>CM067299.1:83276248-83646258 GCA_034231615.1 Meghimatium bilineatum
TTTATACATTTTTTAAGTTGGCATAGTTTTTGCCCAGAAAGAACTCTACAAGATTTCTAAAACACTGTTTCACAACATAAAAAAGTTAAATAGAATTTAAAGGTTGCAATATCTAGCCACACTTATAAATCACTAAAAATAATGCACAATGAGCAGAAAGGTTATTTTCCAAACCAAAAATGGAAGTTGTATCACATTGAGTAAACATAACTCGACTAAAAATAATTTACAAGAAAATAATGAAAAATAGACTGACCTGAGACTGGAAATGTTTGGCACAAAAAAATAGACAAAGAAAATTGCACAGCAAATGTAAAACAGAATTGAAATAAATATCATTGGTAATTGTAATGGAAAAATTATAACAATGCACACAAAAAATAGTTTGTATTAAAGAAGGAAAACAATCACATTTTCAAAAAATATTGGTATTGCTACCAAAAAATAATGACACTGTAAAAAAAATTTGTATTGGACAAAAATCACACTGTAATTGGAATTGGAATTACTAAAACTTAATCACATTTCAAAAATAAATAGTTATTAGCGAAAAAAGTCACAACAGTATTGTACAATAAAACTTTGTATTTACTGAAAAAGTAACACTGTATCTTCATTGCAAGAAAAAAAATGTCAAAGCTTAAAATGTAAACAATTTGAACGTTTTTTTATTTATCATGCAACTTTGTGAATATAAAAGAACTGTCAATGATGCCAGCCTAAATAACTTGTGAAATATATAATTAATAAAAATTCAGAGAAGATACAATGATCAGGTATGAGCCGTATTTACACAAATACCAAAGTAATTACGTGAATAAATAAATATGTGTTACAAATACCTACCACTATGCGATTATATTGTATGTTTGTTATATGTCTTTTTCTCTAAAGCTTTCTATGATACACTTAAGACTTTATCTTTCTTTGATACACTGAAGACTTCAACTTTCTGCAGTGTGCAATGCCTTAAGTAGAGGTCTTCTACTCATATGGTGTCTGTTCTAAGGGATAAAATACTAAGAATAAAGAATGTATATAAGGTAATCCATTTCAAGTAATAACTAAAAATTAATAAACTAAAACAAAGAAGAAAAAAACAAGCAGAACTACACAAATATAAAACCAGAAGTACAAAGACTAATCAGCATAATCACATAAGACAAGAAATATTGACTAAAAAAAGTCGCGAAAAGAGGAAATATATAGATAAATCAGTAACAGAAAGAATTACAAAGGAATAAGTGACTTGCACAAAATCACAAGGATGATAACTGGAAAACATAAATAATCAAGTGATCTCACCAAAGTAAGCAATGCAATTAATAACATTAAATAAACGATGATGAGATGACAGAAAAACCTCAAAGAACTTTTGGTATGTGATCCTAAAATAACACCAAACTTTGAGATGCAGATTTCTTTAGCATAAGATGTAGACAAAGTGTAGATGATATTATATTTTTCCCTGCAATTTTTGTTTTGTGTATAGTGCAAATTTTAGAATGTAAATATTCAATAAATGTCAGATTGATTAATATGAAGGAATGCATGAAATTTTTTTTTTAAACTTCTTCTTTCGTTCGCTAATAATGTCTATATCTGCAGTGTTGTTTCTTGTATAAATTGGACAGTGTTTTCCATTTCTTGTTTTGTACCATAAAGTTTAACATTCATTGGTGTATCAGAAGGCCATTATGTGCATCTTAATGTGTCATAGTTTGCACATTCTTGAAGGATATGTTCTGAAGTCTGGTTGACTTGTCCACAATTAAACTTTTCTGTTGTGCCAATTTTAAATTTTGTATACATATGGCTGTTTAGTCTATTGTGTCAGTTCTCAGTCGAAATATGATGACCTGTTCTTGTCTGTTAAGTAGCTGGTAGTCGTCCTGTGGAGGTAAGTTAGGCTTTCGTTGTGCCTTTATCATGGATTTCTTTTGGTGATAGCTGATTGGTACATCCGGTTGCTGCATGTTAGCACCTTCCTTGGCGAGTTGATCAGCTCTCTCATTTCCTGCTATTCCACAGTGTGGTGGAATCCATTGCAGTATAACTCTACACCTATTTTGTACTATGGACAATAACTCTTTTAACTCTGGAAGTTTATTGGATTATAATGCCTCTAGTACTGACCTTGCATCTGTAAGTATTACAATAGGGTGTGAGGTCCTGTCCAATGTTAACAGTTTCTCTGCAGCTGTATAAATAGCTTTGACTTCAGAGTCATAGTTGTTGCAGTAATTCCCTGTTGGTATACACATGGTATCAGTGGTGCCATCTGGGTATTCTACATATACACCACTTCCTCCATTTTTTACTGCATTCTGTGCTGATCCATCTGTATATACTCTGGTCCATAGATCACTTGGGTAAACATCATAAAGGAAACTGAGAGCTGCTACTCTTTTCTGCAGATTATTCTGATGTTCATCCCCATGCACACATGCTACTGTTGTTTGGATGGTCACTGGTAGGCATGTCCGTTTTTCCCAAGACAAAGTGTAGATGATATTATATTTTTCCATGCAATTTTTGTTTTGTGTATAGCGCAAATTGTAGAATGTAAATATTCAATAAATGTCAGATTAATATGAAGGAATGCATGAGATTTTTTTTTTAAACAATCAACTTAACAGCATTTCTCTTTGAACAGTTTGCATTAGTTCGCCATAGTTAATAATTATGGGTTATAATTAGAATTAGCAGATGTGTTTACATTTTATAGAAGAACTGATACAGAAAATAATGACATACATATTAAGAGTACTCATATTCTTTCTAAGCAAGAAGCCACAATGTATTACACCTAAACCAGTGTAAGCTGGTGTTATTTTAGGAACATGTACTAAACTTTTAAAAGGGTCAAAACCATATCCAGACCATTGAAAAAAACCCCAGCAGTAATCATTTATGTAAAATAAATGGATGTCTGAATGGAATAGAAGTTTTAAATTATATCATAGGACAACCAATGTGGATCTCATGGAAAGAACCAAGCAGACCCAAGTAATGGTGTTCATGGTATTGAGATAGCTGATGACTGTATCATAGGCGTCCATAGTTAGTGAATTGGATGGATAAATGAGATATATTGAAGCTGATTAATGATTGTTTGTTGGATGTAGACATTGAATTGATGAAAATCTATTCTGCGATCAGGGAGGGATTGATAGTAAATATAATACAGACAAGACTAAACATCTGCGGTGTAGAGCAATGTGTACTTGGTATGTCAGCAGGCTACAAAAACTATAACATAATTTATACCTGTCAATATAACTGGGGGAAACTGAGCACCTATTGGTTTGCCCACCTTGCAATGATCAATAGATTGCTAAATGTCTCCTAACAAATCTCTATAAATTGAAGGTATATAAACAAATACTAGATGTGTCATTTTCATTACAAAGTTAAACATTAGCATGTACAATAAATATAACAAGTTAATATAAACAAAATAAGAATGGTTTTCTGACTAGATAGTTCCAACATTTGTAGTGCTCTGTTACATGAAGAATAATACCAACAATAATAGTAGCAATGAATACACAGAAACTATATTTTCAAATATATGTTTACACATTTAAATACAATTAATAGCACCTTCATTATTAACATTCTTCAATGTGTTGTCAGCTTTCATGAAAAAACAATAATAAAAGATAAATTTTGTCTTTGATATTCTAGTTTTTAACTCAGTGTCAGACATTTCATGTGGAAGTAGTAGAATGAGTAAAATAATATTAGTTCAAGCGATTTCAATTTGCATTATGTTTTGAAACTTAACTCTAACACATTGTATAAACTATTGTACAATTCACATGGAGGGCAGCTTGAATGTAACTAAGACAAACAAATGTTTCTTGAATTATCTCCTGTATTTTCGTCTTCTTCAGCGTTCATCTGGATAAGGGAGCACCAGACATTCCTATCAAATATTTTCTTCATGACTTAGTTCCAAATCTAACCCTTCGTTTCTCAAGAACTGTCTAATTTTGTACTTCTATCTTACTTTATGGTGAAGAGGCACAGAGAGTCTCGGATGGCCAATGTACCTGGTTCAATTACCATCACAGGCAGGTGTACATCTGGGCCATTCAGAATGCAATGACAAAAACATGATCAAAACATGAACTAGCATCAGTTATTGGGTAAATTTCTCCCTTATAGTCATCAGACTAACAAAAATACATGAATTTCGTTGCTATTTTGCAACACTGTGGACTCAACACATGACAAATACTACAGTCAATTAATGATAAAACATTAAATAATAATAAAGTTAGTTCATTTGTTCTTTTCGTGCCGCCTGGCAGAGGTTTTGATTCTCTATGTGTTGTGGTCCGCTGCCAGTAGTTTTAGTTCTTGTATGGTCTTGCAGCCTGTTATTTCCCCTTCTTTAAGTATGGTGTTTTTTAGAGTTGCTTTAGGCCTTCCTCATTTTCTTTTACCATCAGTTGTCCACATAAGAGCTTGTTGGTTTATTCTGTTTTCATCTAGTCTTAAAACGTGACCAGATATTGCCATCTGCGTTTTCTTATGACGTTTGAAACATACTCTTGGTGTGTTTTGTTTCTTAATCACTATTTGTGACAAAATCACTCCATTTTATGATCATCAGAGTCCGCAGACATTTGTTTTCAAAGTTGTTTAATTTTTGGTCTGTTGCTTGAGTTGATTTCCAGCTTTCATTTCCATTACTGAGACAATACAGGAGTTGGATAGCTTTAGCTTGGTGTTTCTTTGATGATCTTTTGATTTCCAGATATTAGTTTAGTGAATGTGCTAGTAGCAACTGCTATGTGTGTATTTATTTCTTTCATTGAGTCTCCATCAGCAAACATTCTGCTGTACAAGTAATTAAAGTTAGAGACTTTTTCCAGTATTGGTTGCTTACTGAGATATTTGTTGAACTGGTAAGTTCCATGATTTTGTATTTGGCTGTGCTGATTTTGAGGCCAATTTGATCTGCGACTGTGCATAGTTTGTAGGTTATATCTTGTGTTTGTTGATGAGTAGAGTTTAAGATTGCGATGTCATCTGCAAAAACAAGGTCAGCTAAAGTGTTGTTTTTGAGCCATTGGATGCCCACTTTTTCATCTTCAATGGTTTTACACTTGATCAAATCGATGGCTATTCCATTTGGCATTGGTGATAATATGCAGCCCTGTTTCACTTCCGTGATGACATTGAACCATTCTGAATTTCCTGTTTCTGTTCTTATGCAACAGGCTGCTTCTTTGTAAAGGGTTTTTATGAAGTTTATTTTACTTGTAATCCATGGATCTTACGGATTTTCCATAGTCCAGGTCAATGTATACCATCGAATGCCTTTTGGAAGTCTATAAAGTTAATTACTAAAGAAGTTTGAAACTCAATTGAATTTTGATAAAGTTTCTAAGAGTGAAGATGTGATCTACACAGAAACAGTTTGGTCTAATGCTGGCTTGCTCTTCTCTAAATCTTTGATCAACAGCTTTTTTCATTCTTTCCATTATGATGCTACAAAACAGTTTTCCTAGGATTGATAGTAAAGTAATTCCATGCCAGTTGTTGCAGTCTGACAGGTTTTCTTTTTTTTTTGATAGTTTGAAGATTACACCATCTTTCCAGTCTCTTGGAGGGGATTCTGTCTACCTTACGGCATTCATTATAGCAAGTAGGTGGCCCAAGGAGTTGTCAGGTGGCCCAAGGAGAATTTCTTGATGGCTTGTTTCATTTGATTTAATGAGATGTTGTTGCATGATGCATTTAATGAAGGCATGATTTCTTCCATTTCAAAATTTGGCAATTTTAATAATAAAGTGACAATGTCAAATTTGTATTCAATAAAAATGAAGACTTCAGTTTATCAGTATTTAACATATATCTTCCTTCATAGAAGCTGAAGGCATTTTAGAATGTAGGCAAATGTTTTCATATAAATTTTTCTTCAAAGAAGCTAAAGGCATTCTAAGATTGTAGACAACGTTTAACATATATTTTATTTTTTAAAAAGCTGAAGGCATTTTAGAATGAAGATAGTTTCAATATACATTTTCTTTCTTTTCTTCAAAGAAGTTGAAGGGCTTTACAGTGTAGACACTCTAATAATAGTCAGGATGTCCACAATAAATTTGAATTGGAAATATTTCACAAAAATAATCATAATAAAAATTGATAATAATCTGACAATAATCTAATTGATAAAAGTCAGAACATAGTTCATTATTTAGGATATAATGAAGACAAAAATTAAGTCACACACTGGAGTTATTATGGCAAGTCAAAAGTTTGTTCTGATGTTTCAATCTCCTGAAATTAAGGCAAATCCCATATTTTATACTTCATAATGATGTAATCTGGTGTGCCGTGTGATACATCATATGTCATATAGTCAGCAGAATGACACATGACAGTTGATTTTGACATCCTGAATGGTTTATTGAAAGAAATTAATGCCTCTGTAAATGCATGTTAAATTTGCAGTGGTGAAGAAACGTTTGATGACAACTGCAAGGAAGTGGTTTTAGAGGTTCAAGTTCAAGGACACTAATACTGAAGATAAGCCCAGGACCAGGAAATCAATCAGCCATTGATTATGAAGCCCTGTGCCATTCTGTTTACACCAATTCTAGAACCTACACCAGGAATTTAAGATTGCGATGTCATCTGCAAAAACAAGGTCAGCTAAAGTGTTGTTTTTGAGCCATTGGATCATGTCACACCAACCAAGCTTTCTGAAAGCACCAATGTTCAGTATTTGTTTGAACTCAAATTCAGCAGCAGTAGATAGCCTTCATTCAGGAATTGAACTCATTAGAAGTTGAAACAGATATGAGAAATGCCTCCTGAGTAGTACCTCTCGAAAGTATCGTGTTTGCGGATCAGACATTTGATTTTTCATTTTCCATAACACCTATGTGTCCAGGTACACAAATGAAAATAAATCTCTTCAGCACAGACTTCATAGTTGACTGACACCACACACTTGATGGTGTAGATAACCCAAATTTTTCAAAACATACTCACAGAATCAGTAAAAAACAGACACCTGTAGCACTTTCAGACTCCAGCCATATTATTTTCCTAATCACTACAATCACCTCTCTGTTGTCATACTATTAGTGGTTCTATAGAAAGCACCACTTTCTTTACTAATACACTTACAATTGGATGTATTATGTATCAGTGGTGCCAAGGAATTCATCAATAATTTGATCATCATCATCATCAGGTGCAATGCCGGCTAGTGTAGGCGATCATGGCTCTCAACAGCTCTCTATCTCCAGTATTATGTATCAAGATCATTGTTGTTTCCCTGCCGTGCCTGATAGTTAAATGTCTAATATTTTCTTATGTTGTTTCCCTCTGTTTCTGTTGTCTTCAATCTTGCATGCTGTGACTATGTTCTCCAAACCTCCTTGTCACATAACGTGGCCAAAAAATGAAGATTGTCTTTTTCTTATATTATTGACTAAGCTCCTTCCACCGAAGATGGATGTGTTGGCCATTGGTGCAAATAAAATGGCGACACAACGCATTTCCATTCTCTGGACTGCATCCTGCTGGAGATCTAGTAGTACTAATACAGGAGAGATCCAGCAGGAGTTTGAGAATGAACGCTGAAGAAGAAGAAGTTTAAGCTCCGTCTTGCATTTGACTCTTTCAACACCTCCAGATTAGTTTTCCTGGCAGTCAATGGTATTCTCAGCATTCTTCTGTAGAACTGCCTCTAATTTCCCACTTCCCCGCTTGTTTATTGTCCAAGACTTGCATCCATATGTTAGTATAGGAGCTATATAGCACTGCAGAACTCTCTTCCTCACCTCTAGTGACAAAGCCATATTACACAATATATTTTCCATTTTTCTGAATGTTGTTTTTAACCTGCCCTATTCTGCTTCTTATCTCTGTTGAAAGTCTTCCATCTGCTGTAATCGTTATACCTAAATACTTGAATTGGTGGACCTGTTTTAACACTATATCATTCCCTTTGATTTTGCCAGTTGTGGTATTTTGTTTCTTTAAAATAACCATTACTTAATATAATAATAATAATAATAAAAAAAAGAAAATATAATTTTTTCCTTACAGGCTTTATAGGCGCCTATAGCCACCGATGTTATTACGTAACCCCCATTCATCAGTACAGAATCACACAAAGTTAAGCTAACATGATGTAGAATTTTCACCACACGAAGCTAGGAATACGTCACAGCCTAAAGGTCAAATTCCTTTGCACATTACGATTGTAAAAAGGATAAAGCCGGTTGATTTTCCCAGCAATTTTTGGAACGACTTTGTCCATTTTCAACACCATATTTCACTATCAAATGTAGTATTATATGACATGGTAAGTGATCGTCATGGAAAGTGATATCTACATGTTTTAATTGTTGTTTTTGTGTTTTAGTTGTTACATTATAAGAATGTTTGTTTATTCGTTGAAAAACACAAAAACAATATGTATCAGGGGTGCCAAGTGTCTGCAATTAAAATAATAATGTATGTATGTCTGGCTAGGCCTAGTTTTGAACGAACGGACATTGTATGTAATTCCTTCACATTTTATTAGATTCGTCAGCCCATATTATATTAGTTTGGATATGAAACAACATATATATAACAGAAAGATGTACTGAGGAGGATTTTATCAATGTTGCACACATTGCTCAAGTATTAGAGTTGTCAAGAAATTATATTTGCAATTTTTTAATGCCGTTTTGATAATTTTCCCCCAATTTTCAACTTCACAACTTGCTTACAACTGTCATATCACACATACAACAACAAACATGATTATATTCATTATTCACTTCTTTATTTACATGTGCAAAAATGAATTTTATATATTTACCCAATACTCACCATAAATAACGCACAATTTCTAAAAAGAATCAAGACACGGGCAAAATTGTGCAATTTTAATCCAGAGCCCTAAGGGTTAATTTATTAAAATAAAAAAATTAGAATATAATTATTCATTTATTAAAAATACTAATTTTAAATATAATTTTATTTACTATAATTTTATTAAAAATTGAAATATAATTTTAAATTATAATTAAAATAAAAATTAATACAAAATAATGTATTACCAATGTCATATATAGGAAATGCTTTAATTTTAACAATTGTTTCACCACAAAAGGGGTACAAACTTTTGCCTCACCAGAATAATGGAATGTATAAAGTAAAGCACTAGGCTTACTTTAGTCACACTCAATTTATATTTCATATTCATGAGCAATCTGCTCCAAAAACAAATTATAAAAATGTGAACAGGAAATTTCAAAATTACCTTGGAGAGTTCTAATAGTAACATGGTTACATTTTTCATATGTAAAAGCTGATATTTGACACAAAAATGAGATCTTTTTCTTCTGTTTGTAACTTCAAACCATACACATAATATAATTTTTTAAACTGCATTCTCAGAAAGAAATAAAACCAAAAGTACAAAAAGTATTTGCAATCTTAAATACAAGCAATCAAAAAAATTTAGGAGCATGGTGGCCTAGTTGATAATGAGCTTGCTTACTATTGATGAGTTACATATATCATTCCAGGTTCGAAACCACGTCCAGACAGAAAAAATTCAGGGTGGTGATTTCTCGTCTGACACGACTGTTCCTCCAGTAGACCAAGCTGTAAATGAGTACCTGACACAAGTTCAGAAAGGTAAACACTTGAAGGGCACAAGCCATCTCACCTAATAGTTGCTGCGACTTAGTACATGAAGAGTTATCTTCATGCCCGATGGCCATCGGGCTAACCTTTACCTAATAAAAAATTATGTTAGAACTATCACAAATTGTGGTCATATTTTAAATAGATTCGTTGTAGAGGACCAGTTTTTCAGACATAGGTGTGCCATTACTGTTTGTTTGCCCCAAATCAAAAACATGCCCTTTCATGCAAGGTATACTAAATGCACTGTCACTTGGGAAGGAAGATCCTCTGGCTTGAACTTTATGCTGAAGCTTGATCAGTAATTCTGATGCTGAGTTATTGAGAGTAAGGCTTGAAGGAATTAACCCAATGGTGGAGTCAAGGTTAGGAGATGAAGCTGTTAGGTATGGCTGAAACCAAGTTAGACTACTAAGATCTTTGTTGGCAGGAACATCTAGGACACTTGAAGGAATAGGCATGGGGGAAGAAGAGGAGGAAGAGAGAGGGAGGGGCTTCGATGTATATGTATGTGAAGTTGTAGGATTGAATGATGTGGTGGGTGGAGGAGATGTGGAGGAAATTGAGGATCCAGTGGAAGATGATCCACTGTTCTTCGTAGATGTAAACAGACCATCATCCTCAAAAATAAGGTCAGAGTCTCGGCATGTAGTCTGACTTGATGACAAGGTATCCACGTCTTTTGAACCTGAAGAGGATGAGTGCATATCTTTTGGCTTTTTTTGTCTCAATAGATGTCGTTCTTTAACTTTGTACTCAAGAGTGGAATGAGGTACTCCAAAATAACTGCCAGCCCGATGAACACTCATTTCTCCACGCTGTACAGCCTTTACTGCATCCATGAGAAGTTGCGAGTTGTATTTGCGGTACTGACCACGCTTTGGACGAGTTTTCTTTGTAGGAGGAAAGTTTGAATAAGTTTCACAGATGTCTAAATTGTTGCCAGATTGACTACCATTCTTCTTAGGGCGTTTTGGTGGAGAAGAACCACCATTGCAGCTCTTTGAAACTGTATCTTCTGAACCAAAACTAAAGAGGCAGCTATCCACATTGGACTTTTCAGCTACAGTTTTATGAGTGTCTGGCATAGATGGGAGTGAAATGTTATCAAAGTTTACATCTCTGAATCTAATTTTTTCAGAGATTGACTTTGCAATGATGTCTTTGAGTGTCTCCCCAATGCGGCTGCATTCATTTACCTTTCCAAAAGGCTTGGGTATAGGAGTCTTTTTCCTCAACATGTTTGTGTAGATGCTTTTCATAATATGTTTATATACAGGAGATGAGAGATTCTCATTGTGACTGAGACCATGGTAAGGAGGTAATGCAGAAAAGCATGATCCAGTGGGATTGTAATGTTCAGTTTTATGTTGTGACCTGACCTCATCAAATGGATTGACTTTCCACCCAAAATCATGTTTGACTTCCATGAATTTCTGATGAACTAGTTTGTGGACAACATCAACAAGCAATGGTAATTTTAAGTGGTTTGAATGTGCAAAACGTGGTCTTATCTCCCCAAGACCATTTAGATTGTGCAAGCGTCTAATCTGATTTAAGTGTCGCTCAAGTAGAAAGTCATGGTCAACAGACTCCAGTTTGGCACTAATGTGAAATGGCACAGTTGGCACATGGGATAGCACAGTTCTAGTCAGCATAGGCTTGTTCAAGTCAAACATGCCTAAATCTGACATTTCAAAATTTGTCAGGTGATGGGAATGATTAGACTCATCCAGTTCCACTTGCGAGATAATTGGCCTTTCATATCGATTTTCAAGGACAGAAGTTTCTTCAGGTTCTAATTTCACCAATTTGTTTCGAATGGTAGATCGTGGTACTCCATATATCATTGCTGCTCTTCTTGTGCCAAGCTTTCCACTTCTTACATCTGAAATGGCAGAATCTAAGTCTTCCTCTGTATAGCCATGTTTTCTTTCCTCTTGTTTTCTACTGGACCTGAAAGTATGAACAAATACACTTTAGTATTAGACTGCTTCAGACTGTATCAAATTGTATGTTTCAATTCTGATCTTCCTTGATACATTTCAAAAAGTAAAGGTTTAATTTGACACATGAAAAACCATAACAAAAATGTATGAACCTATGGAAGCAAAATACAAGGCCACTGCACTCTATTTATCAGATCAGAGACATTGATGGTCTTGATGAAGTTTTCACAATCCAATCTCCAACCTTCATTCTTCAGAATCAACCTCTAAGAGTTTACAAAAATAAATTATGTCTATTTGTTCATATTTTTCCCCATATCGTCTGCCCTGTTTTTATTTACCGGACACTATTCCCAACATAATGGTTGCTGCAAAGCATATAGTTCTAGTCATGCTCTACTGAATAACAGCCAAAATAAAATATGAAGCATGTTGGCGTTACAGAGCATAAGATTTGTTGTGGTTATATGAGAGCGAACGCTGAAGAAGAAGAAGAAGGAGTGAGGATAGGCATGGCCTGTAGTGAACACCTAACACAGATTTAAAAAAGAGCACTGAACCAGAACAATCCGTCATTATACCATGAGAGAGTTACTGAAGCAGAGATCTGAGCACCTTTTATATGGACAGGTCTGATGTGTGAAGAGGATAATCAACATATTTTATACTCCCCTTTCAAATCTCTGCATTATACAGGCGAGCATTACTTCAAAATGGCCAAATTGTAGTAGAATAACATTCCAATATAACCAACCTGTCCATAGGTAAATGTGGTACTATGAGGTTGGCAAAGACATCATCAGATGCTGACATATGTGACTCAGATTCATCTTTGACCTCTGGTTGCTGGATACTTGGTCCAAAGTATGCCTTCACATCATCACTAAACAGTTCCTGCCCTAAACCATGGGTGTAGAAGTCCACACAGAAAGGCATTAAGTCTTGAAGAGACCTTAAACCTAATAGAGGAAAAACATATGGTTGTAACAATGAAATGCATAGGAAACAATAGCATTGAAGTAGCAAGTAGTAGTTGCTTATAATATACCTAAAAACAACTGTGGCTTAACCTGTGTTTAGTCCAATTCAGATAAGTTACAAAGCAACTTTCGTGAGAATTCCTAATGTTTTCCCAAATCTCTATGACTGTTATGATGTGTGTTTTCATTCATAATTTTGATGGTCATAGCTACTGATGTCCCTTGTCATGTTGTGTTCTTGATAGGTCTTTGATCACAATATTATGTGTGTTTTCCTTTGTATTTACCATAAAAGAATAGTATGGTGTCGATATAAAATATCCAGAAAAAGGATCTGATGAGTTGTTTGATGTGAAGATATACTCTAACTGTGGAGCTGAAATAACAGAACTAGAAGTTACCTTGTACGACCTGAACACCATATTTGATGCCTTTCTATCAAAAGTCCAAAATATTCTGATCTTTACAGACTTAATGTTCACTCTTCAAAATCTAGAATGTGATGGACAATGTAAGTCTGAACTAGTACAGATATATCATCATGCCAAATAGCTGCTTGAATCTCATGAACTCAATATTGTTAAGCAAGGGATTCCTGGCCATTCAAAAACACCCGGCAATGACAAGACAGACTAGCAAAGAAGGAAGCAAGACAAGAACAGCCATACACACAAATGACCAAGCACACAGTTAAAATGATGTTGAAACCTGCTTAAAAAGAGAATTGGATGAAAAGATGGGCGATGGGAAACACTGGGAGGGAAATCTACAAATATATGATCAGCCCAAATCTCAAAGACAACATTAACCTCCTTGGAAGGAAAGACCATAGCATCATATTCTGATTTTGCAAACATGTACAGCTTAATAACCACTTGAACAGAAATACAACTACAACATATTCTAGGGTGTCGCTGTGCACTCAGCCTTATATAACTATCATCTCCAGATATTCCAAAATATTCTATCGCCTGCCAAAGACACTTCTCTATGGTGAGCCGGAGAAGGGTAAACAATCTCAAGGTGGCCAAAAGAAACGCTACAAGGACTTGTTAAAGAACTCACTGAAAGCATTTGAAATAGACCAAGACATATGGGAAGAACCTGCACAAAATAGATCTATATGGCACTCTACAGTCAAAAAGAGTGCATCATCTTGTTAAAAAAGGAGAAATGCTAAAGCCTAACAGCGGAAAGTAAGTAGCTAGAAAGTCACGGATAGACCAAAATTCACCTAGTCTCATTCCATTTCTGAACTGTCCAAGAACATTTACAGCTCGAATAGGGTTCATTAGCCATCTAAGAACTATTATGCATGGTCATAATTCTAACTGAATTTTCAAAAGTGGATGTAAAAAATGGTCATCACTTGTGATGGACGAACACACATATAACTATCAACAACCACCTTATTGAATGTCTACAGCTGGATGATGCAGAAAAATGCTTTCAAAGCCAGATAAATGGAACACCATGCACATAACAAAACAACAGATCACTAACACATGCATATATCTCTCTATGGCATTAGGTCAAAGGATATGAGCCCATGGATCAGCAACCATACAACCGACAACTGAGTGTGTGGGAATGCATACATATGTGCTTCCAGTAATTTGTAAAGATTTAGTGCATTGTATTTTCAATATTTCTGCCTGTTGAATCATAGTTTGCTGCATATCTATCGATTACATTTTGTAATAGTTCTCCCTTGGCACTGTCATTTTCTGTTTTCCAAATAAACATTCTGGAGTCAACAATAGTTTACTAAAATTAATGATTCAACTCTTAAGCTCATCCACTTTTTAGTGTTAAATCCTAGTGTAATAAGACTGATAATAAAGTGCAAATCTAGCACAACATGTTTCTGCTCACTGTAGGTCCAGGAGGTGAATATAGAGAACATGGAAAAGTGTCCACAAGTTGTTTGTTTTCATTCGCTCTCTGGTAACCAACACAAAGATTCATGTGATTTCTGCCGGGTCGCATGAAGTACATTGTGCTGCCAGTTCACAGCATAGCTGCATCATTTGCACCTTCTGGTTCAGCACATCTGATATCGGAATGCCTTTAATTCAGGTATGATGTAATATCATACTGAGTAATGAAATAATTCGGGATAATTTTGTTTCCACATTCATCATTGTCACCTTGAATTTCATACTGTTTACATGTCAAGTGTGTATCTAGTGCCTCTGTGGTGGTAACATTGTTTTTACTGTTTTCATTGTTTGTTTTATATATTCTTGAGAAAGACCTAACACTTCGAAATGTTGAAAATGTCTTGTGATTGTAATTTATATGTTTTCGTGTTTACACCTCATAACCCCTTAGTCTTAAGTCTACTGTTGTGTTAAAGTGAAACAACAAAAACCTGTGTTCTACTAAATACTATTTTAATTCAGTGGGTTTTACTAGCCTGTGACAGCCTTCATATCTGTTGGCAGGGAATGGATGTGTATCAACTCCTCCCAAGGTTCCCGTGGACTTTACAGGCCAAAAACATATCCCTGGGCGGCAGTCTCGGAGGAGACTGTAATCAGGGCTTTAGGCTTGAATCAACTACACCGATCTTGCACAAGGTGTTCATTCCACTGCCAGTGAACTTTTCTCATATAATTAGAAATAATGTGCCTGTGTCCATCAGGTACTGAAATTTTTCTTATCAGCAAGCATGATTCTGGTATAGAAAAAAACTTGACAGGAGAGTTGGGCCCAGGTTTTTTCGCCCTCATAGCCCAGGTGCCATTCACCGACATTATGCCCAAGTCTGAGCATCTACATATATTTAGGAGCACCGGAGACTAGATGCTTGTTCTCAAGCTGAACAATATTTTAGTTCCAATTTAAATGTAGCATTTTATTGTTCAATTTTGCATATGGCGCTACCTTCTGGCTCTGTGCTGCCATTTTATTGTACTTTAATATGTTATTTTCACTTACAACTCTTGATATTCATGATGATATCTACCCATATCGCTACATTTGCATTGGCCACCGCTCCAATGCATCTGCATTTCTGCTGTACGAGACAAAATGTCTTGAGTCACTGTGTGTCGACAATGCCATTAATGTGTTGGCGCAGGTGTCAGAGATATTACATGTCTTTTTGCAGTCAAATCTTATTCCATCTGCAGCCTTCACATTCACGGACATGATCCATAAAAATGTTAGCCAGAAACAGCATGAGCTGCTGTATTTATGTTTCCAGGATGCACCACGAGAGGGTATTTTTAGGATCTTGGTTATCTGCTAGCCATGGGTCTACACAAGAGCAATATGTACTGTTATCAGACCTGTCAATAAGTTATTCACCACACAAAGCATGGACACTTTACTACAGAGTGAAGAAGATAATGTTGGAGGTGATAATACGCACATACAAAGAATGACATATGTGTATTATCAAGGGTGAGAGGAGAAAGTGTGTCCTCTCTGGACAGTTACAAAAACCATATAATCAACATCCAACTGGACATTTTGAGTACTCTTGGATCACTGCTAGGACAGAGAACGAAGCACTTGTGGGAATGTTGTGTGTGCCATGACACTGTTTTATAATCAAGAATCAAATAGGGACAGTTAATAAAAGTGTCAGTAAGTTATTCACCCCAAACAATACCATAGAGAAACATCAATGATTTATTAATAAAGAAAAATCATAATTCAGCAAATAAAATTTGAACAGGGTCCACTCAGATGGCACCCACTTGCCTCGCAACTTGAGTAAACATGTTTTCCATCTTCAAGACGAGGAATGGTCATATACGGTTTGCTATTTGAAATGCATGGTTGTGTTAAGAGGGTTAATCGATCATGTTTAGTCCCTGAAGGAGGAAATTCCAGTGCTTAGTATTCAGGATCATCACATCCTTTCGGGAACACAACATACACTTTTGGGTCAAATATCTCATTTCTCTCTCAAATTTATTGACTCATCTGCTCTACATATAGAATTACCCGCCACCTAGGAGTCTGCCACAGAAAGACAAAGGAATAATGTCCACTGACTTGCATCTCTTCATTATTCATGGCAATGAATTGTTCACATGTGGAAGGTTGTCAGCCTATCACCAAACTTTCTTTAGTCACCTCCAATATCATGTAATTATTCTTTGCTCCCCTTTTGCGCCGGCATTATAAGGGAGACCTACCATCAATAATGGATATTTCACCACATTTTAGCTTTCATGAGTACGGAACATAATATGTGTTATTTTAGACTCTTATTATTTTAGTTAGAGGAAATACCTGTTTTCATCTCTATTCCCAAAATGTGCATTACAAGGTTAGATTCTTGCCATAAAACAAATAAAGGACTTACAAATTTTTCCACTGCTGTCTTTACCTTTCTTGGCTTCATCAATTATTCTGTGAATACGTTTCTGAAATGTATGCACATTTATATTTCAATGAGTAATAGTGGCTATTGCATCAAAAAACAACTTAAACAACCGGAATAACTAGATAAATATCTATTAATGATGATGTTCCTCCTTCGCAAGCAATGATGAGCATGATATTAAGAAGGGTCAAGTTGTTTGCAAGTTCTTAGATGACTGATGAGTGCAATCCAGGCTCTGATAGACCTGTTGCAATGTCACCAGGAATGTAGGTCTTGAGATGAGGGAATAGTCTGATCACTCCTTGTGTTTTTGTCTTTGGTGAATCACTTGTAATGTTCTACCCTGTTCAAAATATTTAATACCTGCTCTGATCTGACTGTTCATGATCTGGATAGTCAAGAGCTCTGTGGTCAAGAGCTTTGATCAATCCTGCAGTGTTTGAGAGATGCCTTCAAGTAGTCCTTGAAGTGTTTCTTCTGGCTTCTGCTTGAATGTTTACCTGCACACAGTTCACAGTAGAACATCTTTTTTGGTATACGGACGATAGAAAAGAGTGAGATGCTATCACTTGTGCAATAAAATTGGATTAAAGTGAGGGAGAATTGCACAATGCTGTATAACTTGCTCTCTCTCTTCCCTATGCACAGTCTCAGTGGCAAGACAGTCATGATGACTGGGTATCATCGGGGTGCAGTAGATGACCAGGGTGACTTTCTGTCTCACCATGATAACAGCACTCTATGATGCATGCTGGGAGACACCTTTCTGCTTACTGACCCAATAGAAGAATGGGTTCCTTTTCACTGTCCTCCGCATCCAGACTTTAAATGCATGGGCAGAGCTTGTATTCTTAATTAGATGACTAGAGGAATAGAGCAAGGTCCTCACAGATTACAGAAGATTAACAGAAAATACACAGATTTTAAAAAATGGCATAGGTTGACGAAGAATGAAAACTCACAGTTCTGTATAGGGGCTGCCCATATATTATGGCAACACAATATTCACAAATTTTGGACCTCCCCCCCCCCCCTGTCAACAGCTTATCAAGAATCCAAACACCCTCCACCTGCTTAACTATGTCAAAATATCAGGCAGAAACTAGATATGCTAGACCTAATAGGTGAAGATATCTGAATTTTGACACACATAAAGTACAAATGTTTTTAAAGGACATACAAAAGTGAACAATAAATGGAAGAATATTCACAATCAAGACATCACAATCATACTATACATTGTAAAGCAACTTACGTAAACATTAGGCAACTTTTTATAGCAATGAAAACATCTTTTTGGTGGCTCAAAATCCTGAACAAGTTCTTTCTCCCAAGCTGTCCAAAAAAAATGTTTATGGTTTATATCTTTTAAATTAAATACAATAAAACACAGATCATTGATAAATTCAGAACATTATAAGATGATGAACAGAACATTATTTGCAACAAAAACCACTATATCATGTGATCTAGAGCAGTGCTTCTCAAACTTTGTGAGATGAGGGCATGAGGAGATGAGGTTTAAAAAAATATTTATAAGATCAGGATGGAATCCAAACAAACTCTATATACTCATAACTAATTTGATTGCCAAAACGGAAGCAAAGATTAGCAACATTGTTTACCTCTCATGCATGTTGTAGGAAACAACTACGGTTAGGGAGCAGAGTTGCCTTCTATTCCATATAGAGTCAAAGTGAGCCAAGAGCCATGCTTAAGACAGATGTGTCAGAAAGAAAAGAGCAGATATCACAGCAAAGCTGTAACCTCTGACACAATGCATTCTGTTCCAATGGCTACATCCTGATCATCTGCAGAAGTTTGAGAACAAAAGCAGAAGAACTAATTTTACAATTCAAGGAGAACCTCTCGCTGCCCGAAAGACGTTGCCGCTGTCCAGAGGTTGAATAGTGATCTAGAACCTTAATATATTCATTCAATACATCAATGAATACATATTCTACAAGATTACACCCATCTATCACAGAACACTAATAAGACAAAGAGTCTAAGAAATAAGAACAAATGTACAACTACATGGACATTGAAGGTTTTCAAAGAGGATATTTTGATATTTTCACATACCTTGGTAGTATTATTGATAAGACGGTAGGCACAGAGATGCTAAATCAATAATAATAAAGACTAGAGAAACTTTTCTTATGGACAGTGAAAATTATAGTTATTCAACCACAAAAAATTTTAAAGACTCTTGTATGGCTCAAGATATTGGTTATGACTATGACAACCCAACAAGTTACAAACATTGGTGCTTTCCATATCCGTACTACATTGATATGACTTTTTAGAGGGGTAGTAAGTCAAGCAACATGTTACCACATGAATTTGCACATTCCTGACAAGTGCATGTTGTGATGAGTAACATTCCATTAATTAGATTAGTGATCTTAGTTTAAAAACAGAAGTATTTCTTATCAACACATCATCATGTGCCATGCCAGCTGGCATAGGCAGTCATGACTCTCCACAGCTCTCTGTCCACAGTATTATGTATCAAGATTGTTGTAGTTTGCCTGCTGTGCTAGGTTGCCAAACTGTCTAATATTTACTCACATTGTCGCCCTCTGTCTCCGTCTGTTGCCTTCAATTTTGCCTGTTGTGACTATGTTCTCCAAACCTACCTGTCTCAAGAAGTGGCCAAAAAAAGAAGATTGTCTTTTTCTTATATTATTGATTAAGCTATGTTTCGCATTTGACTCTTTCAACACCTCTACATTAGTTTTTCTGGTAGTCCATGGTATTCTCAGCATTCTATAGAACCACATCTCTATTGCCTCTAATTTCCCACTTTCCAGTTTGTTTATTGTCCAAGACTTGCACCCATATGTTAGTATAGGAGTTATATAGCACTGCAGAACTCTCTCTCACCTCTAATGACAAGGTCATATAATATATTTTTCATTTTTCTGAATGTTGTTTTTGCCAGTCATATTCTGCCTCTTATTTCTGTTGAACTTCTTCCATCAGCTGTAATCGTTTACCTAAATATTTGAATTGGTAGACCTGTTTTAATACTATATCATTCACTTTGATCTTGCAAGGTGTGGTATTTTGTTTCTTTTAAATAACCATTACTTCTGTTTTATTTATATTTAGGAAGAGGCCTTTCTCTTTACTTTCTGTGACTACATTAATTAAATCTTGAAGGTCTTCCTCACTTTTTGCAATTAGAACAGTGTCATCAGCATAACTCAAATTATTTAAGTTATGTCCTCCCACTGATATCTACTACTGCACGCAATATGTTTTCACTGTTTAAAGAGAACAGGTCTGGTGAAAGCACGCATCCCTGTCTGACTCCTTGTTTTATTTGTTGAAAAGGGCCTAATTTATTTCCTACTCTTATTGCTGCTGTTTGTTGCCAGTACATGTTCTTGATGATTCTTAAATCCTTACTGTCAATGTTCAAATTCTCTAGCATGTGTATAACTTCGCTATGTTTAACTTTATCAAATACTTTCGTGTAATTTATAAAACAGAGGTACAGATCGGTTTTTACCTCTATAGACCTCTCTATTAGTGTTCTCAAAATTCTTTCTTCTTCTTCTTTCGTTCACTTGAAACATGTCTATATCTGCAATTCTGTCTCCTTAATAAAACTCACTGTCTTTTGTAGTTCATACAGTGTCCCATAGAGCTTTGATTCCAGTGTTGTTTCCTCTGGCCAATATGTCTGCCTCAGCGTTTCATGCTCAGAACACTCTTGAAGTATATGTTTGGCACTCTGTGCTGCCTGTCCACATGTACACATCGCCGTGTTGCCAATCTTGAACTTTGTATACATGTGACTGCGGAGTCGGTTGTGTCCTGTTCTGAGACGTAGAATTATAACTTGTTCTGGTCTGTTCATAATATGATAGTCATCTTGTGTTGGTGTTTGTGGCTTTCTTATTGACTTGATCATCTGTTTTTTCTGATTGGTATATCTGGTTGGTCTTCGGCAGCACCTTCCTTAGCCATTTGGTCTGCTTTTTCATTTCCTGGTATTCCACAGTGAGAGGGTATCCACTGCATGGTTACCCTATATTGGTAAGACAATTCGCTAAGTAGTTGTTTTAAGTCTGTTAATTTTCCAGACTGGAGAGCTTGAAGCACTGACCTTGCATCTGTCAGGAATACCACAGGCTGTAGGCCAGAGTTGGAGTTCAGCAGTTTTTTTAGCTGCCACACTAATTGCCTGGATTTCTGCATCATAATTATTGCAGAATTTTCCTGTCTGTGTTCTGATTGTATCTCTAGGCTTGTGTGGATATTCTATATATACACCTGCACCTCCATTCCTCACAGCATTCTGTGCTGACCCATCTGTGTACACTCTGACCCATATATCTTGTGGATATTCCTCATCCAGGAAACTGAGGGTGACTGTCATTCGCTGCACACTGTTCTGTTCGTCCTCGCTTAGTATTCCTTTCACATGGGTCTGAATGTATATTGGCATTCCATGGCTTTCACTCCACGGGGTTTGTTCTGGTACAGACCTTAAGGGGCTGTAAACTTCAGGTAGGTCTGTAAGTTGTCTACGGAGTCGTTTAGCTTGATGGATAAAGCTGCTCCTTTTCAGTCGCCCCATTGCTAGATTTTGGAATCTTTCCTTCATTGGATGACTTGGCATACACTGAAACTTTTCTGCTTGAATTAGTACTTTTGTGTCTCTGTGTTCGCCAAGTGTTTGCATTCTTCCCATTTTCTGCATCTCTGCTATGGGTGTTGATTTCATTTTCTCAAAATATATATAGCATTGTTGGTACCTTTGCCTTCTACAAAGCCATATTGTTCTGGACTTATTTCTGATTTTATTTTGTTTCTCACTCTCTTTATGATTCTGAGAAGTATTTTGGTTATTTGGCTTATGAGGTTGATTGTACGGTGTTCTTCACATTCGGTGGTCCCTGGTTTCTTAGGTAAGGCTATAAATATGGACCTCATTAAGTCATTGGGTATGTAATTTTGTGATTATTTCAACTCCAAAGTCACCTATAGCTGCTAATTCTTCTAATATGATATTATCTGGACCTGAGGCTTTGTCATATTCTATGTGTCTTAGTACCTCCATTACTTCTGCTGCGAGTATTGATGGACCCTCACTGTTATCTTATACGTTTATCTCAGGTCTATTGTCATCATAAAGTTCTTTGATATATTCTGATCATCTCTGTACTATGTGATCTTTTCCCATTAATACCTGCCCTGTCTTAGATTTTAGACACCCTGTAACTGTTTGCGTTCTCTTTCCTGTTATCACCTCAATTTTCTTATATAGTAATGTTGTATCTTGGTTGTAATGCAATTCTATTTCTGTGCATTTCTTGTTTGAAATTATTGCTTTCTTTTGCATTTCTCTCCTATCTCCTTATGTATTTTCTCTATCTTGTGTTTATTTTTTTTCTTCTGGTGCTCATCAATTCTAATATTTCTTCACTCATCCGTTTTTTTAATGTATGTTTTACTTTTGGTATCATCTCTTTAGATGTTTGGTTCATCAAATGTTTTAGCATGTTCCATTGATCTTCAATACTCTGAATCTTTGCAATGGCATTGTATCTATTTTGTACAATTATATTGAATCTTTCTTTAATGTCAGCATCTGATTTCAATAAAGCTAAATCTAATTTCATATTCCTTGGTGCTCTCTTGATCTTCTTTAATCTTATACACAATTTCGCCACCAGTTGTTGCAGTCAGCACCTGGCCTTGTTTTCATAGATCTAATGCTGTTTCTATGTCTTTTAGAGACTAAAATGTAATCAATTTGGTTCCGGGTATTATCACCTGGGCTAATCCATGTACACAGCATTCTTGGATGTTGCTTGAACCATGTATTCCCTATTATTAAGTTATGTGCCTGTGCCCACTCTATCAATAAATCACCTCTTTCGTTCTTAATTCCTAAACCAAATCTTCCTGTCACATCTTTTATTTCTATTTCACCTACTTATGCACTAAAATCCCCCATTACTAGTTACTTCATGATATCAACACCTAACATACTCTAAAGGGTCACATCCATGTAGCAAGCATGTTATTGGTGGAAAGTACCCACACATTTGTGGAAAAACTAGTTTAGATAGATCTTAAACATTAAATGACAAGAAAAAATCAAGAACAAAGATGTTTGGATGAGAATACTATAGAATTCTATTTACCCACAAATCATATCTATAAAATAGAGCTTGATTTGACATACTCTAAGATAGACAACAAAACTGCACCACAATAAGATGTTACATAAAACCTGCAGATAAAAAAAGGCTAGGAAAGTATAGAACAACTTCAAGAAGAGAAATGATTGAAGTTCTCAATATTTTTTGGTAAACATTAGATCAGCTAAATATCAAATGTAAAACATTACCACATAAACTAACACTAAGAACATCTACAGATTAAACATAAATTTCACATCATCTAACACACAGAAGATAAGCAGACCAACAATATTACAATTCAACATTATATTTTTTATCAGAAAATCGGCAGACCAGTATTCTTAAAACATCACCACATTATCTAACACACAGAATAAGCACATCAATAAACTTAAAACATTACCACATTATTTACAAAAAACTATTGGAATAATGTATGTGGTCAAATATATTGAAAAGCAAAGACTTAACTCGTTTTGCCACTTAATTATAATGGACCCGTATTGGCCAGGAGCAAGAGCATATAACATGAGATTGGAAACAAGAGGCAGAAGAAGAACAAGAAAAGGTGGATTGAAGAAGTTACCAATACTGAAACATATCAATATTACTGAATATCAAGCATCCAAACATGCTACGGCCCCAAAAAAATATTGTCACTCTATTCTAAGACATTTACAGCAAAAGTAAAGAAGAAATAATAGATAGACAACATCATCTAAAACTCAGAAGATTAGCAGATCTTAGTGTACCTAGATTTAATTCACATTTTGTACTGCTTCTGAGGGACAAGGCCACTTCAAGTGGAACATTATATTGTAAGAATTAAACTAAGAAATTTCACCTCATTATCCAAATTAAACATCATCACATTATCTGATTTAAAAGATTCACCAAAATAAATTGAAATATTTGTTAGATCTAATTGTTACAACTAAATACTCAAATACCTGGATATGGATTCAAGAGAAGTTTGGATGTGTCCTCATCGACATAGTCTGCAGCAATCCTCTCTAGTCCTGAGGTAAGAAACGAAGAACATTCATAAAGGGTTGCTGATTATGTGATATTATTCTTACTTTTCACCACACACCTTCACTCTTATACCTTAATGACACTGACAAAGATAGCAGTCAACACAAGCCTACCAGAAATGTTGGAAAGTTTTTCATGAAAGTTTATAGGATATACAAATGTTCTTCTCTTTTTTCATCACATGATGGTCATAGCTGCAGCATGTATGCTCAGCTGTCATAGATCTGGAACCAGGAATACACAGATCTATTGTGCTAATGTATGGTATAGTTTATGCTGTTTTATATCTTATGTTGCCTCCACAACCTTTTCTCACTGCTTCTTTCATTAAGGTATCTGAACATACTCTTGTTCAAGAGAGTTTTAGATAGTTATTTTGGAGCATCTTCAATACTATTTGTTATATGGCACAAAAATCTTGATCACATTTAGTCTTTACTTTCTGTATAGTCTTCTATTAATGGTAAAGGTTTCTAGGCCTCAATTTTGACAAACATGTCTTTCTACCTTTCTATCTCTTGTTGACAAACTTTCCTTCTAACTTTCAATCTCTTGCTGACAAACTTTATTTCTAGATTTTAATCTCTTGTTGACAAACTTTCCTTCTAGTTTCAAACTTTTGGTGATAAACTTTCTTTCTAGCTTTCAATCTTGTTGAAAAAAATGTTGTTAAAAAAATGTTATAGTTTCAATCTTTGTTGATAAACTCCTTGTAGCTTTCAATTTCTTTTTGACTGACTTTCAATCTCTTGTTGACAAACTTTCCTTCTAGCTTTCAATCTCTTGTCAACAAACTCTCCCTCTAGTTGCAATCTTTTGTTGACAAACTTTCTTTCTAGTTTTCCATCTCTTGTTGACAAACTTATCTTCTAGCTTTCAATCTCATTATGACAAACTTTAATTCTAGCTTTCAATTTCTTGTTGACAAACTCTTCTTCAAGGTTTCAATCTCTTGTTGAAAAACTTTCCTTCCAGTTTCAATCAGCTTTTGATAAATTTTTCTTCTATTTCAATCTAGCTTTCAATTTCTTGTTGATAAACTATCCATCTATTTCATTCTAGCTTTTACTCACTTGTTGACAAACTTTATTTCTAGCTTTCAATTTCTTGTTGACAACCTTTCCTTCTAGCTTTCAATCTCTTGTTGAAATACTTTCCTTTCTAGTTTCAATCTTTGTTGGCAAACTTTACTTTTAATTTCAATCATTTGTTGAAAAATGTTCCAACTATTTCAACCTAACTTTCAATTTCTTGTTTACAAACTTTCCTTCTAGCTTTCAATTTCTTGTTGAAAAACTTTCCTTCTAGCTTTCAATTTCTAGTTGACAAACTTTCCCTCTAAATTCTTCTAGCTTTCAATCTCTTGTTGACAAACTTTGCTTCTAGCCTTCAAGCTCTTTGTGTGAACTTTCCTTTTAGTTTTCAACATCTACAATCTGGTCTTCTAATTGTTTGCTTAATATCACAGCTTTGCTGTAAATCATAGCACAGAATAGAATATTTACACTGAAACAACAAAATAAAAATTGCATGCATATACTAAACAACATGCTGAAGATAAACTTACTATAATTTAGAAATTGATTTCTTTCTCTTCTTCTAAAACTCCTGCAAATTAGCAGGTTGTAGTTCAGAGAATGGAATGTGTTGTGTCATGGTTTACAGCTTAGCTGTGATATTTTCCCATTTTCTCCTGATACATCCACCTTTAGAGAGGCTTCTGAGTTACTTTGACCATATGAGATGGGACAATAATATCCACCTCAAAACCTCCTTAGTCACCTCTTATGACAATCATGGAAGGTAAACAGTGGTGATTGTCTTTGCTCCCCTTTTAGACCTCGCAACACACAACAAAGAAACTGATATCATTTACAACAAAGAGAAACAATACAAACATGGAACTTTACATGTGTAACTCAAATAATTCTAATCACTAACACAGAGGTGGGTAACATGTATGGGATGGCAGGACGTATTAGGTTTTTTTCACAAGTTTTTTTCAGTTCATAGAAACTGTAATCACTAGTGTTTCAGATAATTTGTGGTTTTAAAAAACACTGTAGTCACTGTAGTGTTTCAGATAGTGTGTGATTTTATGTTTTCCAAACTCAAGAGTGTGCATATTGTCATTTTAAATTATGTCCTAATGGATTTGGCAATGGGCGATATTTTGCCCAACTCTGCTGTAAATATGATTTTTTAATCATTTTTTGTGAATGAATTCAATATGGCTGCACATATGTAAAATTAAAATGGCATAATCCCATACAAATTTAAAGAAACTGGAGCTACACATAATTTGGATTTTACTTCCTGAAATTGAAATTTAGATGAATATATAATATATAATAATTTAAATTTAGGTGTACATTCATAGTATGATGGTGAGCTTTCAGCACAGTCCAGCTAATTCAATTCTGTCTTAAAGTTTAGAAAAGCATTTTTCACCAAGTATGCTATAGGTCTATACTTTACTGGCCCTATCTCTTAGGGAAAACATGAATGTTTTACAATATTATAAACCCAACAGCTAGATAGTCTTTCTAAATTTGTAGGTTATGTTATGTTCCTCCAGGGCCATAGGCAGCGCATAGGGCAGAAACCATAGCTTTCCATTTCTGTCTTTGTGTTGCCAGGTCTTTCAATTCTTGCGGGTTGTTTAGGTTCATTGACATGCCTTTTCTATTAATGGTTCTTCGTAGAGTTTCTCTAAATTTGTAGGGCCTAGTATTTATTTCAGCAATACCTCAACCAAGCCTTTACTGGGCTATTAATAGCCCACAACTGCTGCATTTTAGTTAGGCCTATGTAATCGAAATATATATTTTGTATAGGCTTAGGCTAGGACAATGATTATCTTCTTTTTTGTGGTTACACTTGATTCTTCTTATCCCCTTCAAGTAGGCGACTTCTCAACGAAGTCAAAGCACTGCACACTGCTGAGGGTTAGTCTTCAGGATATCATGAAATAAAGCTCTAGCGTTCTGGAGAAACCACCCCATTATACATTAGGAAGTAAGAGTTAATATCTCGTAGTCCTTGGGTATCGATACAATAACAACAACACTTGTATGAGTGACTATATTTATTAATAACAATTCTACAGGTACTTGTCACTAAAAAGTTAAGTTAGTTTTGTAGAGAACCTAAGTTCTGACTGACCCGATCACTATACTCAAATGTCAAAATAAGAATAAAGACAACACGAAAGGTGTGAACATGGAGAGACAGCGACAGCGGTGCTCACGATATCGATCGAAATTTTCGTCGGTACCGGTAGGCAAGGATAAACGAACAACTCAACAGTGAACAATTTGACAGTGCTATACGGTATTCTCGCACCAATAATCTATTTAACGTCATATCTTTATGTGGAAAAAAAACACAAATAGTCAGGACTTAAAACATACGAACCCAAAATAAGTGGTAGCTTTTTGCTCCATCCTTGTATATCCCTTCGAAAAGACCGTCTTTCTTGAGCGCAGCGAGGGTTGCCACAGTCAACCATGTTGACAGAGCCGTGTCGCTTACGTCATGAAACTGTGACCCCGAAGTTGGTGACGTTGTTAACATTCAGGTGTAACAAATATTGTGTTGAACCTATCACCTGCTAGAAACAGAAGGTAAAACACGTCCTCGTACTTCTGCAAAGTTTATATAAGACCTTCTATCCAGAGTAGTAACTTTTTACTCTTAAGAAGCCCATGTAGGTCTGTAAAATTGTTATTAGGTATACTAAACGTATCTATGTCCACATTTCTCAGGTATAATAAACGTATTTATGTCCACATTTCTCAGGTATACTAAACGTATTTATGTCCACATTTCTCAGGTATAATAAACGTATTTATGTCCACATTTCTCAGGTATAATAAACGTATTTATGTCCACATTTCTCAGGTATAATAAACGTATCTATGTCCACATTTCTCAGGTATAATAAACGTATTTATGTCCACATTTCAAAGGTATAATAAACGTATTTATGTCCACATTTCAAAGGTATAATAAACGTATTTATTTCCACATTTCTCAGGTATAATAAACGTATTTATGTCCACATTTCTCAGGTATAATAAACGTATCTATGTCCACATTTCTCATAGTGGCTGTCCATAAAATTGGGTCAACCATTTTACGCGGAAAGGGGGGGGGTTCATTTTATTTTCAGACACAATTTTCTGAAAATGATTCACAGTTGTTGACAAGGGGGATTAACAAAAGTTGGCGTCAAAAATACTGCTGTTTTATACATGAATTGAAGTGTATGAAATCGAATTTTTTATCTAAAGATGTGAAACAAAACGTGATTTTCTTTAAAACAACAATAAAAAAGGGAGCTATGGTGGGCTACAAAATTTGTGACATTATGGCCGTAGATATGATTACCTTAAGAAGGACGGTTTTACTTATTATTGAAAACCTTTGGTAAATAAATCGCTAAATGGGGATTATCGACCTTTTGGTCAAATTCCTAGTACTAAAAGTCTATCTGTCTATTCCCTAAATTCTAAACCCTTTATTGCCTTTCAGCGTCAGGAGTATAAGAGTTATCTGGAGATGGCCCTCGTGTGTGCTGAGTAGCCTATATTGTGGAATTTGTCACCTCTTTTATTTCGGTGGTCCATGGATTTCGAGGTCGGCCTCTAGGTCTCCTTCACTGTATATGTGTAGCATAGTGTGTTGTGGTATGCAGTCTGGTGGTAGTCTGCTGATGTGTGCAAACCATTAGATCTGTTGGCCCTTAATATACTCCAAGATTGGGGCGGTGTCGGTTTTGTCTAATGTCCTCATTTCTCCCTCTGTCTATTAGCGATATTCCTAGGATTCTGCGTAAGTATGCCATTTCAGCTGTTACTAGTTTGTCTTGTGATGTCATATGACATGACTAAAAGTCATGTTCAGATTTACTAAGAGAGGGTTTTGAACACCCCCAAACCCCTCCCTTATCTACAGGTCTGTATGACATTATTAAGCAGGGGAGGTGACTCCTGAATTCTAGACAGTTCTTAACAGGAGGGGGAGGAGGATGTAAAACATTGACCAAAAAATTGTTGGCGTAATTTATGGACATAACACAGTCCATGGAGAATCAAGTTGTACAAGTTCACAAAACAGACCGAATCGACGTTACGTCGAAAAGATCATTAACAATGAAGAATATATATATATATATATATATATATATATATATATATATATATATATATATATATATATATATATATATATATATATATATATATATATATATATATATATATACACACATAAAGAAAGGCATATGACAAAACGGCTGCTATCTGTCAATTTGTCCAATATTCGTTATCCATGTATTATAATATGTGTTATCCATGTATTCAAAAAGACAATTCTGAAGATCTCATAGATAATAGAACTACATCTTGGGACAACATCAAAAATGCTATGAAAGAAGCAGCCGTTTCAGTTGTGGGTTATACTACTAGTGAGAAAAAGAAATTCTTAAGCGAGACAACATGGAATAAAATCAAATTAAGAAAAATGGTTAAATTACAACTTTTATCTACTAAAGAACCAGTAAAATATGACATAATTAGAGGGAATTATAATGTGATGGACTAAGAAATAAAAAAGAGCGCACGACAGGACAAAAGAACACATATAAACGAATTATCATTAAAAGCAGAAAATGCCGCAAAGAATGGAAACAGCAAAACATTACATCATATAATCAAGCAATTATGTAACACAACAGTCACAACAAACAACGTACCCATCAAAGATAAAAACGGAGAACTATTATCAACTACCCACGACCAACAAAGAGGTGGGCAGAACACTTTAATGAACCTCATTAAATAGACCTCAACCAACAGCTACTCCAGATTTTGTCAATGACACACAAATGACAACCATGCCAGTATCATGTGAAATTTTCTCTATCACCGAATTAAAATATGCTATCCATAAACTAAGAAATAACAAAGCCGCTGGGCGTTGACGAAATAACAAGTGAGATGCTTAAAGCTTCTGATGATAACACATTACAAAACTTGCTGTCTCTTATGAATGATGTCTGGTGCAATGAAAATCCACCTCAACAATGGAAAGACGGTATCATCGTCAAACTCCCTGAGAAAGGCGACCCCTCAGACTGCAACAACTGGCGGGTATCACCCTATTATCAGTCATAGGCAAGGTCTTCCTAAGCATCATATTGGAAAGATTAAAGAATGCTGTTGATAAACTACTCAGAGAAGAACAAGCAGGCTTTAGATCAGCTCGCTCCTGCACAGACAACATATTTTCTCTTCGCATCATCATTGAAGAATCACTCGAATTTCAATCCCCGCTCATAATCAACTTTGTTGACTTTGAAAAAGCATTTGATAGTCTTCATCGGCCTACGTTATGGAATATTCTACAGCAATACGGTTTTCCTACTAAAATAATCAATGTTATAAAGGCATTCTACACCAACTCACATTGCTGTGTTCAAACAAACACTGAGAAGTCAGAATGGTTCCAAGTTGTTACGGGCGTTAAACAGGGATACATCATGTCCCCATTACTTTTCTGCGTCGCTATTGATTGGGTCATGAGAAAGAGCACTGAAAATGAGCTGACAGGAATAAAATGGATTAATAATACCGTTCTCGAAGATCTTGACTACACAGATGACCTAGTCCTTTTGAGCGCAAACCACACAGATGCTCAATCTAAGCTTGACAATCTCCAACACTACTCAAATCAGATAGGGTTGAAATCAATCACATCAAAAACTCATATACTAGATTTTACGAGATCCAACGACAACATAGAAATTCAAAATGTTCCATTATTAAAAGTCAACAATTTTACATATTTAGGCACCAATCTAGCATTGGATGGAGACTCATCAAAGAAATTTTACACCGTATTGCCCTTGCAGCGGGTGCTTTCAATAAACTACGCAACATATGGACGTCAAACACACTAAGAAACACCACAAAACTCAAGTTATTTAACTCCAACATCATCCCTATCTATCATATGGGTGCGAAAGTTGGAAAGCACAAAAGCCACAGATAAAAGACTCGACTCCTTTGAAAACAAATGCCTACGTACCATTCTGAACGTTAAGTGGAGTGACTTTAAATCTAACACTACTATAAGAGAGAAGCAAACAAACCTATATATCTTCCTTCATTAGACAAGGCGTTGGACTTACATCGGCCATGTTCTCAGAATGAACAGCCTAAGAATTCCCAGCAATCACTATATTGGGTGCCACCTGGAGTAAGAAGAAGAGGGAGACCTAGAGACACTCTACGCAGAACCATTAATAGAGAAGGCATGTCAATGAAACTAAACAACACGCAACAAATTGAAAGACCTGGCAACACAAAGACAGAAATGGAAAGCTATGGTTTCTGCCCTATGCGCCGCCTATGGCCCTGGAGGAACATAACATAACATAACATATCCATGTATTATAATATGTGTTATCCATGTATTATATCAGTATGTGTTATCCATGTATTCTTCATATGTGTTATCCATGTATTATCATATGTTTATCCATGTATTATCATATTGTGGCATCTCATGTATTATCATATGTGTTATCCATGTATTCTCATATGTGTTATCCATGTATTATCATATGTGTTATCCATGTATTATCATATGTGTTATCCATGTATTATCATATGTGTTATGCTATCTACAAATCTTACTAGAGGTGTAACTCATTTCTCTCGTTATTTTGTCTATCCTATTTTAATAGCAACATAAGCATCATCATATTTAATCACTTTCAATGACACCCATCCCCCATTCGCCGTCCCCCGCTAGTTTGGATATTTGCGAAAAACTGAACTTTTATGTAATATTTTTTTACAGTATGGTACAGAAAAGGAAACAAATTGCATGGACGTCAATATAAAAAAGAATCGCTTAAGGAAATAGGAACAAGGAAGAAAGTTAACTATGTTATAAGGTAATTCTTAGTATAAACGTTCTGTTTAGATGTGCCATGCATATCAACAGCGTTTGCTTTAGATTTTGCACATACAAACTCTATACCGCCCTAATCACTTCCAAAAGAAGTTGTTGAAGAGAGGCAAAACATAACACCCTTCAGAAGTTCATCAAGAGCCGCGTAGCAGTAACAGTGGCATCCATCAGATATTAAACGAATTTCATCTGATCCTGCATTATGGAATGCATTCTGCATGTCATCTGAATCTCGTCAAATACTGAATGAGAGGGGTCTACATCAAATTACATAATTCGAGCTTCCTATTAAGAACGGATGGCGTAGCTGTTCGCCCTCGCATTACTTGAAAGTGTTGAGTAATGAAGTCGTTGGGAGAGTTGGTTGATTTACTCTATAACAAATGACGTCGGTTGTGTGTGTGTGTGTGTGTGTGTTTTTGTTGTATATTATTTGATAATTCCTATACTATTAGTGAATGACCCAAAAAATGATATTCTCACTGGGGAAATCTTCTACGAGCACTCACAATACATGGAAGTTTGTAAATCACAGAAATGCTTTCAGAGCATGGAAATAATTCGTAATTCGATTACCGCAGGAAAAAAACAACCATTGACGCTGAATATCAACGAATTATGAATATGGAAATTCAGAATTAGAGAGGAGTTCAAAAAAGAATTATGTCAATAATTAGACTATTAACCTCACAATGCTTAGCTTTTCGTGGAACAACTGAACATTTGTTTCAGCCTAATAACAGAAACTTACTAAAGTTGGTAGAATTGATATTCATATCACGAAAGTTCAACGAGAGTCTGATGAATGGTCCGTGACTTATCTAAGCAATAATATACCAGATGAATTGATAAATTCTTCTTCAGCGTTCATTCTCAAACTCCTGCTGAATGTTCTTGTAGCAGGACCATTGTACTACTAGATTTCCAGCAGGATGTAGTCGAGAGAATGGAAATGCGTTGTGTCGCCGTTTTATTTGCGCCAATAGCGAAATTGTGGAAATAACAAATTTCGTTAAATATTTTTCGATTATAGCCGATTGTACCCCTGAAGCAAATCATTGAATAGCTCTCGTTAACACTAGGAGTTGTGACTTTCAACTCCATTTAAAATAAATATGAAATTGAAGAATTCTCTCTGACACATGTGGAAGAATTAGGTTTTTGAGTTAAAATGGCTGAGAGGACACGGCTATGACAACGGATCTAATATGAAAGGAGTATGAAATGGTGCACAAAATAGGTTATATATATATATAAAAAATATATATATGTGTGTGTGTGTGTGTGTGTGTGTGTGTGTGTGTGTGTGTGTGTGTGCGTGCGTGCGTGCGTGCGGGTGCGCGTGTGGTGTGAGTGAGGATGTGGGTGGGTGTGGATGTATGTCTGTGTGGGGGGTGTGGGTGTGTGGTGGTGGTAATACAGTACACCTTTTGGGAATATCTGTTCCAACTATGACACAGAGATTATAACAGTGAAAGCAGATCTGGAACCGATCCATCAACAGAACTTGATTGAACACTCTGTTAATCAGTAATGTAATTCCTTTACACTAACAAGAGTTGATATAAAAGAAGTAGTAATGGAAAACAATGAGCCATCAACAACAATGAGCTATGATCAACAATGAGCATGAATAATAATGAGTCATGAACAACAAAAAAGGCGAATCAAGAAGTATTACGAACATTAAATGTGAAAGATTGGCGCCGAAATAACATTATCGTTAAGAACTGAACTGTTGGATATATCAAGAGATAGGCCTATAGCAGCATGGAACAACCAGAGTAATGAAATGGGCTGTCCATATGTTACGTCAACAATTATATAGGGGGGGGGGGATCTGGAAAAAGTTTTATAGACGATGGCATAAACTGTATTGTAAGAACACATTTATTATAATAGTTGAATGCCTTCAATTTGTAAATAAATTATGTCCGGTAAAGTATAAGCGCGACGGCAACTTACTTTCTCTAATTATTCACCTTTTGACATTCCTAAAAAAAGTTTCCAAATTTTTGAGAGAGCTAAAAGCAGTTTAAAAAAAGCGCCAGAAAATTAAATAAAAGCACTCAAAGGCTTTTTTTCCTTTACAAACCCCTAACCTATTGCGAACGCACATTTCCAAAGTTTATCACCGGATGACTTGAAAAAGAACACATTTATGCGAAAAGTACCAGAATGGCAACTATTGTATGTCCTTAACAGTAAAGGGTCGACAGTAACTTCTGAATGGTTTGTCACTGTGGCACAAAAAGATGTCACCAACTGAACTTATTAACACAAGAGAGGGAGTTGTGGAGAAACATGATCGCCTACGCCCTCGGCATGGAAATTGATTGAGTGAACACTAGTGGGTGCCACCGAGTCCTGAATAAATTGCATAACAGATATCAGTAATGAAATGTTTGTATTATGTTGTGTTCTGTTCTATCAAAATCATTTATTAGACAACCTTGTAATCAGCATACTCTTTGCAAACATAGCAGAGATCTATATTTATATGTTCTTTGTTATCAACATAAAACAAATTGTAATGTCAGGGTTTCAAAAGACGTGCAAGCTTCAAAGGGTATATTCACTATTTAATCATGCAGATTTATTTCACTTGATCGTATTGTATTTGAGGAAAACAACTTTATCCTTTGTTCTCGGCTGAGAAACATTGGTGTACATTGTCTATCTATCTGTCTGTCTTTCTGTCTGTTATATATATATATAATATATATACATTTTATATATGGGAGACGCGTTGCGCAGTGCTTAGCGCACTGGCTTCGCATATGAGTGGTCCTAGGTTCATTCCCCAGTTGAGGTCGTTAAAATGGGTACCGGATTAATCCGGGAAGTAAAGTCTGCGAGGGAGAGGAGATGGCTACCTCGCTCATTTGCAGAGCCAGTGAAATGTGAGATCGCTAACATCTACGGCATTAATAAATGCTATGGGTACTTTACTTTTTTTTACTATATATATATATATATATATATATATATCCATCTGTCTATTTATCTATTATAATCTATCAGTCTATGCAATATATATCTATCTATCTATCTATCTATCTATCTATCTACTATCTATCTATCTATCTATCTATCTATCTAATACTATCTATCTATCTAATCTATCTATCTATCTATCTATCTATCTATCTATCTATCTATCTATCTATATCTATCTACTATCTATCTATCTATCTATCAATCTATCTATCTATCTATCTATCTATCTAATCTACTCATCTATCTATCTATCTAACATCTATCTACATCTATCTATCTATCTATCAATCTATCAAATCTATCTATCAATCTATCTATACTATCAACTTATCTATCTATCTATCTATCTATCTATCTCTACAATCTATCTATCTAATCTATCTATCTATCTATCTATCTATCTATCTATCTATCTATCTATCTATCTATCTATCTATCTATCTATCTATCTATCTAATCTATCTATCTCTATCTATCTATCTATCTATCTATCTATCTATCTACTATCTATCTATCAATCTATCTATCTATCTATCTATCTATCTATCTATCTATCTATCTATCTATATATATATATATATTAATATATATATATATATATATATATATATATATATTATATATATATATATATATATATTGATGGATAGAGATAGATATAAAAAGGATAGAAAGGATAAAAAAGAATATATATATATATATATATTATATATATATATATATATATATATATATATCTATATATATATATATATATAGTATATTATATATTATATATATATATATATATATATATATATATAATATATTCATTCATTTTCCTTTTGCGCTTAAGTTAGCGCATAAGCAGAGGTCAGATCTCTCCAATTCTGTCTGTTCAAAGCTATTCTGTGCAGTTCTTGAATAGTATGTGTGTGTGTGTGTGCGTGCGTGCGTGCGTACGTGCGTGCGTGCGCTTTGTGTATGTGTGTGTGTGTGTGTGTCTATGTGTGACTATTAACCTTTTTAACTCATTGTAGAACATATATGCTCACAAATATCTTCCAGCTTGTTGATTGGTTGGTTGGTTGCTGATCCAGCGGTCCATGGGCTCATGTACCCAATGCCACTGTGTGATATATGTATTTGAGAGCGTTGTTTTGTTCCGTGTAATATGTTCCATTTATCTGGCCTTGGAGGGAGAAGCATTTTCTTAACTTCATCCAGCACTGGGCATTCAAAAGGTGGTGGTAACCAGTTTCATAGGGATGAGTGCACGGCCGGAACACTGGAGTGTGTTGTGGTTGTATTCTGTTCAGGTGATTGTTAGGTGTACGCGGGTGCGAAGTCAGAAAATGATACTCTGGGCTGTCCTTACCAGGAGGTTGATGTTGTCTTTAGGATATGAGCTGGTCATATGTTTATATATTTCCCTCCCAGTGTTTCCCATCGCCCATCTGTTCATACAATTCTCTTTGTTCACAGATTTCAACATATTTTAACTGTGCGCATGGTTATTTGTGTATATGGCTGTTCTTGTTGGGCTCCCTTCTTTGCTAGTTTGACTTCCTTGTTATTGCCAGGTGTGTTTAAGTGGCAAGGAATCCACTACATAAGAATGCTGAATTCATAAAATGTTAATAGCTGGTGATATATTTCAACTAGCTCAGATTTACAATGTCAATCACATTCTAGTACTTGAAGAGCGGACATAGATTCTGTAAAATCACAATGTTTTGTACTTTTGATGGAAAGGCATACAATATGGTCTTCAGGTGATGCAATGCACCTTCTAGTGCTCTTACTATATGGGCACCTATGGGCACCTGTTCAGCATAGCTGTTGCAGCAGAAGTAAGGGAGACCCTAAGACACATGAAATAGGGTAAAGCCCCAGGACAAGGCAATATCACATTAGAGGAGTTAGTAGCTTTAGGTGACTTTGGAGTAGAAACAATTACTAAATTGCTGAATGACATATATAATAGTGGACACATCACGCGATGACTTAATGAGATCCATATTATAGCCTTACCAAAGAGACCAGGGACCACTGAATGTGAAGAACCCCCAACAATCAGCCTCAGAGCAAAATAACAAAAATACTTCTCAAAATGATCATTAAGAGAGTGAGAAACAAAATAAAAACAGAAATGTCCAGAACAATGTGGCTTCGTAGAAGTCAACAGGTACCAACAATGATATATATTTTTTAGAACAGTAATATAGAGATCTATAGCGGTGAAAACAGACATGTACCTGTTTTATAGACTACACGAAAGCATTTGATAAAGTTAAACATAGTGAAGTTATACGCATCCTAAAAATGTGAATATCGACAGTAAGGATTGAAGAATCACCAAAGACATATACTGGCAACAAACAACAGCAATAATGATAGGAAATAACGTTGGGCCTTTTATACGAATAAAACAAGGAGTTAGCCAGGAATATGTACTTTCAACAGACATGTTCTCTTTATACAGTGAGAACAAAATGCGTGCAATTGTTGATATCCCAGGAATATCCGTGGGAGGACATAACATAAATAATTTAAATTATGCGGATGACACTGTTCTGATTGTTAAAAGTGGAAGAAGACCTTCAATAATTATTTAATGTAGTAGCAATAAACAGTAAAGAGAAAGGCCTCTTTATAAACACCAAGAAAACAGAAGGAATTGTTATTTTAAATAAACAAAACAGCACAACTTGCAAGATCAAAGTGAGTGATATAGTATTTTTTTTTAAAGTCTACCAATTAGAGTATTTAGGTACACCGATTACAGCAGAAGGAAGAAGTTAAGCATAAATCAGAAGCAGAATAGGGCAAGCAAAAACAACATTCAGAAAAATGAAAAATAAATTGTGTAATATGACCTTATCATTAGCTGTGAGGAAGAGTTCTGCAGTGCTATATAGCTCCTGTACTAACATATAAATGCAATTCTTGGACAATAAACAAACAAAGAATTTGTAAATTAAAAGCAGTAGAGATGTGGTTTCTACGGAGGAATGCTGAGAATACCATGGAGTTCCCGAAAAACTACTGTGGGGGTGTTGAAAGAGTCAAATGCGATACAGAGCTTAGTCAATAATATAAGGGAAAAAAACAATCTTAATTTTTGGCCACGTTATGAGACAATGAGATTTGGAGAACATATTCACAACAGGCAAGATTGAGGGCAACAGAGACAGAGGGCGATAACGTGAGAAAATATTAGACAGTTTAACAACTCGACACGGCAGTAAAACAACAACGATTCTGATACATAATACTGGAGACAGAGCTGTGGAGAGCCACGATTGCATGCGACAGCCGTCATGGCACATAATGATGATAGCACGTTTATATATATATATTATATATATATATATATATATATATATATATATATATATAGAGAGAGAGAGAGAGAGAGAGAGATTAAACATAGTACCAGTCATTCTGTAACTGTTTTTTTTTTCAATATTAAAACCATACTCTGCCAGTATAATGCTACCGTCGCCAGGTGTCAACAAGTTCATTAAAGTATCACGCTTTGTGTTATATGATCCTATCAAACTTCACTTCTTTATTTCAGCGCACAATTTAAAAAAAAAAAATGTGCGTGTGTAATATGTTTTACTTCCAATCAATGCTCTTTAATTAATTAGTTTGTTTTGTGTTGCTGAAAGATGTGATTTATTATTCATTTAGAAGGAATTCTCAAGTTACTGTTATAGTTCTTGATCATCATTGCAGCGTTTCTTAAGTACTCGTATGTTTTAAAATGAAGACATTTGTTTTGTTTCGCTATAGAATTACAGTTTGCAATGTGATATATAATATAAGGTAACCAAGTTCATTTAAACAAAAGAATTTGAAAATCACTATTTTATAAATAATAAGGGATTAAAATTAGTACTACTATTGGATATAACCAATGTATATAACAATAGAAATCATAAAAGTGAAACAGGCCAAAGAATTTAAATATCTAAACAGCATTTTTTCCGAAGATTGAAGACTAGACAAAGAAATAGAAACAAGGTGCCAGAAAGCAAACACAGTGACCTACCAACCTTCACCATTGCTTCTTCACCCCAAAGATCAAGATGGAAATTTTTAAAAACAGATAATATCTAAATTTTTATACCAACACTCTTCTACCAATGTCAAACATTGTCTTTAACAGCTTCGCAACAGATAAAAATTGTTACATGTGAAATGAAGTGTCTGAGAAAAGCTGCAATGGTTACCAAACTAGATAAAATAAGAAATGAAGAAATTGGGAAAAGAATTGGTATAATATCATGTATTGAACATATAGAGAGATAGCAAGTGAAATGGTTCAATCACTTTAGGAGAATGAAGCCAAAGCAAATTCCAATAAGGGCATATAACAAAAGAATATTCGGACGTAAGGCCAAAGGTAGACCAAGGACACGGTGGATAGAAAACATCAAGATAGCCTTGAACAAACATGGACTAAATGCAACCACGGTAACACATCTGGCCTTGGAACGATAGCTTAAGCTTCTACCCCTACGTTTAACGGCAAGTGTGAATGCGATCAACCCATCATCCTTCACCTGGAGAAAGACATAAACAATTGGATGAAAATACTAGATTCATCCTTGCCACTCATGAAATTGTTTCACTCAGATATGTGTTTTTTTTTCCCATCAGATGCGGATATTGTGCTATTTTCTCAGAATTTTTGCTTTGTTATCTTTTCTTAAATGAAAACATTAGTTTGTCAATGATTTTTTGATTGTTTATAATTGTTTCACAAGCGCAGTATAGCATTACGGTCAACTCCATGGAGTTTGATGTCGCTACAACCGCACTGAAATGGTTTTCGGGAGCTATATTCACTAAGACAGTTATTGTGTCAGCCCATGCTTCGAAGTATCCAAAATGGACGATATCGATATGAATTATGGCATCTATCAATAATTTCTACTTTTTGGGTAAGACTATTTACTGACATACCGCTTGCTCGCTTCCCTTTGACTTTACCCTCAAGTAAGTTCTTCAATAAGGTATGTCTTTTAATATTTCCAAAATATGTTATTTGCCTGATCTTTATTTTTCTTAGCAATTATTTCTTCATATTAAGTGTTTTAGCACTTAATTATTTGTTTTCTTCTCTTCCCATGATGTTCTCCCTGTTATCCTATATACCCACATCTCAAATGCATCAATTCTGTCTTCTAACCGTTTATTTAGTGTCCATATTTATGATCCATACATTAATATAGAATAGATGTAGCATTTTATAATTCTCATTTTTAACTTGTTTGTAATTTGTTTAGATGTTAATATTTTCTTCATGTTGTTGAAGATACTTTTGGCGATTCTTATTCTCCTTTTAACTTCTGTTGCACATCTGTCATCATCTGTGACTATGTGTCCAAGATATTGTTGATCAATACAACAATACTATCATTTTCTATTATCCTAATGAATTGGTGGGGTTTGAACTCTAAAGCTCAGGAACCCTCTCTAAGCACGAGTTTGTTAAGAGGTCGCTTTCAAATTGAATTCAAGTGAAGAATAACTACATATAAGAATATCTACATTCAAGAATAGTTACATATAAGAATATCTACATACAAGAATAGTTACATATAAGAATGTCTACATTCAAGAATAGTTACATATAAGAATATCTACATACAAGAATAGTTACATATAATAATATCTACATACAAGAATAGTTACATATAAGAATATCTACATACAAGAATAGTTACATATAATAATATCTACATACAAGAATAGTTACATATAAGAATATCTACATACAAGAATAGTTACATATAAGAATGTCTACATTCAAGAATAGTTACATATAATAATATCTACATACAAGAATAGTTACATATAAGAATATCTACATACAAGAATAGTTACATATAAGAATGTCTACATACAAGAATAGCTACATATAGGCAAACTGCCTATTTATGATTCAAGGCTGTAGATACATTATTGGGGGGGGGGGTGTTGTAAGGTTTAATATCTCTCTCCGTTACGAACATAAAATATAGCATTCAGTACTAAAATACAATTACACATTTTTGATAACACCCCCTCCCCCACGTTATTATAAAATATTTCTGTAAACCTAACATCTTAGTACCCCACCCACAAACCCCCCCCCCAATACAATCACACAATATCTCACCTATATTTGCATGAAACCCCTTCACCTTTAACATAGATAGTTGTATCTATGTCCTATTTACCTAAAGCACACTATCATTTCAGTGCGGCTGTCCATAAATTAAATCAACCATTTCTCACAACTTATTACCCCTGCCACCTCTTGGAAACAACTGTCACGAACTCATGAACCCTGCTTAATTATGCCAAAATATCACATATCACGCCCCTCCACCCTCCTCCTCTCCCAAAATTACCTGAAAAATACAAAGTAAATACATGTTTTATTTCAAATTTTTAGAAAAGATTTTCAAATTCAAACAACTTAATTACTTAATTGTAAAAAAAAAAACAAAAATCTGACGTCAACATGTGCTCCTCCCCCTTGTCAGCAACTGTTAAACTTTTTCAGCCCCCCCCCCCAATTTCCACCTTCTAATTGTTAGAGTAATGTATGGGCAGCACTAGTGGATTTGCCTAATTATGATTATTGTGAATGTATCTATATAACGCTAATTTAACATCTATGTAGCGTTAATGCAACATCTATGTAGCGCTAATGCAACATCTATGTAGCGTTAATGCAACATCTATGTAGCGCTAATGCAACATCCATGTGTTATTGTTCGTTCATCACAAGTGATGATGACAGTTTGTTACATCCACTATTGAAAATTCAATTAGAGTAATGCACTTGATTATGAGTTCAAAGATGGCTAATGAGTCCTAATAGAGCTGTTCCTTGGACAGTTCGGGCATGGAATGACCACTGTAGACGGATCTTGGTCTATCCATGACTTTCTAGCTACTCTCCGCTGTTGAGCTGCTGCATTTATCCTCTTTTCACAAGATGATGCGCTCTTCTTTTTTATTTTGACGTCATGTAGATCTATTTTGGGCACGTTCTTCTCGTGTATCTTGGTCTATTTAAAGGCTTTCAGTGAGGTCTTTAAGGAGTTCTTGTAGAGCTTTTTTTGGGCACCTTGAGATCGTGTACCCTTCTCCAGCTCACCATCGAGAAGTATATTTGGCAGACGATGGTCTGGTATGAACATCTATGTAGTGTTAATGCAAAATCCATGTAGCGTTAATGTAACATCTATGTAACGTTAAGGCAACATCTATGTAACATTCATTACAGAAATCTGCAAATTTAAATAATTTGTTGATTGATAACTATAATAATAATATATCTCTCGTGTCGCAACTTGGTCCTGAAATTCTAGTTTTCTACTTCAGTGTTCCTTCTCAAACTCCCGCTGGATCTCTCTTGTATTAGAACAATGGTCCTTCTTTCCAGATATGTCGTAGGAGGCGACTACGGAAAATGTGTAGACATGCTGAAAACCTGTCACCTGTGAAAAAAATCATCATTGTCACATCGTGTCCGATGTTCTTACTTCTCTATCAAATAATTCACTTGTTTGACAAAGAGATGCATGCTAGCATACATCGCACTTTTGTCCTTCTGTGGCATACTCCAATAATAAGGGGAATACTACATGTGATGCCACTTCGGATGGGTCAACAAATCTGACAGCAAAAATGACGAGATAGTTGTCCCAGAAGTGTGAGTTGTGCTCCTAGTATAACGTGGTGATCATGGAATACTAGCACATTGAAATGCCTCCATTCGGGGACTAAACATTCATCCATAAACTCTTACACGCCCATGCATCTGTAGCCGTATATGAATCCTGGTGTAGCTGCAGTTAATAAAACCAAGAAGAACCTGTGATTTTGCCAGAAGGGCTATGGGCTGTCAATAACTACCCGCTCACAGCTAACGGGATTATTTCATCACCATCATCATTACAATTATATTTTTCCTATATTATTTGGATTTGCATCTGAATCAATACACAACCAACAACTACAGTAACAAATTATGCGGCTACAATACACAACCAACTACTACAGTAACAAATTATGCGGCTACAATACACAACCAACTACTACAGTAACAAATTATGCGGCTACAATACACAACCAACTACTACAGTAACAAATTATGCGGCTACAATACACAACCAACTACTACAGTAACAAATTATGCGGCTACAATACACAACCAACTACTACAGTAACAAATTATGCGGCTACAATACACAACCAACTACTACAGTAACAAATTATGCGGCTACAATACACAACCAACTACTACAGTAACAAATTATGCGGCTGCAATACACAACCAACTACTACAGTAACAAATTATGCGGCTACAATACACAACCAACTACTACAGTAACAAATTATGCGGCTACAATACACAACCAACTAATACAGTAACAACTTATGCGGCTACAATACACAACCAACTAATACAGTAACAAATATGTGGCTACAATACACAACCAACTACTATAGTAACAAATTATGCGGCTACAATGCACAACCAACTACTACAGTAACAAATATGTGGTTACAATACACAACCAACTACTACAGTAACAAAGTATACGGCTACAATACACAACCAACTAATACAGTAACAAATATGTGGTTACAATACACAACCAACTACTACAGTAACAAGTAATGCGGCTACAAAAATATAATACACCATCAGTATTTATATATTGGAATGTCACTGTAGCGTCTTTTTTACTTTTCGACACACAAAAAGACATAAAAATTGAACTTTATACATCAAAGAAGTTTTGAGATATTTTAAAACAAAGAGGGGTACGGATTTCTGAACAAACTAAAAAAACATCTTGTACACAGAATATATTGTTAGTTATTTGGTTAGTTTGTTCCCTTGCTGTCAAGGGTGGCACATAGAGCAGAAGTCATGTTTCTCCGTGCCTTGCGGTTCGCTGCAAGCTGTTGTAGTTCCTGTGTGGTGTTAATACCCATTGCCATTGCCTCGTTCTTGATTGTTCTTCGAGTGTTATTCTTGGTCTTCCATGTTTTAGTTTTCCTATTGCAGACCATGTCAGCCCTTGGTGAGTAAGTATATTCTTGTCTAATCTAAACACATGGCCTAAATACTGTCAACGTCATATACTGTACTCGTATAATAATACATGCATTTCTTACCTACAGCAGAATGCCCAGCATCTACCTAAAGAATAATACATTTAACCCCTCGTCTAGAAAAGTACACCTGTAGCCTGTTATATATAGAAATATACTCGTAGCCTGTTACATATAGAAACATGCCCGTAGCCTATTACATATAGAAACATACCCGTAGCCTATTACATATAGAAGTATACCCGTAGCCTATTACATATAGAAACATACCAGTAACCTATTACATATAGAAACATACCCGTAGCCTATTACATATAGAAACATGCCCGTAGCCTATTACATATAGAAACATACCCGTAGCCTATTACATATAGAAGTATACCCGTATCCTATTACATATAGAAACATACCCGTAGCCTATTACATAAAGAAACATAGCCGTAGTCTGTTATATATAAAAGTGTGCACGAAACCTCTTATATATAGAAGTAAACCTCATAACTGAAGAATTACTGTAGACTCATACATATAGAAGGCATGTCGAAATCTCTTATCTGTAATATAATAAAAGCAATATTTCAACTCTGTATGATCTCATGTGAGCTCCATGTCAAATATATTTCTAGCAAAATGATATCCTTACGTACTCCCTTGAATCGATGCAACAACAATGAGTTGAAAGCTAAAATACAAGATGGAATGAACAATGCAAACATCTTGGAATGTTCAAAGACAAGAAAAAAGGCTTGCTAGAATAATCTTCGATTTTCTAGTCTACATCGGGAGAAAAATCGAGGTCTCTTCTGCCTATCTTCGGTGCACAATGCATTTTAACTTGTTTTATATTTTTATTAGTTTTGTAACTAGACTTAATGTTTTCCGCCGCGATGAGCCTGTGTGTGTGTGTCTGTGTGCATGTGCGTGTATTTGTGTGTGTGTATGTGCGTGTGTGTAGTGTGGGTGTGTGTGGGGTGTGAGCGGGGGGGGGAGCGTGGATGGGTATGTCTGCAAAGAGTTTCTCTTGATTTTTCCCTCTTTTCTTTACCATCTGGGACCCATTTTAATGCTTGTGGTGGCAATATATTTTCATTCATTTTAATTACTTGACCGATCCGATATGTCCTTCATTTTCTTTTTTATTGTTGTAGAAACATATTGCTGTTTAGTGCCTTTTTGCTTGTTTGACTTTAAATCTTCCCAAACGAAAATTTAATAGCATTCTAAAAAATTTATTTTCCAAAGAATTTATTTTTTTCTTCAGTTTCTTTCCAGCTTTCGCAACAATATGTTAACACCGATATTATATTGTAGTTAAAAAGTCGTAATTTGATATATTTACTTATTGTTTTAGAATTTCAGAAGTATTTATTGTTTTTGATTTCCATGTGCATCTTATGTGGTTGGATGTACTGACTGCCAAAGCAATGTAAGTAGAAATGTCCAATGGATCTTTAAAATTTAAAAAATAATCAGTGTCTAGATACAAAAGTGCATATTATATAAAATAATATCATTTTCGGTTTATGCGACCGGTCTCATTTCCCAACAACTGGCCTACAAGGTACTTGTCGTTGCGGTTGTGAACTTGGTCCATCTTCCGTCACATTTTATTGGGACCTCTGCTACACCGACCTCCTCTTACTACGACATTGTGGACAGATGATCTTTACTTTGTCACTACATTGGCTGTAGCTCCGGGTCTGCCTCCTCCCGCCATGGCCTTCTTTTCCTGTCTCCTTATTCCCTACCTTCTCTGGTGCCCTTCTCTTTGGGACCCTCTTCCTATGTCTCGCTGTATCAGCCTGATACCCTATCACGACGTTTTTTTTATAGACCCAGGATCTTGGATGAACCAGGTTTAAGTGTTTAATCATGTTTTAGAGACTTAGGGTCTGGAATCAATCAGGTTTAACTGTTTAATCGTGTTTTATAGACAAGGTCTGGGATGAACCAGGTTTAACTGTTTAATCGTGTTTTATAGACTTAGGGTCTGGGATGAACCAGGTTTAAGTCTTCAATAAGGTTTTATAGACCCAGAGTCTTGATGAACCAGCTTTAAGTGTTCAATAATGTTATATAGACCCAAATCTTGGATGAACCAGGTTTAAGTGTTCAATCGTGTTTACGTGAAATGTATCCGGAAAATAGGTCTGTGTCAGAGCAACGCTCAGATAGTTCACGGTGGTTTACAGTGTTGGAATTGATGTTCATACTTAATTATAGTGATCACATGCAAGAGGGATGGACAAAAACGTATGCCCGCCTTTAAGGACCAGATCAGACGTCAACCTTAAGTTTCACGCCACATTAACTTTGGGTATCACCTCACACATCACCTTATATGTCACCTTATATGCCACTTCACATTCACCTCATACGTCACCTAACATTCACCTCACGTGTCATCTCAGTATATTACATAATACCTCATTAACTCATTTATCTCACGTATTGCACCAGCTATACATTCAGTTCACGCATCACTTCCACGAGTTTCACTGCAGCTGCCAACAGTATTCTTACATTACTCTTACAAAACTGCATCTTCATATTTCATATATATTTTTTTCATGTTTCACCAACCATCCATTTGCATCTTGCGCTATTTATCTCTTACTCGGTCGTCTTCGTTACATTCATACAGTTTTGATGAATATGATGCTCTTCATTTTATAGAATACCAATTTTTGTCTCACTCTATTATATTATTAAATTGTTAAATGCAGCTTCCATTAGAGTTGTGAACTAATTAAATGCACTTGTTTTAATGAAGTGATTTCTTGAGGATCTGTTCTCCACAGAGAGTTCAACATTGATGGTTTGCGTAAAGAATGTTTTAGTATCTTCAATGATGCATTAAGTTGCGGTTGTATTCGCCAGTGTGTAGTCTGGGCCCGAAAGGTGAGTAAAGAATGGCGACACTGTTAGTAGTATAATAGGTTAATTTGGATATATTTTTTCCTGCCGCAAAGAATATATAAGGATTAATTTGGCGCAAACGGCAAAGAAGGATTAATTCCAAGGGACACAGGAATAGCTGAGTTTTTCTGGGGTTTTCTTGAGGTATTTAAAAAAAATATTTTGAAATTTTTCAAAATTTTGATTTTAATTTTATGGCAATTTTTTTCCTGGAATTTTTGTGCTTTGTTTCGTTTGTTATTTTCTAATGTTTAGGGCCTAGTGTTTAATGTAGTACCGTCCGATATCTCCGGCCTTTACTTGTTGATATTGTTGTGATGTCATGTCAGAGTAAATTGTCATAATGCGTGACGGTCTCTACATACAAGAATTATTCTCAAAAACCCTTTACCTCTTCTGTTTTGATGTTACATATATCTTTAACTGATTCTACGGGTGAGTTGGACCAAGATATGCGGGTGGTTTTAGCTCGTGGTGATTTAACCAATCATGAAAAATCTACACTATACCAAAAAACATTACAACAGTATTTGAATCGGCTCAGTCAATACAAAAACATACCTATGAAGCTATTAGAGAACACGCAGTGTTCGGTACCAAGTGCCTCAATACAGAAAGATGAAGAACCCACTGAAAAAATTCCAGAGAAAGTCGAAGTGATGCCCGCCTATGTTGAAGCCGTGGCGTCTTAGGCATCACTTCGACTTTCTCTGGAATTTTTTCAGTGGGTTCTTCATCTTTCTGTATTGAGGCACTTGGTACCGAACACTGCGTGTTCTCTAATAGCTTCATAGGTATGTTTTTGTATTGACTGAGCCGATTCAAATACTGTTGTAATGTTTTTTGGTATAGTGTAGATTTTTCATGATTGGTTAAATCACCACGAGCTAAAACCGCCCGCATATCTTGGTCCAACTCACCCGTAGAATCAGTTAAAGATATATGTAACATCAAAACAGAAGAGATAAAGGGTTTTTGAGAATAATTCTTGTATGTAGAGACCGTCACGCATTATGACAATTTACTCTGACATGACATCACAACAATATCAACAAGTAAAGGCCGGAGATATCGGACGGTACTACATTAAACACTAGGCCCTAAACATTAGAAAATAACAAACGAAACAAAACACAAAAATTCCAGGAAAAAAATTGCCATAAAATTAAAATCAAAATTTTGAAAAATTTCAAAATATTTTTTTAAAATACCTCAAGAAAACCCCAGAAAAACTCAGCCAACCCCTGTGTCCCTTGGAATTAATCCTTCTTTGCCGTTTGCGCCAAATTAATCCTTATATATTCTTTGCGGCAGGAAAAAATATATCCAAATTAACCAATTTCCTGCCGCAAAGAATATATAAGGATTAATCTGGCGCAAAGACATATAATAAATATTACTTCTAGGAAAAGGACCACTTGACTGATCTTTTCTGTGGTTTTCTTGAGGTATTTAAAAAAAAACTCGAGTTTTTTTATTTTAATTCTGTGATTTCTGGTTAAAATTGTTTATTTTCAATTTTACTTATTATTTATTGTTTATTTGTTGGATTTTTCTTGTTGTTTGTTATGTCTTGTTTATATTTTGGAGTTGTTGCTACATGCCTAAGTTTAACAGAATTACCACCCCTCGGGTTGTCCCGAGTTATCTACCTCTATGGAGTTAGAACGCGTCTAAACTTAGTTCGCGACCAGGCTGACCTTACTGGTGTTATGACACATTCCTGAACCGGTTCAGAGTTTGAGCACTAGGTAAACCTTCCGCGAACAAATACTATTTTTATCGACGGACGTTTTTTCCGGCTGTATCACTACGCCAGCTAGAACTAGGGAGGCCAGATGCGCACCAGTTACTCTACAAATTTTCCTATTTTTATGTAGCAACAGCGTTCATATTACATATTTGCATATGACAAACTGTATATTTTTCACGGTTTAAAACTAAGCAAGCCGATTTTAAAACGGTTGACAATGATAAACTTCATATTTAGCTCTTTTGAGAAATTGGTAAACTGCCTTTAACACATTTTATTATGGTTACAGACATTGGATGGTGGTTTTCTAGACTTATAAGCCAAATCTTCCTATTTTTATGTAACAACAGGGTTCATATTACATACTTGCATATGTCACACTGTATATTTTTCACTTATAAAACGAAGCACGCCGCTATTAAAACGATTCCGTATGATAAACTTCATATTTATCTCTTTTCGCAACTAGGCAAAGGCCTTTTAAAACATTTGTTATGGTCACAGATATGGATTCGTTGTTTTCTAAGCCTACAAGACAAAACTTCCTATTTTTATGTAACAACAGGGTTCATATTACATAGTTGCATATGACAAATTGTATATTTTTCACATTTTAAAAACTAAGCACGCCGCTTTCAAAACTGTTCCATGTGATAAACTTCATAATTAGCACAATTCACAACTAGGTAACCCAACTTTAACACATTTTGTTATGGTCACAGATATTGGGTGGTGGTTTTCTAAACACACAAGACAAATGTTCCTTGTTTATGTAATAAAAGTGTTCATATTATATAGTTGCATATGAGAAACTGTATATTTTTTCACGTTTAAAACTAAGCAAGTCGATTTTAAAACGGTTGAAAATGATAAACTTCATATTTAGCTCTTTTGAGAAATTGGTAAACTGCCTTTAACACATTTTGTTATGGTTACAGACATTGGATGGTGGTTTTCTATACTTATAAGCCAAATCTTCTTATTTTTATGTAACAACGGGGTTCATATTACACATTTGCATATGACACACTGTATATTTTTCACGTTTTAAAACGAAGCAGGCCGCTTTTAAAACGGTTCCATGTGACACACTTCATATTTAGCTCTATTCACAACTAGGCAACACGCCATTCAAACATTTTGTTATAGTCACAGACATTGTATGGTGGTTTTCTAGACTTACAAGACAAATGTTCCTATTTGTATGTTAACAACAGTCTTCAAATTACATATTTGCATATGACAAACTGTATATTTTTCACTTTTTAAAACGAAGCACGCCGCTATTAAAACGATTCCATATGATAAACTTCATATTTATCTTTTTCGCACCTAGGCAACCCACCATTAAAAATATTTGTTATGGTCACAGATACTGAGTCGTAGTTTTCTAGACTTACAAGACAAAACTTCCTATTTTTATGTAGAAACAGGATTCATATTACATAGTTGCATATGTCAAACTGTATATTTTTCACTTATAAAACGAAGCACACCACTATTAAAACGATTCCGTATGATAAACTTCATATTTATCTCTTTTCGCAACTAGGCAAAGGCCTTTAAAAACATTTGTTATGGTCACATATTTGGATTCGTGGTTTTCTAGACTTACAAGACAAAACTTCCTATTTTATGTAACAACAGGGTTCATATTACAAAGTTGCATATGACAAATTGTATATTTTTCACATTTTAAAAACTAAGCAAGCCGCTTTCAAAACTGTTCCATGTGATATCCTTCATAATTAGCACAATTCACAACTAGGTAACCCAACTTTAACACATTTTGTTATGGTCACAGATATTGGGTGGTGGTTTTCTAAACATACAAGACAAATGTTCCTTGTTTTATGTAATAAAAGTGTTTATACTATATATTTGCATATGAGAAACTGTATATTTTTCACGTTTTAAAACTAAGCAAGCCGATTTTAAAACGGTTGAAAATGATAAACTTCATATTTAGCTCTTTTGAGAAATTGGTAAATGCCTATAACACATTTTGTTATGGTTACAGACATTGGATGGTGGTTTTCTAGACTTATAAGCCAAATCTTCTTATTTTTATGTAACAACGGGGTTCATATTACACATTTGCATATGACACACTGTATATTTTTCACGTTTTAAAACGAAGCAGGCCGCTTTTAAAACGGTTCCATGTGACACACTTCATATTTAGCTCTATTCACAACTAGGCAACACGCCATTCAAACATTTTGTTATAGTCACAGACATTGTATGGTGGTTTTCTAGACTTACAAGACAAATGTTCCTATTTGTATGTTAACAACAGTATTCAAATTACATATTTGCATATGACAAACTGTATATTTTTCACTTTTTAAAACGAAGCACGCCGCTATTAAAACGATTCCATATGATAAACTTCATATTTATCTTTTTCGCACCTAGGCAACCCGCCATTAAAAATATTTGTTATGGTCACAGATACTGAGTCGTAGTTTTCTAGACTTACAAGACAAAACTTCCTATTTTTATGTAGAAACAGGATTCATATTACATAGTTGCATATGTCAAACTGTATATTTTTCACTTATAAAACGAAGCACACCACTATTAAAACGATTCCGTATGATAAACTTCATATTTATCTCTTTTCGCAACTAGGCAAAGGCCTTTAAAAACATTTGTTATGGTCACATATTTGGATTCGTGGTTTTCTAGACTTACAAGACAAAACTTCCTATTTTATGTAACAACAGGGTTCATATTACAAAGTTGCATATGACAAATTGTATATTTTTCACATTTTAAAAACTAAGCAAGCCGCTTTCAAAACTGTTCCATGTGATATCCTTCATAATTAGCACAATTCACAACTAGGTAACCCAACTTTAACACATTTTGTTATGGTCACAGATATTGGGTGGTGGTTTTCTAAACATACAAGACAAATGTTCCTTGTTTTATGTAATAAAAGTGTTTATACTATATATTTGCATATGAGAAACTGTATATTTTTCACGTTTTAAAACTAAGCAAGCCGATTTTAAAACGGTTGAAAATGATAAACTTCATATTTAGCTCTTTTGAGAAATTGGTAAATGCCTTTAACACATTTTGTTATGGTTACAGACATTGGATGGTGGTTTTCTAGACTTATAAGCCAAATCTTCTTATTTTTATGTAACAACGGGGTTCATATTACACATTTGCATATGACACACTGTATATTTTTCACGTTTTAAAACGAAGCAGGCCGCTTTTAAAACGGTTCCATGTGACACACTTCATATTTAGCTCTATTCACAACTAGGCAACACGCCTTTCAAACATTTTGTTATAGTCACAGACATTGTATGGTGGTTTTCTAGACTTACAAGACAAATGTTCCTATTTGTATATTAACAACAGTATTCAAATTACATATTTGCGTATGACAAACTGTATATTTTTCACTTTTTAAAACGAAGCACGCCGCTATTAAAACGATTCCATATGATAAACTTCATATTTATCTTTTTCGCACCTAGGTAACCCGCCATTAAAAACATTTGTTATGGTCACAGATACTGAGTCGTAGTTTTCTAGACTTACAAGACAAAACTTCCTATTTTTATGTAGAAACAGGATTCATATTACATAGTTGCATATGTCAAACTGTATATTTTTCACTTATAAAACGAAGCACACCACTATTAAAACGATTCCGTATGATAAACTTCATATTTATCTCTTTTCGCAACTAGGCAAAGGCCTTTAAAAACATTTGTTATGGTCACATATTTGGATTCGTGGTTTTCTAGACTTACAAGACAAAACTTCCTATTTTATGTAACAACAGGGTTCATATTACAAAGTTGCATATGACAAATTGTATATTTTTCACATTTTAAAAACTAAGCAAGCCGCTTTCAAAACTGTTCCATGTGATATCCTTCATAATTAGCACAATTCACAACTAGGTAACCCAACTTTAACACATTTTGTTATGGTCACAGATATTGGGTGGTGGTTTTCTAAACACACAAGACAAATGTTCCTTGTTTATGTAATAAAAGTGTTCATATTATATAGTTGCATATGAGAAACTGTATATTTTTTCACGTTTTAAAACTAAACAAGCCGATTTTAAAACGGTTGAAAATGATAAATTTCCTATTTAGCTTTTTTGAGAAATGTGTAAACGGCCTTTAACACATTATGTTATGGTTACAGACATTGGATTGTGTTTTTCTAGACTTATAAGCCAAATCTTCTTATTTTTATGTAACAACAGGGTTCATATTACACATTTGCATATGACACACTGTATATTTTTCACGTTTTAAAACGAAGCAGGCCGCTTTTAAGCGGTTCCATGTGACACACTTCATATTTAGCTCTATTCACAACTAGGCAACACGCCTTTCAAACATTTTGTTATAGTCACAGACATTGTATGGTGGTTTTCTAGACTTACAAGACAAATGTTCCTATTTGTATGTTAACAACAGTATTCAAATTACATATTTGCGTATGACAAACTGTATATTTTTCACTTTTTAAAACGAAGCACGCCGCTATTAAAACGATTCCATATGATAAACTTCATATTTATCTTTTTCGCACCTAGGTAACCCGCCATTACAAACATTTGTTATGGTCACAGATACTGAGTCGTAGTTTTCTAGACTTACAAGACAAAACTTCCTATTTTTATGTAGAAACAGGATTCATATTACATAGTTGCATATGTCAAACTGTATATTTTTCACTTATAAAACGAATCACGCCGCTATTAAAACGATTCCGTATGATGAACTTCATATTTATCTCTTTTCGCAACTAGGCAAAGGCCTTTAAAAACATTTGTTATGGTCACAGATATGGATTCGTTGTTTTCTAGGCCTACAAGACAAAACTTCCTATTTTTATGTAACAACAGGGTTCATATTACATAGTTGCATATGACAAATTGTATATTTTTCACGTTTAAAAACTAAGCAAGCCGCTTTCAAAACTGTTCCATGTGATAAACTTCATAATTAGCACAATTCACAACTAGGTAACCCAACTTTAACACATTTTGTTATGGTCACAGATATTGGGTGGTGGTTTTCTAAACACACAAGACAAATGTTCCTTGTTTATGTAATAAAAGTGTTCATATTATATAGTTGCATATGAGAAACTGTATATTTTTTCACGTTTTAAAACTAAGCAAGCCGATTTTAAAACGGTTGAAAATGATAAACTTCCTATTTAGCTCTTTTGAGAAATTGGTAAACTGCCTTTAACACATTTGTTATGGTTACAGACATTGGATGGTGGTTTTCTATACTTATAAGCCAAATCTTCTTATTTTTATGTAGCAACAGGGTTCATATTACACATTTGCATGTGACACACTGTATATTTTTCACGTTTTAAAACGAAGCAGGCCGCTTTTAAAACGGTTCCATGTGACACACTTCATATTTAGCTCTATTCACAACTAGGCAACACGCCTTTCACACATTTTGTTATAGTCACAGACATTGTATGGTGGTTTTCTATACTTACAAGACCCATGTTCCTATTTGTATGTTAACAACAGTATTCAAATTACATATTTGCATATGACAAACTGTATATTTTTCACTTTTTATAACGAAACACGCCGCTATTAAAACGATTCCGTATGATAAACTTCATATTTATCTTTTTTCGCACCTAGGCAATCCGCCTTTAAAAACATTTGTTATGGTCACAGATATGGATTCGTGGTTTTCTAGGCCTACAAGACAAAACTTCCTATTTTTATGTAACAACAGGGTTCATATTACATAGTTGCATATGACAAATTGTATATTTTTTCACGTTTTAAAAACTAAGCAGGCCGCTTTCAAAACTGTTCCATGTGATAAACTTCATAATTAGCACAATTCACAACTAGGTAACCCAACTTTAACACATTTTGTTATGGTCACAGATATTGGGTGGTGGTTTTCTAAACATACAAGACAAATGTTCCTTGTTTTATGTAATAAAAGTGTTTATACTATATATTTGCATATGAGAAACTGTATATTTTTCACGTTTTAAAACTAAGCAAGCCGATTTTAAAACGGTTGAAAATGATAAATTTCATATTTAGCTCTTTTGAGAAATTGGTAAATGCCTTTAACACATTTTGTTATGGTTACAGACATTGGATGGTGGTTTTCTAGACTTATAAGCAAAATCTTCTTATTTTTATGTAACAACAGGGTTCATATTACACATTTGCATATGACACACTGTATATTTTTCACGTTTTAAAACGAAGCCGGCCGCTTTTTAAACGCTCTCTCCCTCTCTCTCTTTCTCTCTTATATATTGAGAGAGAAAGCGCTTTTAAAAGCGGCCGGCTTCGTTTTAAAACGTGAAAAATATACAGTGTGTCACATGCAAATGTGTAATATGAACCCTGTTGTTACATAAAAATAAGAAGATTTGGCTTATAAGTATAGAAAACCACCATCCAATGTCTGTAACCATAACAAATGTGTTAAAGGCAGTTTACCAATTTCTCAAAAGAGCTAAATAGGAAGTTTATCATTTTCAACCGTTTTAAAATCGGCTTGCTTAGTTTTAAAACGTGAAAAAATATACAGTTTCTCATATGCAAATATATAATATGAACACTTTTATTACATAAAACAAGGAACATTTGTCTTGTGTGTTTAGAAAACCACCACCCAATATCTGTGACTATAACAAAATATGTTAAAGTTGGGTTACCTAGTTGTGAATTGTGCTAATTATGAAGTTTATCACATGGAACAGTTTGAAAGCGGCTTGCTTAGTTTTTAAAACGTGAAAAATATACAATTTGTCATATGCAACTATGTAATATGAACCCTGTTGTTACATAAAAATAGGAAGTTTTGTCTTGTAGGTCTAGAAAACCACGAATCCATATCTGTGACCATAACAAATGTTTTTAAAGGCCTTTGCCTAATTGCGAAAAGAGATAAATATGAAGTTTATCATACGGAATCGTTTTAATAGCGGCGTGCTTCGTTTTATAAAGTGAAAAATATACAGTTTGACATATGCAACTATGTAATATGAACCCTGTTTCTACATAAAAATAGGAAGTTTTGTCTTGTAAGTCTAGAAAACTACGACTCAGTATCTGTGACCATAACAAATGTTTTTAAAGGCGGGTTGCCTAGGTGCGAAAAAAGATAAATATGAAGTTTATCATATGGAATCGTTTTAATAGCGGCGTGCTTCGTTTTAAAAAGTGAAAAATATACAGTTTGTCATACGCAAATATGTAATTTGAATACTGTTGTTAACATACAAATAGGAACATTTGTCTTGTAAGTCTAGAAAACCACCATACAATGTCTGTGACTATAACAAAATGTTTGAAAGGCGTGTTGCCTAGTTGTGAATAGAGCTAAATATGAAGTGTGTCACATGGAACCGCTTAAAAGCGGCCTGCTTCGTTTTAAAACGTGAAAAATATACAGTGTGTCATATGCAAATGTGTAATATGAACCCTGTTGTTACATAAAAATAAGAAGATTTGGCTTATAAGTCTAGAAAAACACAATCCAATGTCTGTAACCATAACATAATGTGTTAAAGGCCGTTTACACATTTCTCAAAAAAGCTAAATAGGAAATTTATCATTTTCAACCGTTTTAAAATCGGCTTGTTTAGTTTTAAAACGTGAAAAAATATACAGTTTCTCATATGCAACTATATAATATGAACACTTTTATTACATAAACAAGGAACATTTGTCTTGTGTGTTTAGAAAACCACCACCCAATATCTGTGACCATAACAAAATGTGTTAAAGTTGGGTTACCTAGTTGTGAATTGTGCTAATTATGAAGGATATCACATGGAACAGTTTTGAAAGCGGCTTGCTTAGTTTTTAAAATGTGAAAAATATACAATTTGTCATATGCAACTTTGTAATATGAACCCTGTTGTTACATAAAATAGGAAGTTTTGTCTTGTAAGTCTAGAAAACCACGAATCCAAATATGTGACCATAACAAATGTTTTTAAAGGCCTTTGCCTAGTTGCGAAAAGAGATAAATATGAAGTTTATCATACGGAATCGTTTTAATAGTGGTGTGCTTCGTTTTATAAGTGAAAAATATACAGTTTGACATATGCAACTATGTAATATGAATCCTGTTTCTACATAAAAATAGGAAGTTTTGTCTTGTAAGTCTAGAAAACTACGACTCAGTATCTGTGACCATAACAAATGTTTTTAATGGCGGGTTACCTAGGTGCGAAAAAGATAAATATGAAGTTTATCATATGGAATCGTTTTAATAGCGGCGTGCTTCGTTTTAAAAAGTGAAAAATATACAGTTTGTCATACGCAAATATGTAATTTGAATACTGTTGTTAATATACAAATAGGAACATTTGTCTTGTAAGTCTAGAAAACCACCATACAATGTCTGTGACTATAACAAAATGTTTGAAAGGCGTGTTGCCTAGTTGTGAATAGAGCTAAATATGAAGTGTGTCACATGGAACCGTTTTAAAAGCGGCCTGCTTCGTTTTAAAACGTGAAAAATATACAGTGTGTCATATGCAAATGTGTAATATGAACCCCGTTGTTACATAAAAATAAGAAGATTTGGCTTATAAGTCTAGAAAACCACCATCCAATGTCTGTAACCATAACAAAATGTGTTAAAGGCATTTACCAATTTCTCAAAAGAGCTAAATATGAAGTTTATCATTTTCAACCGTTTTAAAATCGGCTTGCTTAGTTTTAAAACGTGAAAAATATACAGTTTCTCATATGCAAATATATAATATGAACACTTTTATTACATAAAACAAGGAACATTTGTCTTGTGTGTTTAGAAAACCACCACCCAATATCTGTGACCATAACAAAATGTGTTAAAGTTGGGTTACCTAGTTGTGAATTGTGCTAATTATGAAGTTTATCACATGGAACAGTTTTGAAAGCGGCGTGCTTAGTTTTTAAAATGTGAAAAATATACAATTTGTCATATGCAACTATGTAATATGAACCCTGTTGTTACATAAAAATAGGAAGTTTTGTCTTGTAGGCCTAGAAAACAACGAATCCATATCTGTGACCATAACAAATGTTTTTAAAGGCCTTTGCCTAGTTGCGAAAAGAGATAAATATGAAGTTTATCATACGGAATCGTTTTAATAGCGGCGTGCTTCGTTTTATAAGTGAAAAATATACAGTGTGACATATGCAACTATGTAATATGAACCCTGTTGTTACATAAAAATAGGAAGATTTGGCTTATAAGTCTAGAAAACCACCAGCCAATGTCTGTAACCATAATAAAATGTGTTAAAGGCAGTTTACCAATTTCTCAAAAGAGCTAAATATGAAGTTTATCATTGTCAACCGTTTTAAAATCGGCTTGCTTAGTTTTAAACCGTGAAAAATATACAGTTTGTCATATGCAAATATGTAATATGAACGCTGTTGCTACATAAAAATAGGAAACTTTGTAGAGTAACTGGTGCGCATCTGGCCGCCCTAGTTCTAGCTGGCGTAGTGATACAGCCGGAAAAAACGTCCGTCGATAAAAATAGTATTTGTTCGCGGAAGGTTTACCTAGTGCTCAAACTCTGAACCGGTTCAGGAATGTGTCATAACACCAGTAAGGTCAGCCTGGTTGCGTACTAAGTTTAGACGCGTTCTAACTCCATAGAGGTAGATAACTCGGGACAACCCGAGGGGTGGTAATTCTGTTAAACTTAGGCATGTAGCAACAACTCCAAAATATAAACAAGACATAACAAACAACAAGAAAAATCCAACAAATAAACAATAAATAATAAGTAAAATTGAAAATAAACAATTTTAACCAGAAATCACAGAATTAAAATAAAAAAACTCGAGTTTTTTTTTTAAATACCTCAAGAAAACCACAGAAAAGATCAGTCAAGTGGTCCTTTTCCTAGAAGTAATATTTATTATATGTCTTTGCGCCAGATTAATCCTTATATATTCTTTGCGGCAGGAAATAGGTTAATTTGGATATATTTTTTCCTGCCGCAAAGAATATATAAGGATTAATTTGGCGCAAACGGCAAAGAAGGATTAATTTTAAGGGACACAGGGGTTGGCTGAGTTTTTCTGGGGTTTTCTTGAGGTATTTTAAAAAAATATTTTGAAATTTTTCAAAATTTTGATTTTAATTTTATGGCAATTTTTTTCCTGGAATTTTTGTGTTTTGTTTCGTTTGTTATTTTCTAATGTTTAGGGCCTAGTGTTTAATGTAGTACCGTCCGATATCTCCGGCCTTTACTTCTTGATATTGTTGTGATGTCATGTCAGAGTAAATTGTCATAATGCGTGACGGTCTCTACATACAAGAATTATTCTCAAAAACCCTTTATCTCTTCTGTTTTGATGTTACATATATCTTTAACTGATTCTACGGGTGAGTTGGACCAAGATATACGGGTGGTTTTAGCTCGTGGTGATTTAACCAATAATGAAAAATCTACACTATACCAAAAAACATTACAACAGTATTTGAATCGGCTCAGTCAATACAAAAACATACCTATGAAGCTATTAGAGAACACGCAGTGTTCGGTACCAAGTGCCTCAATACAGAAAGATGAAGAACCCACTGAAAAAATTCCAGAGAAAGTCGAAGTGATGCCTAAGACGCCACGGCTTCAACATAGGCGGGCATCACTTCGACTTTCTCTGGAATTTTTTCAGTGGGTTCTTCATCTTTCTGTATTGAGGCACTTGGTACCGAACACTGCGTGTTCTCTAATAGCTTTATAGGTATGTTTTTGTATTGACTGAGCCGATTCAAATACTGTTGTAATGTTTTTGGTATAGTGTAGATTTTTCATGATTGGTTAAATCACCACGAGCTAAAACCGCCCGCATATCTTGGTCCAACTCACCCGTAGAATCAGTTAAAGATATATGTAACATCAAAACAGAAGAGATAAAGGGTTTTTGAGAATAATTCTTGTATGTAGAGACCGTCACGCATTATGACAATTTACTCTGACATGACATCACAACAATATCAACAAGTAAAGGCCGGAGATATCGGACGGTACTACATTAAACACTAGACCCTAAACATTAGAAAATAACAAACGAAACAAAACACAAAAATTCCAGGAAAAAAATTGCCATAAAATTAAAATCAAAATTTTGAAAAATTTCAAAATATTTTTTTAAAATACCTCAAGAAAACCCCAGAAAAACTCAGCCAACCCCTGTGTCCCTTGGAATTAATCCTTCTTTGCCGTTTGCGCCAAATTAATCCTTATATATTCTTTGCGGCAGGAAAAAATATATCCAAATTAACCTATTATACTACTACTGTTACCTGTCAAGCATGTCGTAAGATGCAACTAAGACGGTTTTAGGTGTGGGAGTTTGTTGTTCCGTCGCATACATGGTCATAGTGAACTAGAAATCATTCTGAAGTTAGGTGCATTAGGCTAAGAGGCGCAGATATCGTAGCCAACCTATAAACCATGACGTAATGCATTCCGTTCTTCGGACTATAACTTGGTAATTTATAGAAGCTTGAGAGCACTGGAAGTTCGAGATCACGAGCTTTGAAACAATCTGTTTCCAGGGGGCACTACGATGAGGGGACCTTAGTATCTTGGTTATCTGCTAACCCTGGGTTCGCACGATAGCAATGCAGAGCTCTCTGCACCCTTGGCGAAGTATTGACTGAAATTGTAGTAAGTTCACGAGCAATAGTACTGCATATCCGTCATCCCATCACCACGCCACCGGTTGTTTTATATTTTTTGTTTAAATGATGTTTTTAAATATTTGTTCTATGTCATATTTCTTATTATTAGGCGAAGATCTTTTGATCTAAACGTTAACAGTGTCCGTCCTTATTTGTTTTAATGCCTTATTTATTAATTAAGATGCAGAGGAGGTCAAATCTTCTTCTTCTTCTTCGTTCGTTCTCAAACTCCTGCAGATTAGCAGGATGTAGTCCAGAGAACGGAATGAGTTGTGTCATGGTTTACAGCATTGCTGCGATATTTGCGCCTTTCGGCCTGACACATCCGACTTCAGCATGGCTTGGGTCACTGACCCTATATGAGATGGGCCAGCCAAATCCATCCCATAACCACTTTAGTCACCTTTTAGGACATGTGTGGAAGGTAAATAGTGTTGCTATTCTTTGCCCCCCTTTCGGGCCCCGGCAACACACGGACGAGGAGATCAAATAAAGGCATGGACAGACAACATCAAGGAATGGACAGGGCAAGATATTTCCACACTCATCCGCATCGCTGAGGATAGAATTCGCTGGAGGACTCTGTGTGCTGAGGCATCCAATGTGGTACCCCTACGACCCTGAAGGGTTACGGGTTTATTGATTGATTTTATTGATTTAATTATTATTGTTTTTATCATCTTTTTTCTTATTAGTCGTATATATTTTTAACATGTATTAACTAATTCAATATTATCACTTTGATATTGCTGTTACTACGGCTCACACCTGATTGTTGGATCTTCTCTGGCTTGCTAGTACTATCTCTAGTATCCCACTTTAGCAGTATCCCACCTGTATCTCTGTCTACTTCTAGGCTCACATTCCTTCAACTCTACCGTACAGTGAGGTCTTCAACAAAATGGCATGTCTTTTAATATTGCCAAAGTATTTCATTTATTTCATTATTTATTTTTATAATAGTTCTTTTATCATACGTAGTGTTGTCAGAACATTTTTGTTTTCTTTTCTTTCCGTGAGCTTGATCTTGTACTTCTGTATATCCATATCAGAAGTACACAAGATAACAAACAACACGACCTAAACAGGAAAAACGCAGATCTGTTTGGGATAGTAGTGCTAGCCACAGCTTTTCTAGGTATGATATTTGTTAATGAAAAATGAGTGATCGGGCGACTGCAATAACACTGTGCATCGTATGGTAAGTAAATATTTGAAGAAGAAATATCTACATATATACTGAATTCATGTTTAAATATACGTGTTAAATAGCAGTTTTATGTTTAGCAGGTTCAATGTTTCGATCAAAAAGTCTTTATCGAGATAGGAACGAACAATCAAAATCAAACCACAAAATCATACGGAGACCAAATACAACTAGTAATATCATACAGTATATAGTTCTGGAAAAAAACAAAAAAGAGACGAAGAGATGAGAAGGAGAATTATATAGAGCGATGTGTACAATTTTGTATCAATTTATTCGTGACTGCAAAGACGAAGAGAACAAGAGACTTAAATAGAGCGTTATACGTATTTTTGGATCGGGTGATGTGTGTGTTTGTGTGTGATTTGACAAGTATTATTTCGTCTTGTATACAAATTCTTGGCCTTAAACTTTCCCAAGCGCCTAGTCTATACTTTAGTCCATGTTTATTGATACTTCTTGTGTTACTTGGATACAAGCTGTTATTATGTCAACCAATTATTTGTATCATATACCTCGTGAAATGTTATCATTTAATTTTGCTTTTCTCTAATGGTTGTCTTCCTCTGCTTATGGTTTGTCTGTCTTTTAGTTGCTAAGTAACCTGAGAAATTAGGCCATGAGTTTAAACGACTTGTTTACCTCACTGTCTGGAACTTATTCCAGCATTCGACAAGTGCCTGAGATTTGGCGATTTTTTTTTCTAGTTTGATTCGAAAAGATGGGAATGTCCGCGTCCTTTCATCGATCGACGACTGCGTCAGACAGGTTTTTCCCAGGTCACAAGTGCAGAAATTTTTGAAATGCAAATTTTGTAAATTTTGTAAAAAATAAATTTTTAAAAAATATATATATATATATATATAAAATGTGTTGCTTATTAATATCTTTTTAGGTGAGGTCACCTACTGATTTATATTCCTTCTTCTGCGTACACTCTCGGAGGTCAGCTGAAATATGTATATAACGGTCTGTTGTTAGCCTGAAGCTGTATTAACAGCTTTTCCTGAAATTGTGTCAGTTATACTCAACGATTTTACATATATTTTCCGGAAACGGCATGAGTGATTATAGTCTTTTCTAAATATCTTTTTCCTGGAATTCTCTCATCGATAATCAGCATTTCTAATCATTTATTTGTATTATTATATTGACCGGCACGCGATATAGTAAAATATGTTGTATGTGGTCTTTTGTTTATCCTGATTAAGGTTTTGTAGTTGAAACGTCTGTCATCGTGTCTCGTTCCTATGTCGTTTTATTGGTAACACGTATTTCTGTTCATTATGATATTTGCATTGTGGTATCCTAATCTCCCATTTTGGAGCTTTTTATCTCTTCATATCGAAGAGGGAAGATAACGGCGGAGGTTTTGTGTACAACTTACCTGTACTGCGTGAGAGTAGCCAAGACCAGTTTTTATTCAGAATGTGCTGCCAGGCAACAGTTGAAAATCCATCCTGAACAATGTCATGCAATTCTTCAAGCCAGTGGAAAACTGATCCTGCGCAATGCTGTGAAACAGCTGTAGCTAGCATAAGACCTAACCTGCCCTGCCTAGCAACAGCTGAGATCAGTGCTGTGAAAGAACTAGTATAAAACATAACCTGTCCTGCCTAGCAACAGCTGCGATCAGTGCTGTGAAAGAACGTGTAAAACATAACCTGCCCTGCCTAGCAACAACTGAGATTAGTATGAAATCTAACTTGTAGTGTGTGGTAAAAGTGGAGTAAGTATAAAACTCAATTTGTACTAGTGGCAAGAGCTCGGACCAGAATAACAATTTTCTCAGTCTCTGGCAAATCTAGTAATACAACTGGGAAAGCCGTGTAAGGCATGGAATGACATCAGAGCAGAGGTGGCGGTGCACGAATGTATCCATTTACACTCAACTACAAACATATATAGACAGAGAATTATCAGTTAACAGAGAAATAAATAAGTGCGTATGAGGTTGTGTTGCCTATAAGAATGACAGGAAGCTATGCCTACTTGATAGATCGTTTACTTACTCCATTACAACATCGAACATGAAAATAGAAATAGAATCAGTGATGGCGACACTTGGCTAGTGACAGAAATATTAACTTACACAGTGATAATCTCAGACTCCCGATGCATGATGGGTAAGATAGAAATGAGTAAGAACTCTGTTGCCACAAAGTATTATAATGCTATACTGCCCTGGTCCTGCAGATGTCAGAGGTAACTAATGAGCAGACTCATATTCAGGCAATGCTATAGTTGATGGCACAGTGTTGAAAAGAAATATGGCTGATCTAATAAATGCTGTCTTTTTTTTTTACTGCAGAGTGAAGAAGACGAATCTGGAGGTGACAACGTGCACATAAAATAATGACAGAAGTGGAGATAGCCATGGGTAATGGTACAAAGTGTGTCCTTTCTGGAAAGATTCGAAGATTATATAATAAACATAAGAGTGGTACAGAGCACGCCAGTGACGACCAAGGTTCCTAGTTCGATCCACACCACAAGAAAATGTGCATCCGGACCATTTAGAAAGTAATGGCAAACTATTGTACGTATTTATATTGCCTAGAAAACCAATACAGACCAAAAATGCTGGGTTGATGGCTACGTCTTGAATAGAATACGTTACCAATACTCTTAGATGACTGCTGGAATGGAGAGCGGAGCACTTATGTGAATGCTCTTGTGCCATGATGTTGATCTATAATTAAAAAAATCAAGAAATAAATCAAACGATATAAATTGAGTAATATTATAAGTTCTTAAAATGTTAATGTATTTTATGTATAGCACAAATATAAGAACAATATATTCAAATAATAGCTTTGACTATCTATACAATTAACTGCTTTTCTTTTTTTTTTTTTTAAACACAATTGATCTGTGGTTAGCGCTTACTTTATGACCTTCAAACTATCAATAGTTTTTCCTCTGAGAAATCAAAGCAGTTTCATAAGTTGACACTCTGAAATGTCAGATACAGAGAGAATTTATTATACAGTTTACAAGGTTGAATATATTAAAAATCGCATAAACATATCATGCCAAACATATCGCATACAAACAACAGATATTCTGACATGACTATAGGTTCCCAAAGTGGTCTATATGGACCCAAAAAAGGACGATTTCGACTTGCAGGAGGTCCATGTCAGCGAGATAAACAAATTGGGGTGCTCGAGATGTACTCTTTTCAATAAAGATATGGAAAAAAAAACAATTGTCATGTTTTGTTGTTTTTTTTTTTTTTTGGTTACAATTGTTCATTCTACAAAAAAAAATCATTTCAAAGTAAGCAGCACTGTGTCAACTGTCAAAAACACATTTGAAGTTAATATGTTTAGGAAAATTCAATATTAGGCAATCAAAGGGTCCATGTATTTAAAACAATTCGGCAAGTGGTCTACGAAGAACACATTGGGATTCGCTGTTCTAGACAATATGTTCAAAAAACTTCATTCTCCGTAATACAATTTATGATGAGTATAATAAGAACAATATAGAATGTGTTGCATTAGAGAAAACAGTGGCTTGGAGCAGTCGAGAGGTTTAAGTTGGAGAACAGTGGTTTGGAGTAGTCGAGAGGTCTAAGTTGGAGAACAGTGGTTTGGAGCAGTCGAGAGGTTTAAGTTGGAGAACAGTGGTTTGGAGTAGTCGAGAGGTCTAAGTTGGAGAACAGTGGTTTGGAGCAGTCGAGAGGTTTAAGTTGGAGAACAGTGGCTTGGAGCAGTCGAGAGGTTTAAGTTGGAGAACAGTGGTTTGGAGTAGTCGAGAGGTCTAAGTTGGAGAACAGTGGCTTGGAGCAGTCGAGAGGTTTAAGTTGGAGAACAGTGGTTTGGAGTAGTCGAAAGGTCTAAGTTGGAGAACAGTGGTTTGGAGTAGTCGAGAGGTCTAAGTTGGAGAACAGTGGTTTGGAGCAGTCGAGAGGTCTAAGTTGGAGAACTGTGGCTTGGAGCAGTCGGAGGTCTAAGTTGGAGAACAGTGGCTTGGAGCAGTCGAGAGGTCTAAGTTGCAGAACAGTGGTTTGGAGCAGTCGAGAGGTCTAAGTTGGAGAACAGTGGCTTGGAGCAGTAGGAAGTCTAAGTTGGAGAACAGTGGCTTGGAGCAGTCGAGAGGTCTAAATTGGAGAACAGTGGTTTGGAGCAGTCGAGAGGTCTAAGTTGGAGAACAGTGGCTTGGAGCAGTAGGAGGTCTAAGTTGGAGAACAGTGGCTTGGAGCAGTCGAGAGGACTAAGTTGGAGAACAGTGGTTTGGAGCAGTCGAGAGGTCTAAGTTGGAGAACAGTGGCTTGGAGCAGTAGGAAGTCTAAGTTGAAGAACAGTGGTTTGGAGCAGTCGGAAGGTCTAAGTTGGAGAACAGTGGCTTGGAGCAGTAGGAGGTCTAAGTTGGAGAACAGTGGTTTGGAGTAGTCGACAGGTCTAAGTTGGAGAACAGTGGCTTGGAGCAGTCGAGAGGTCTAAATTGGAGAACAGTGGTTTGGAGCAGTCAGGAGGTCTAAGTTGGAGAACAGTGGCTTGGAACAATCGATAGATCTAAGTTGGAGAACAGTGGCTTGGAGCAGTCGAGAGGTCTAAGTTGAAATGTGTTTCATTTATTTTCGTACCTGTTCATGATCAAGGCAACGAGAAAGTAGATTGGCTGGCTTGCACTGCTAATGTGTCCAGCTGTAGAGCAATAGACCGTGCGATATTTTAAACTCTTTACGAGAAACGACAAGGTCAAATGAAAGTAATGAGGGTGACGAATTCTTATCCATGTCCAGAAATAATAAAGGGTACTTGGCTTGAAATATGGCGTTTCCGGAAATGAGAGTTATTGTAGGATTACAACAATGTTTGTCAACCAACAAAGAACTAAAGCTGTCAATAATCATGTAATGGCGAATACACTCAAGTGGAGATGAGAGCACTTATAATGTCAGGAGTGCAGTGATGATGCTCTCACGACTAACTAATACAAGTATATTCCTCAGATTAAACCGTTTCGTCTTTCCAGACGATGGTATCATTATTGTGCTAAATGTGATATAGACTGAAATCAATGACGAAAGCGGATGTGACTGGTGTGTACAGTAAATCTCAGGAACACATGTGCTATCATATGCTGATGTGTGTCTTCTCGAAAGTGCAGCCTTTGATCTATCTGCTATGATTTTCTTGTTTGTCATTATACCATCCATGATATATCCCTTTCTTGCAACATGATCCATCACATTATGTTATCATGATTCCATATCAATGCCGATCGTGCATATCTTGTGTGCATGCACTTTTGTTTTAAATTAGTTCGATCCTGATATCCCTTCTCCAGCAGTAAATCATAATAAAGGGAATAATTCAGTATTTTGCTATCTTCTATCGTACTAGTGTGTCCCAGCCAGTCTATAAGACTACATATGAACATTCCTTTTTTCGGCTTGACACATCCGATGTCAGCATGGCACACAAGGTCAATAATCTCAATATAATAATTATTCGTTCATATTCACCACCTGGGCTCTCAATAGCACCCATTATCGTGTTCTTAGCAGCAAATCCCATTCCATTTGTCGGACTTCAACTTCTCTTTTCCAGAATGAAGTGTAGTTTCTTTCTTTAAGTGAGCCGTCGACTCGCCTTCTGTATGCCAGTAATATATATGTTAAGACGGCTGAGTTCATCATCAATAACAGCCGTTTTTCACAAGCTTTCAATGTTTCTGAGGACAGTCGAATATCATAGACACATTGTCCTGACATTCCAGGTTCTACAAAATGTATATATTTTATATTAATATATATTTACATATTCTTCTTGTCACTGTTTCCATGCCTATTGACAATACATCCCCACGACTATATGTCTGTTGTGTTGACAATAAACTCCCCTCTTGACACCTTTCTGTATCTTCGTTTACTATAGTCCTCTATCTCTTGTATTAGAAATATATGTATTATTCTCAAACTGTCAAATACCGCATGTGTCCAGATATATGTATTATTCTCAAATTGTCAAATACCGCATGTGTCCAGATATATGTATTATTCTCAAACTGTCAAATACCGCATGTGTCCAGATATATGTATTATTCTCAAACTGTCAAATACCGCATGTGTCCAGTTAGGGTGTACAGGGAGGGATTTTTGTAGCTGTTTGATAAAGGCCGTATGCTCTTGCTGTCGCCACGTCATATACAGGGTAAGCTTTTTTTAAATATTAACCCTCCAACAGAAAAATCACCAGTCAGTACTAGTGTTTAACCATGGAGTTAAACCATGGGCCTCACTGATGTGAGACCAGAGCGCTAACCTCTCGGCCATACGTCATACTTCGTTGCATTACATGTCTTCGATAACTGCCTTCTTTGCATATTTTTCACGTGATCGTTTTTTTTCTGTGAACTTTTCACCACACTCATATGACTTGAACTTTACGGCTCTGCAGCTGAGAGGAAGTGCGCACTTTCATAAATCATAATCATTAAACGTATGGTCTCCTTCTGAGTTCTATATCACCTGCAGGTAATTGAGCAGTCAGACAGAAACAGTGGCAACCTAATAATCGTAAATATTTCCTTAAAATCCCTACAGCCAAATAATGTTTGGCTGATATCTGCGTACAGAATACAATAGGTAAATAACTTTTTAAATTGTATTTTGAACATTCTTCAGCTCCTACAATATTAATCTATATCTCCATGTTATGAGATGCGTCCTTGTTGATTCTTACAGAATCGATTTCATATGTCAGAATACATGCAACAATGTAGAACTTTTTAATTCTTTTCTCATTAGACAAATAGTGTGCATAGAATATCTTTTATGTATAGAAATGTATTTTCTGGATATTTTCAGTGCTTGCTCAGCCCTCTCATGTAATATCAGAGTACACAAATATTTATATCGATTTCTTTGTTTTAATAGTGCTTCATTTTTGTGATATTACTTTTAAGTCGTGTGTTTCTTAGATATAAACGTATGTAGCTTCTATTGTTGTTATATTCAAGCAAACGCAACATCAGCATTTCTCATCTAAAGTATCTATAGAAAACGTCAAGCATTTCATACAGAACCAGGTGAATTATTTTTTTTTTTAAATTATTGGTGATGTCTAAAAATATTGAATACAAATAGTAAATATCAATTATAAACTATTTTATTTTCTTCTGCATTCGTTCTCAATCTCATGTGCAGATTACACTAGAATTTGGTTTAGAGAGTAGAACTCGTGGTGTTATAGTTTACATTTTGGCTGCGATACCTGCACTTTACCTCTTGAAACAATTAACATAATTGTGGCTTTTTGGTAGCTTTCAAGGAATGGTATAGACCAGGGGTCGGCAATCTTTTGCTAACTGCATGCCAACTTAAGGTTTCAAATTATTCAGAGTGCCAACATCACATATCATTTTATACAAGTCGAGACCAATATTCTTATTTTACCATATATTTTATTTTTATATTTTGATTAATTAATATATAGTGATATTCAATAATATGTAAATATGTATAATATGTAACAAGTCTGGATAAGTCTGTGGCTGGCACCCTGCTACGCCCAAGTGCCGAAATGAGCGAGAAAACCCCGCTAATCGATTTATAACCAACTTTATACGGGAAACGTGAAGAGTCTGCGTGCCATTTGAAATTGCTTGGCGTGCCAAGTGTGGCACGCGTGCCAGAGGTTGCCGACCCCTGGTATAGACAATCCTACTTTAAAAATCTCTTTAGAATATAGTCCATACATTACGTCAACAATTGGGGGACTCTAAAAAGTATGACAGATTTTTGACACGGAAAAGGGGGATGGATGACAAAAGCTAGCGTGTTAACAATACTGTTTTTAAACACTAAATAAATTGTTTAGAACTTCAAACATATCTCTAAAAATATGACACACATCATGTAGATTGTGCTTACATTTTAGTCTAAAAAACTTATTTAGGGGGAATGGTTAAAATGTGTTTGGGTGATGGGTTAAAATATTTTTGAGGGAAGGATTAAAATGTGTCTGATATAATTAAACAGGAGATGGGAGTTCCTAATTGTTGACGGCTGTTGACAAGGGGAGAGGCAAACCTTTAGCAAAAAATCGATGGAGATAGTGATATTTATTTATTTATTTGCTATTGCCATTATTTTTTGGTCTTCTCAGAGATAGTGATATTTAATTTCTTTACTATTGCCATTAGTTTGTTCTTCTCAATATTAATATACGTATAATATTTTTGACATATTGTGTGAAGTCTGTTCATTTGTTCTTGCAATTGTTCTTCTGATGTCTCTATTAGTAATTGGTCTTCTGCAAAGAATAGTTCGTTAAATTTTTTTTTCATGGTATCTTCTTCTTTGGTACAAGTTAGTTTACAGATCTGACCGATATATGTTATAAAAAGTATGGGAATAGGACACATCTCTGGCGAACTCCTGATTGAGTTTGAAATGTATTGGATACAACTGTATTTGTTCTTACTTCACATTGGCTAATGGTATAAATGCCCTTGCATATGTTTATTAAATTTTCTGGTACTTCGTATATTGCTAGTGTTTTCCATAGTTTGGTTCTCATGTTCTTATTTTTCTTGTAGAACCTCGTTTGTGCAATTTTATAATCTGCGTTTAGCATGTCTCCATATTCTCTCCATGAGTTGATTTTGGAAGTTTTAATAATTTCCTTTGCATTTGTTTCTGCTTTCTTGTATTCTATGTATTCTACTTGGTTTTTACTTTTGACCCATTTCTTATATTTCTGTTTCTTTTTTTTCCTCGTGACGTTTTTGACTTTTTCATTCCACCATGCTGTTTATAAAAAAAATAATTATACTGTTGTTCTTGTATCCGCGTGATTCTCCTCCTGCTTGTGTGATAGCATCTTTGAATAATTTCAGTTCTTCGTCTGTTGTTGTAGTAGCAACTGGTAGTTTTTCGAATTTTTCTTTGATTTGTTTGTGTGTATTGCTCCCGTACCATGCCGTCCTTATGTTTGTATATTTTAAATTGTGTTGGTTTGTTTTCTTTTTGTTGTCTTTCTGCTTTCTCATTCTGCTTGTTTTTACAGCTACTATTAATGTTTTATGGTCGGTGTCTACACATATGTTTGGTATTGCTCTTGCGTCTGTTATTTTCCTTTTATTGGTTCTTCTTGTTAATATATAGTATATCTGCCTTTTACGGATTAAATCGCTGTACTTGTACCAGGTGTGTACTTGGGATTCTCTGTGTTTGAAGAATGTGTTAGTTATAAATAGGTTGTACTGAATGCACATTTCAATTAATCTGTAGCCGTTGTCATTGATCTTGTTTATTTTGTTTCTGAATGGTACTATGTATTCTTCTATATCATAACTTTCTGGTCCAATGTGTGCGTAAAATCTACTAATACAAATAGGTTTTCTTCTGTGTTGTTTATTATATCATTCAATAATGTTATCAAAAAATTCTTCCCTTTTCGTTTCGTTGTTGTATGAATTGCAGGGTGTGTAAGTTTGAATGAATGATATATTTTCATTGTTTAATTGTAACCATTATTGCAATCAACTTTTCGCTCACAAAGATCGGGTTTACTACATTTTTGGACACCGCGCGGTCAATTAGGAAACCTGCTTCATGTTTTGCTTTCATATTCCGGTTTACACCACAGTAGATTAAATGTGTAGTCTCTGTGTAATTTAATGTTTTGTTGCCTTGGCCCTTAATTTTTGTGTCTGCTAGTACTAGTAATTTGATTTTTTTCATTTCTTCTATTAGGTCTTCAGCTGTGTTCTTTAATTCGCAGATGTTAATAGATCCAAATTTTATTGTTTTTTTTTGTTTAGTCGTCTCCTGAGCACTCTTGTTGCTGTATATTTACTAGAACTGTCACAGCGTTGGTTCAAAGTTTCTATATTTGGTGTTTATAAAGTCGATGAGCACTGAACTTGACAAGAAATATGTGCGCTGAACTTGATGTCATTGACATGTGTGAATTTTCATAGTCCAGTGTACTGCGTTGACACAGCAGATTGTTGTTATTAGCAGTTAACATACCCGTTTAGTCAATAGTCTAACTAAGACAGGTGCTAGCCGCTAAACAAAGTGTGTCTGTGGTGGAACAAGTGCTTAAAATTGGAGGTAAATATCCGGAAGAAGTTATTAGTGAATTTGTGCGGAAGTTTTCTGATACACAAGTTCCAACATCTGCTGCAGAAAACTGCAGAATTGCAGAAACTGCAGAACATCTGCTGCAGAATTAATGGTGCCACGAGCCACTTTTCCCAATACGCAATAAACATGAGCAGTAGTGTTTCTTCATAGATTTTGCGTCAATGACGTCACACAAATTCGCTATAAATACCCACAAATCATTTGACGCAGTGTCCCCAGTAATGTAGATATTGGAAACCATGTGCTATAACGCTGGTTCATTACTCAGCTTAGCTTTGCATATTTATTCTCTCCCTCCCTACCTACACTCCACATTCCAGAACCCATGCCTGCCTCTATTTCCAACATTTCTTTACTTTATATCTGTCTTCGACTCCACATAATTGCTCTTATATAAAGCTGGTAATTACTTTATATATGTTCTAATATTCATTTATCATATCTGCCTTCCTCCGCCCATCTCATCCTCTACTACACCCATTGCTCACTGCATCTTATTCTAATATTTTTTTCTGCCTGCGTGTCTTCCTATTCTTCTCTCCACCTACCTACATCCCAATTGCATAGTGCATTTGTTTGTATCTCTTGATCGCCATTCCTCCAATTATAGTATAAATAATAATCAACGTGCCAGATTATATATGACAAAGTGACAATCAATAAAAGGTAATACTGCTGTGAAACTACATAACAATAGCACTTACGTAGAACACAGGTTTTTGAGTTTCACTGGATGAGAACTGACAGACTATCACTAAAGGGATATGGGGTGTAAACATGAAAAGATACAAATGAGCAATACAGAAAACTTTTTCTACGTTTCGAAACGTTGGGTCTTTGTCAAGAATATACAAAACAAACAGTGAGAAAACAGTAAAACAAAAAAATTTTATCACCATGTAGGCACCAGAACACAGATATGTAAACAATACAAAGTTCAAGGTGACAATGACGTACGTGTAAGCATGTAATGGAAGAGGGTTTTGTTAAAAGGGACGGGATATGAGAACAGATAAAAAAAATTATTACTCAAAACAACATGGACAGCAATACAATAGGGACCACAACAACACACGTTTAAATAAATGAATGTTCGTAGCTGAGTACAAAAGATTTGAGGGTCTAAAAATGAAATCAATTTTCAAAAGCGTACCTAGATCTGTCATCCGTGACGCAGGATCTGAGAGCAGTGACCTGAATATCTAGGACCCCATGATGACCATCACCATTGAAATGAATGGCGACAAGGGTAGGTTCTCTGTGTTTTATGACATGAAGATGCCTACAGAAGCTTTCACTCATTTGTAAGCCCGTTTCACCAATGTACTTCTTGTCACAGCCTTTACATATGATACCGTAAATGACATTACGGGATTTACATGTAAAGGCCTCATAGATAGTGACAGTGGTCTTAAGAAATGAAACAGTGCGGATCTAAACTACATAAAGACATGTGTAGCAACGACCACGTTTGCAACGAACAGTGCCAAAGTGAGCAGGAACATAAGACTTGAGGTGACAGTGGACCACGATGTCATTAAGATTTTTGTCACACCTATAGACAACCAAAGGAAAGTCTTTCAAATCGGCACGAATTAGAAGATAAGACTGGAACAGGAAATAATGTTTGAACAATATTCGACGGACAGTAGAGTTATGGGGGATGAAAAGTAATGACAAGTTTAAGTCTATCAGAGGAGGATGAAGTAGCCTGAGTATTAATCAAGGTATCATATTTGGACACGCATATGTGGTTCCTATTTTAGTGGCCATAGCAACACCACTGATCATTTCGGAAAAGTACCCATCAAATTCAAAAGAGTTGAGTCTAGGCACCTGTTCAGCAAGGCGAATAAGAATGGAAGTGATTACAGAAGGATGGGGGCTTTTATAATAATAAAATAACAGCCACGCCCTAAGACCATCAGAATTGAGTATAAAAGTATATAAAGAACAAACATCAAGTAAGAACAGACTATAATTGCGATCAGAAGACAACTGAACAGAAGAAATTATAGTTAAAGCATGCTTAGTATCTTTTAAGGATCAATTGGAGACAAAGTGGAGAGTTCCGCAGTAACACAAATAATAAGTGATAACAAAAGGATAATGTGCTGTTGTTACTGTTATTAACAAGTAGTAAAAATACTCAATGAAAAATATTTTTAATGGAAAAAAATAAACTTCAACACAAAAATAAAAATAAAGAACTTTCTGGACGTTGCGGTTCCATTCTACCTCTATGTTTCCCTCCCATTTTTGCTATATTTACTACTAGTCTTATATATATACACACACACGCACGGATGCATATAAACACATTTTAAAAAAACACTTATTCATGTATGTGTGTATATATACACTGTGCATTGGTGTCATCACGAGTATACAAGGACAACCACATACAATTGACAATCCATTTAAATACCAATTTTACAACTTGCTTGTTGTGTACAGCACTTTATATATCAAACAATTTATACCAAGCCGTACCATTTATTTCTATGTGTGTGTGCGTGCGTGCGTGCGTGGGTGCGTAAGTGCGTGTGTGTGCGTGGGTGTGTTTGTGCGTGTGCGTGTGTGTGTGTGTGTGTGTGTGTGCGTGTGTGTGTGTGTTCTTCTAATCGTGCGAGGAACGTTTCACTACGAATATTTCCATCGCATCTGAAGATGGTTTCCGAAATCCTGTTTGAGAACCGCTATTTGAAACGATGGCTTCTGGTATAGAATAGTTAATATTAACATCATAACAAGACACGCGCTACAATTATATTATAACATTAAAAACTGTTATATTGAGACGCTAAGGTACTATTATGTTGCTATGACAACCAAAGTTGTGAGAGTTTATTCCGGTGTTTACTGTAGCGTAAATATGTAGCTAAACTATGTCGTAAATATGTACGCTAAACAACACGCAACAATTGAAAGACCTGGCAACACAAAGACAGAAATGGAAAGCTATGGTTTCTGCCCTATGCGCTGCCTATGGCCCTGGAGGAACATAACATAACATAACAACAAATATGTCGGGGTTGTGTTAAGTCTATAGCTTCACTTCACTTTTCGTCATCTTGCTTTGATTTCAGCATTAAGTTGAGAACAATATTCTTATGAAGGTCATAACGTGATTGTTTTGCAGGCCCTCGATATAAAAGTAAAGTAACCTCTTTTCAAGCTAGTGGCGTATTTTGGAAACATGATGCTAAACTAGAGATGGACAATTTTGTTTAGGTTGGGTGGTCAAATTCTGGTTAGTCCAACCGGGATAGACAGCGCCACGCAGCTGATCAAGATTATTACCTTAAGGTCAAAGTTTGTTTCGAACTGAGGGCATACGATCTTCATTTATCTCTTGATTCCTATAGAGCTTTCTTTCATACACCCAAAACTGTTTCAAAAGTCACGCTGTGCAGTGCAGTAAAAAGAAACATCGTTCTCGAGGATGATTGCGTGCGCATATCAAGAAATGGATTTAGCTCTTTGTTTAGTTTAACTCTCTGCCATTACGGTTTATTTGTTTAGTTTAACTCTCTGCCATGGCGGTGTGTTTGTTTAGTTAAACTCTCTGCCATGACGGTTTATTACCCATTGTACCTTTCTGATACCGTACTCAATGTATCTGTACAGCGGTGTGTGTAACGATTGCCAGTTGAACTGTACTTGGGTCCACTTCGTCGGACAAGGTGCTTTGTTGCCTGCGAACCAATCTCCTATAAGACGATTTGATTGTCCACTGTGCCTCCAGTTATTAAATTCTTCCTCATGTGAGAGCCAAGTTCTATTAAAAGAAATGCTAGGCAGTAGTGTTGTGCGTGTTGCTTCTTCTTCCTAACCGATGCCTTATGCAGTGCTGCCAACTCGTTCAAAGTCTGCGTCAATATTGCGTTCTACAGGTTTGAATAACTGTGCTCCTCCCTTACTTGTTCTGCGTTTTCCTGTGCAATGAGGAACTTTTATTTAAAACCTTTTTTTCGTAGGAGAATCCGCCCTCGGTTAGTGTGCATTCTTGAAACAAGGTTCCGTCTTTGAGATGTCTATTGCAGTAAGACGTTTAGCTTTCATGCGACAGTTAATAAATGATATCATGCTGGCTATCGAATGGTCTACATCCTAGATTAACAATACCGTAACAGTTATGTTGTAAGACGTCTGAGAAAGCGTTGCCAACATTCGTTTACCCCTGATACTAGGCTACCATCTAATGTGTGTTGCTTGTTTCGAGGCTATACCTTTACCCTTTTTTCTAATTCGTAGACTTCGATATTAGCCTCACTCGTGACCTTCCATTCCGACTATCAGAGCCAAAACATTTAGTATCACTGTTCTGCAAGTTTCAATGGTTGTGTAGGCTGATGGGTAACAATTGGAGATATTGGTTGTCTTTTTACAAGCAATTATAATCCCATATAGAGACAACCTTCAGTGCCAGGAAATAACCAGATGCGCTGGAAATACTAGGGATGGGGCAATTCAGGGCAATATAAAAAAACATAAATAAAGTACAAATGTTGCCAATATTTATAAACACGACATAATAGCTACTGTGAAATGAGACAACAAATCAATTGGCGACGAATGGTACTACCGACGCCAAGCCAGATGTGTCAATTTCATGAAATCAAAGAAATGGGTAGTAAATTTGTTGGAAAATCACAAGTAGCAACACAGGATGACAGTCAGGTTATGAAACGGATAGTGCACGGTGCGATTCTCGTCTCGTAACAGGACACGGCCAACTCCACAGTCACATGTGCACAAAGCCAGGATTGGCAATACAGCCATGTGTGCATGTGGACGGACACCAATACTGCAAAACATATACTTCAAAATTGTCATTAGTGTGATAAGTTGAGTCGGACATACTGGCCCATGGGAAAAAATTCGAATCAAAATTCAATGGATCCATGTATATGCTGCAAAAGATAGGGAAGTTTATTGCGGAGACAAAATTACATATATATACACATATTTTTAGCAAACAAAATACGTAGATATGCTAACAAACTAATACATACACAGGCGACGTTTTCGACTACAAACGTCCTAATAGGTTTTTTTGTCCTGATGAAAGCGTCTTTGTTGAAACGTTGTCTGTCTTTATATTAGTTCGCTAGTATCTCGTGTTTTCCGTTTTCCATTTTAATTTCATATGCTGCGTCGACAGCTCGTACACTGCTCCAAAAGCGTTAGCCACGAAAGATAAAAATAAGTCCATTATCTTGGCTGATTCGACGGATCCGTACTTTTTATTGGCTGGCTACAAAAAGCATACTCAAAGCAACAAATGATTAGTTGCATGAGCTAAGAAGAGTGATTCTGCGTAAGATCAACTGGCAGAAACTATATCTAAAGAAGGCTTGAGTATATCACGAGTATATAATCATTTCTCAATGATAATTAATAGTTGCTGAATTTCTTTCAGTTGCATTTCTTTTAATGTACTACATGTAGTGTTAATCTATGCCGACCTCTGTGGAATAGCGGTTCGTGAGTTACTACAACTCAACTGAATTAGCTACAGGTTCAATGCGAAGAGGCGTCGATCGTTCATATTACAGTGGCCATGTCAATAAACTTAAAGGAGGGCTAAAATGCATATATATTTTTAAAACAGTATTATACATAGGAAACGCTTCCATTTTCTGGGAGTAGGAGGACAGTCAAGGTACCTGGGTGGTTAGTGTGTTGTTTTCCTAGTACTCGGTTGATCTAGATTAGAATGTCCAGTTCAACCGGAAACTTTTTGGACCACAAGCAACTCGTATATAAATGGGGTTCACAAGGAGGGGGGGGGGCAAAGAATATCAACACTCTGACCTGTATGCATGTCACAAGATACGATTACGTAGTTTTGGGTGTGAAGTTGCTGCGCATTAATAGTCCAAAGTTACCCAAAAGCCATGATAATGTCGATTATCAGATCGAGAAGCGTAGGTATCGCAGCAAAATTGTAAGACAACACAGTCAATTCTCTGGGCTGCATCCCAAACTAGCAAGAAATCTGACAAAGACAGAAGATGACCACAAACTGGTCCTAGACCTACCTAGCCTAAAGAAATGGTTACCGGATCTTCTGGGGAATTAAATATGCGTTATTCTGACCACATAATCCATAAGCAGTAACGGACTGGGTAAAAAATAATACCAATTACCAGAAAACAATGGCCATTCCACATCTTTAAGGTTATTATTGAGTTTTAACGAAATGAATGAATTGGTATGATGAAATGATATAATTGCACTTCTGGCACACCTATAGGTGTTCAGTCTCCTCCAGGATGCGACGAAGGGAATGTATGCTGGTGGTTACCCTGGTCTGCTGGTTAAACATTCTCCTGATTCATCCCTGCAGGCGTCCTGTTCTACTACTACCACAATACAGAATTCTTCAAATCGTATCATAGATGTGTTATTTATAGAGATGTTCACATCAAGCAGGCGCCTATGAAGATGTGTCATCATGTTACTGCTATTAATTATCAACTATTCGTCTATTGATGACTAACACGCAAACATGTCCCTCATTCCAACGCACATTAGCTTGTCCAGAACAGTAGATTAATGTGGCACTTTGAAGTTTGGATGCAGTTATAGATATGCAATTTTAATCTTTCGCAGCACAAACTCAATCGAAAAGATAACCGCCTTAGAGCTACAATAACCTACTCCATCCTCATACTTGATGTAAGTGTGCCGTATGCCCCGCTGCATTCAGCTATGACCATACCACCAGCACTAGCTATAAAACTCCAGCCAGAACTCTTCCCGAATCACACATCCATCGGGAGACACAATGACATCATTATTTCGGCGTTATTCCAGTTCTTATGAATGAATATATGGGTGAATATACTAACATAGGGGTGCGAGTTTTGGACAATAAACAAACTGGAAAGTGGAAAATTAGAGGCAACAGCGATGTGGTTCTACAGAAGAATGCTGAGAATACCATGGACTGCCAGAAAAACTAATGTAGAGGTGTTAAAAGAGTCAAATGTCAAACGGACCTTAATCAACAATATAAGAAAATGGCAATCTTCTTTTTTTGGCCACTTCACGAGACAGCAGAATTGAAGGCAACATAGACAGATGGCGACAACGTGAGAAAATATTAGACAGTTTAACAACCTGGCACGTCAAGGAAACAACAACGACTTTGATACATAATACTGTAGACAGAGAGCTGTGGAGAGCCATGACCGCCTACGCCAGCCGGCATGGCACATGATGATGATGATGATGATGATGATGAATGAATGGCTATATGGCTGACAAGATCACAATTGCCTGTTCATTTTCGAATCCGCAGGCAATTGTGCATCCGAACAGTTAAGAAAGCAATGACAAACTACTGAACGTATCTATATTGTCTAGAAAATCACTACAGAATTAATACTCTTTAGTAATTACAGAACATATATTGTGCATATTGCTAACCGTTATAGTAAATACAACATGTACTCGTAAATACCGAATTAAATATTAAAGCTCATTTGCTTTATTTAATGTGAATATGTGTAAATAGATTGAGTGTATTGCACATTCATATAGTAGTACAAATAGCATATTTTATGCAGTTCACATTAATAGCATTCGGAATAATCACTAAATGATAGGGCAAATCTATCAATAATTGTTTCTATATCCGTTTGATCTAACATTGCATGTTCGATTGAGAGCAAAATGGATTCCAAAATATTAAATTTTGAACATATTAGAAAACTGTTAGAAAACGCTAGTCTCATGTTTAAGGGGAAAGGGTTATTTTAAAAACTATTTCAGAGGCTCACAAGCCACATACTGTCCACAAATGTTCATAGGGTATGTCGTTGATCAATGAAAAATATGGATCAAACACCGCATTCCCTATTGCACCTTTTTTCTTCTATTTCTTTCTTTTCGCTTTTTAACCATTTGTTCCTTGCAGCGTTAGGGGTTGAAGAGTTCTCTGGAGATTTTTTTTGTACTTTATATAAGTTTGTTTTCATTAATGTGTACTTCATATAAGTTTGTTTTCGTTAACTCTTTTATTTCTGTAATCCATCGTTTGCATGGTCTGTCCCTGGCTTTGCATCCATCGTGTCTGTATGGAAATGCCTTTTTAAGGGGCACTGTCGATGTTAGTCTGGAAGCATGTGAAAACCACTTAATATATTGTCTTCTGATGTAATCCAGGATTGGCATCGTGTTTGTTAGTCTTCTGATGTTTTCGTTTCTGATTCTATCTCTTATTGTTATTCCGAGAATTCTCTACGTAGTCATTTCTGTTGAGATAAGTTTCCTTTTGGCTTTTGTTGTTAATATCCACTTTTGACATTGGTAGCATAGTGATGATATGATGAGGTATAATACACCTTACTACTCGTAGTATTCTAACACAGATACAGTGAAGGCAGACCTAAAGGCCGACCACGAAAACGATGGACAACCAAAATAAAAAAGGTGACAAATTGCACAATATACCCAGCACACTGGATGGTCATCTCCAGAAAACTATTCTACCCCTGACACTGTACGGCAAAACTAGTGTTTAGCGAATAGATAGATAGACTATTCGTATTATGAAAAGAAAATACATCATCATCAGACCCATAAGACATGATTATTTTTTTTTTTAAAGGGGAGAGGGTGAAATTTAGAAACATCACTGCAAGAAGTCGCTATGCCTCTCTGTTCTGATTGCCTTGTTTGAATGAGGAGAATCTCCATGTCCAGTCCTTTATATTATCAATCCATATTTTCAATTTACCTCTCTCGTCTTCTTGTACACTCAACTATCCCCTATATCACAGTCTTAGAGAGTAAATAATTTCTCATCACGCTCCCACACCGCGCTTGTGACGTTTCCCATTGGAAAGAAACTGCATATACTTTTTTTTGGCCAAGATCATTACCCCCTTTAAGTAGTTGACTATTTAAAGTACTGAACACCAGTGCGAGCTTCAATCTTTTCTTCCGGGTATGAAATAAGCTCTGGAGAACTCCAGAGCTTATTTTTTTTCAGATGCACAAGAGTATTGAAGAGCTATATTGTTCATAATTCCTGAATGTGAAAACAAATTGACACTATTTGTCACGTACAGTGCCGATACGCCTTCAGTAAGGGGGTGGGGGTGTTTCATTGGTAATTTGTTTTCATTTGATTTTTGTTTACCTTTTTTAAAAAATCGTTCAGTTGGTGGGGAAGCGGTCTTAAGCCTTTTGAACCAACCCCTTTTTCCATAAACATACGCGCGCGCGCGCGCACACACACATACACACACACACGCACAATATATACGGACTATGTTACTTTCACACACATTTATACATATTATCTGTCCGTGGTGCGCAATTTGATTTTATTTACACAAAGAAACATAAAAAGACGTGAAACACAATGTTTCATTCACTCGACACATGTCACATGATTTACATTTCAGGTGACAAAGTAATCGATCACTAGACATGACTATTCTAGTGTCACTATTCAAAGTCGCGTGCAGCAAACTGCGTTGGCTTATTGTCTGTTCGGTTTTTTTGAATGAGTACTCGGTACATGGTGCTGACATCTTGCCTTACTCAAACATTTATCAATATAAATCTTATACATGGTCGGTTGTTGCATTATGTTTCCACTTTAAAATGTGCAGAGAGAATTTTACTGTGGCAATAATGACCGCTTAACCACTGTAGTCGCCACCAGGTTTAAAAACGGGTTTTTAATGTTACCTACGAATGATAATAATCCAGTCCTTACAGTGATTTGAACCCGTGCCTTTATGATATTGAGACATGCTACTAACGAATCGGCAAGCGCTCTACGCTCATACATGATGTGAAATCATAACGGAAATATATTATATTTGTTACCTAGGAATCATATCAGAAAACTATTTTTTAAACCTGAGTTTTAACATGTAGTCTGATACATGCGTGATAGTAGGCTTTAACTTTGATATAGTTTTACCGTATTACTGAGTAACTCATTTCAATCTTTCTGTTATTTGAGCTTGGAAATAGATGGTAGTTTTAGACCGCGAATTCCAATAGTTAATATAACAAACACAAAAAGTGTTATTTGTATTGTTGTAAGCATCATTGAAAGTGTAAGAAAGTGTTTTATAAGACTGCAAAAGATGGACATAAAATGTAAGTATATTTCATTTATCACAAAACAACATATATATGTATATATGTACACGGCACAAAACAACATATATATATATGTGTACACGTCACAACGTACATCCTGTTACATTTACGATCATAAATGAATATTAAGTTTACTGCAATAATGTACTGTCTCGCGGTAGTTCAGTTATTAGTTTTCTGGCTTCCTGTTCGGGTGATACAATGTTCAATTTCCAGATCATTAGGAAATATTTTAAAATTATCAACTATTGCTAGGTTGACCCAACCAGGGGAAAAACTGGTACCATATTTTATCGGAGAGTAAAAGCGGCAGGCTTGGTGCTGGCCACTTCATCTCTAGTTATATCGTTGATAAAGGAGCCGCGTAGCGCAGTGGTTATCGCTCTGACTTCGCATCTCTAGGTATACCGTTGATCATGAAAAAAGGCCTGGTATTGACACCTTATCTCCCCCCCCCCCCCATTCTTTCAATGGTATAGACAAGGAAATATGTATTTTCTTAATTCATATAATCTATTACACCATAGACTATGTCATTTTAACATTAGGTACTCTAGGTATCCTGTGTAAACACTGGTCATGATATGTATGTTTGTACATATGTGTGTGAATGTATGTGCATATGTGTATATTGCTCGTATATATGTATTTGTATATGTATATGTATACATGTTTGTATGTGTGTACTATATATATATATGTCTATGTATATGTCTGTATGTATGTGTAAGTGCGTGTGTATATCTATGTGTACGTAGGTATGTGTAGGTACGTATATGTATATGTGTGTATGTGTATCTGTTCATATATTTATGTATGTATGTGTGTGTATGCATGTGTATGAGTCTGTACCCATATGTGCAGAAAGCTCAAGTACAATATGTTATTTGTAAAATTGGAATTGATCACCTTCCAAGTGTCAAGATAGAAAAAATAAAATGAAAAATTACATAAATTTTATATTTAAATTATTTTAATGTTTTTAAACACTAATTTACTTGTATAAAATATACTGGCTGCTAACTCATTCAATAAACTATCAAATATCTGGAATTCAAATACACTAAGAAGTAACATAAAACACAAAATCTTCAACTCCTGCATAATTCCAACATTAACATATGGATGCGAAAGTTGGAAAGCAACATCAAACTTAGAACAAAGACTAAACACCTTTCAAAATAAATGTCTTAGGAGGTTACTGAACATACGTTGGTCAGACTTAAAATCAAACACAGTTGTCAGACAAGAATCAAAACAAGAATATGTATCCACCTATATTAGCGTCGCTGGAATTACATCGGACACGCGCTACTAATGGATACCGAAAGACTCCCCTGTCCAACTTTGATGTGGTCACCAAAGAGAAAGAGGAAACGAGGAACACAAAAGAAACTTTGCGTAGAACTATTACAAGAGAACGTTTCACCATTGGTATAAGAAATAATGAAGATCTAAAGCAAATTGTAATGAACCGAAAGACATGGAAATCTATGACATCCGCCCTATGTGCCGTCTTTGGCCCTATAGGAATAACTAACACACAAGTACATCAGAGGACAATTTGGCACGGCTCAAGAAACGATAGAAAAGAACATTATGCAATTTTGTGAGAATAACATTTCAAAATACAGCACTTTCTTCATACAAGAATATAGCAGACTGCATGTATAGAAAAGTCCGGGAGACCAATAAATCGTAATGCCGAGTGACGTACGCGATCATTCTTCTCCACAATTCTTGGTCTCTTGTGTTGTTAATATGCTCAGTTGTTGACTTCTTTTTGTGCCACAGTGACAACCCATCCAGAAATGTCTCTCTTTGTCGTCCGCTGTCTCTTCTTCCCTTGATTTTTCCGGTGGTTATTAAATGTTTAAGTTTTACTTTCCCCATCACATGCCCTAAAAATTTTGTGTGATTCTGTTTTCTATAATTTGTGGTTTTACTCCATATCTCTGAGAGCTACATTAGTTTTCTTAGCTGTCCATGAAGTTTTCATTATTATTCTTATAAACCACATCCCAGTTTCCTCAGGATTATCTTGGGAACTTTTATTTCCTGTCCATGTTTCGCTTCCATAAAGAAGGATTATCTCATTATATATCACAGCAATCGAACTCGCGTATACATTGATATTACTCCATTGCGTAGAATGTTTCTCATTTTTTGAAATGCTGCTTAGACATGTGCTATCCTATACTTGATCTCATTGAAGCACCTGCCATCTGATGTTCAATGGTGCAAAGATACTTGACTTTGTAGGCTTCATTTAATTTTGCATAATTGATGGTAATGCTGCATTTTGGCGGCATGTATTAGACAGATGACAATAGACAGCAACAATAGACAGATGACCCTCACTTCGCCGCCTACGACGCTACTCTCCACTACTTCACATGCTTTGGCTGTAGTTCCGGGTCTGCCCCCATCTGCCATGGCCTCCTTTTCCTGTTTCTCTTTTCTCCCCTACTCTGGTGCCCTTTTCTTCGGCATCATCTTCCTACGTCTCGCTATATCAGCCAGACACCTTCGTACGACATGCTTTCCCGTGATAGACCCCCACCCTCTTCTATTGTGCCTTCCCTGTGTACTTTGGGCTCCCTCCAACTTCCATTGTTCTTCTTTGAGTGACGTATCTCCGTTTCGGGGTCCACCTCTTCTTCTTCTTTTTCTCCTCTGCATTTCCTTTATCCTCTGTTATCTGTCTATATGGCCATTTGTTTTGAGTCATGGTTTAAACTTTACCTCTCCCATCTCCTCGTTTTTGCTCTACGCCCATGTCTCACTCTGGTTCGTCTTTCGATGACGATATTGCATAATCGTTATTTCTCTTTCTTACCTGCTGGTGTTTTCCTTGCATCTTTGCCTTCTTTATTGTGGTAAATTGACTATGTCTGTGTTTTCTTTCACCTGACGAGACTGCCTCACTGGTTTCCATTGTTCATTTTTTGACTTTGATAGCCCTACGTGTGTGACCATTCGTTTCAAGCAAGCTCGTACTACATACATCTCAGATACGTTACCAGTTTTTTTTACTTATTATCACTAATATTTTACTATCTAACGCATATATCCTCACTGTATTTTCTTTCCACCATTATCTGCTCCTATTAATAGTTTCTCTCCACTGCTCATATATGATCTGTGGCTTCTCTGTTTTATTTTTCTCGTCTGCTCTTGCCGTTTTGGCCTCTTTCTATCCATCTCTCTCTCATCTGATCTCTCGTACCATCCTCTTTTGCTCGTCTATTACGATTGTATGCTAATACTCATTGTCTGTGGCCACTTTTGAGGTAAGTATCTTAATTTATCCTTATTTATCTTATTTTACTTGCTACCACACCTTATCTATCTTCACTCCTCACTTACTTCTGTGCACTTTCCCCTCCTCACTTCTTATCCTCAATCCTCTTCTTCCCTGTTGTGCTGCTCCATCTTTGCCTCCTCCGCTATCTACTCGCTATCTCTCCTTTCCTTTCCTCCCCCTCCCCATCATAACCACATTTGTCTCCATGTAAGATTCGTTGTACTGTTGTCTTTCGTTGGCCTTGATGAAGGTTTTTTTAGTCGAAACGTCATCTGTCTCTGTATCTCGTTGTTAGGTTGGCTTATGTTTTATTTTGCTAACACATCTACATATTTTTGTTTATCTTAATAAAACCATGTGCCGTATAGGTAGGTAACTAACATGTATATATAAAATCGGTTAAATATGTTTAACAAAGAGCCTACAACAAAGAATTCACAATATAGCTTCACATTTGAATTATGTTTCCTCCTTACCATGCTGTTATTTCAATTTGTGTACGCTCATATGAGAATATTGTCTATTGTCTCTCTCCAGGTGAATGATGGTTGATCATATTCAAATTTGCCGTTAAGCGTAGGGGTAGAAACGTAAACTGTCGTTCCAAGGACAGATGTGTTACCTTGGTTGCATTTAGTCCTAGTTTGTTCAAGATTATCTTGATGTTTTCTATCCACCGTTTTCTTGTTCTACCTTTGTCTTTGCGTCCTGATATTATTTGTTATATTCTCTTATTAGTATTTGGTTTGGGTCATTCTCATATGGTGAACGAACCATTTTACTTGCTTAAAACGCTGCCTAGATATTTAAATTCTTTGGCTCATTTCATTTTGATGTTACTATTGTTATATCTATTGTGTTGCAGACTTGCTGATTTTCAAAACTTCTGGGGGTTTTGTTGTACGTTAATTTTCATGTTCTACTTCTGACATCCTAATAGCAATGCATCAATGTGATTTTGCATAATTTCCTCATCTTTGTAGACTTTGATCATCGGCAAAGAGTAGCTCGTTGATTTCATTGTTAAGTTCCTCATCAGGTTTGTTTGTAATGTTTTTCTCTGTGTTGGTGTGATATTCTTTTATTATTATGTTCATGTATATGTTGAAAAGTAGAGGTGAAAGCACGCAGCCTTGTCTTACTCCAGATTTTGTTTCGAAAGGTTCAGTTATCTCATCTATTCGTCTTACTGAGTTTTGACACTTTTGATATATCGTTTTTATATTATCTAACAGCTGTCCTCTGATGTTATAAATTTCTAGGATTTCTCATATAATGTTTCCATCTACTCTGTCGAATGCCTTTTCCTGGTCTACAAAAACTGTGTTTAAATCTTGATTGTGTTCGATTTCTTATTCACTCAATTGTCTCAGTGTGACTAGTGCGCCTGTACAGCTTGCTTCTACAATGTATCAGATTCTCTGTTCTATTATTTTTGCATAGATTTTGCCTATATGACTTAATAAAGAGATGCTACTATATGATTTACATTTTCTCTTACTACCTTTGTTTTTCCATACTGGTACAATTACTAATTTTTGCTAGTCGCCTGGTACTTTTCTTTCGGACCAGACTATTTCATAGAAGACTAAAACAATAAAAACAATAAAATGTGGGAAGGCTGCCGGCTTAAAAAAAATAACAGCAGACATAATGAGCATTCTTAATGAATTTGGTTTGAAACTATCACAGAGCTTTGCAATTACATATGACAGGCATTGACAGGCCACATACCTAAAGACCTAACATTATTCATATCGCTGCCTAAGAAGCCCAGGGTTATGGAATGTACATAATACAGAATAATAGGTTTTATGAGCCACATAAACAAAATACTTCTCAAGACAATATATGAACGAATTAAAAACGAGATAGACATTGAGGTCGGTGAAGTGCATTTTGGTTTTACGAACAACAGAGGAACCAGAGAAGCTATACTTAGTATCCGATTTGATAGATAAATATATACAAGTCCAATAAAAGTAGCTATATTTAATTCATAGACTACACTTTGATAGTGAACAACATGAACAAATAATTGAATGTCTTCAAGAAATAGGCATAGATGGAAAAGACATAAAACTGATTAGAAATAAATATTGGGAGCAAACTGCATTAATAAAGTGTGTAAAAAGCTACGCACGATCCATAGAAATAAAAAAGAGAGGCAAGATAAAAATGTATTTTATCACCAAGCCTATTTAATATCTACACAGAGAATATTTTTAAACATAGAAAGAATGCCATGACTCAAGATCAGTGCGAAAATAATAAACCACTTGAGTTTGCAGATGACACTGTCCTTTTAATAGAAAGTGAACATGAACTACAAAGACCAATAGATCAAGTCGATAAATAAAGTAATGAATATGGACTAGATATAGACATTCAAAAACAAAAACCATGATAATCTGCAAAGTCACAAAAGAATACACGCCAAACATAAAAATACATGGAAACTACAACAAGTACGAGTAGAACAGTATCGCTACCTCGGACATATAATTACAAATGACGGCAGATGTGAAACAAGCTAAAAATGAGAATAGGAATGGCTAAAAGTACTTTCAATGACATGTGGAAAATATTAACATCTAAATATTAAATTACAAACAAGCTAAAAATGAGAATTATAAAATGCTACATTTATTCTATATTAATTTATAGTTTAGAAACATGGAAAATAAACAAACAGAAGATATAATTGATGCCTTTGAGATGTGGATATATAGAAGAATAGGGAGAAAGTCATGGAAAGAGAAGTAAACAAATAATGAGATTCTAACAACACTTAATACGAAGAAAGAATTGTTAAAGGAAATAACGATCGAACAAATAAAATATTTTGGACATTAAAAGACACGACACCTTGTTGAAGACCTTACTTGAGGGTAACGTCAGGGGGAGACGAACAAGAGGGAAGCAGAGATGCAAATGGGAGAGTAACATTGTGAGATGGACTGATTATAGTCTAGCAGAGTGCACCACCAAAACAAATGGCATGGGATGTTTAAGGTCTGTTGCAGCCAACCTTTGTTGCGGGGATGGCACTTAATGATGTTGATAAGACACTAAATAAACCCATGTCTCGTTCTATAGTGGTGTTGTATTCATTGTTCCTATCCTGATGACGATCTTTTGATGAAAACGCCGATATGTTTTTATTTTTTATTTTTTTTTAAATTTTGTTTTTTTTTGTTTGTTGTTGTAGGTTATCTTAAAAACCTATTTAAATGATTCTATTTTATTTTAATATTTATTTAATCACAATCAAATAATATGCAAAATATATGTAAATCTTAAAAAGACCGAACATAAAAGAAATTAATGCCCACTTGTAGACGCAACAGCACTGAAACAGCTAGATGTGCAGTAGAAATACCTTGTATGTGGAAAGAAAAAATATAATCAACTGGTGCTGGAGTGTATGGAACAACACATAATAAATATTTAGAGAATAACGTAATCCATTGTTGGGGCAGCCTACAGAAAATTATCCACGTAGTCAAATGGAACCTGTTATAAAGATCCAGAACAACAACACGTAAGTGATAGATGCGAATCTTAGTAAACTGTCAGACTGAAAGTCAAGAAAACCAATAACTATTCCCTACTATAAAACTCTGTTCACTCTAAGATTGAAGTGGGTCAAAATACACCCACATATTACTGCGCGACAACATGTGATTTTCATACAGCTGATAACATTTAAAAACAATAACATAATTAATTATTCAGAACTTACGTCATAGAAACTCTATCCCATCCCAAATATCACTGACAGCTTATAACAAACGATCATCTGGATACAGTGCCACGGGAAGACCGATGTTAACATTGCCACCACCCTCCACAATCACGGACTCAGTACAGCGCAGGCATCATATCTGGCCTTGAACAGAAACTTACAGCTCCTACCCCTACACTTAAAGGCAAGTGTGGATGCAATCAACCAGCTTCCACCTGGAGATAGACTATAGACAAAGAACTATAATGGTTGCCCCTGACCTCTTGGCGCCTGCGCAACGATATAACAGAGGGTATAGTAATTTGTCATGGAATGATAAAGATATATTATATGAAAATTTATTTGAAAACATATATTACTATTGAGATAGACATGTTTATTTAGCAAGAATTGATTTAAATTATTAAATTAACAACAGTATTATGTTCTAATGAACTATATTATTGCGCAATTAACATTCGATTTATGCGTTCTGCGTCCAACAGCTAACCATAAGCACTGGCCTACTTCATTCTTAGAGTGAGCACCGTATACTTTTTTTGCTTGTGGTGTTTTCAAACCATACAATTATATTTTATAACGTGTAGGAAGCTAGTAAATCTTGATCCAGTAGACAGAGTTAAAATACAGGATAACAAAGTTCACACATTACTAAAAGCATACAGTAAAAATACAAGCTGCATAAGAACACAAGAACACATCACAATACAACTGATGTAAACAGATGCATTTTAGGAGAAAATTAATGAAGACTGTAAAAACAGAAGGAACAGAGACAAAACAAAATGAAATGGAGATAGAGAACACAAATGGATATTTATAGGTAGCAGTGGGGAGGCGCGACCTTCTAAGATCTGTAAGCAATAATTGGGAGCCCAACACCAATGTCTACTTTATCCACAGACATCTGGGTATATATGCATATATCTATACTGTTCAATAAAAAGTAACACAACTGCTTTGGAGTTACTTTTTTAAATATATTAGTCGATTGGACATCATTTAGCCTTTCGACTGTGTCCACCTGGTTATTAACTGGTTACCTGAATTGTACTCACCTATGCTTCGTGAGGTCATGAAAGAGGTCATGATCAAAACACGATTTTTGACAGTAACTCGTGACAGGTTCATGAGAATCCCGTGAAACTTAATGAACACAAAACTATATGACCATATTATTTAATGTCTATAAAATATTGATGGTCCTCGAATATATTCAGTTGAAAATTCCATGCACAGGTATGGTTCATATAACTACAGAACAACAATACATCATCATTGGACGCTTATAGACTGGGCAATCGCAAAGTGCAGTGGTCAGACAATTTAATGTGGTTAGAAGCACCATTAGTCGCCTTTGGAGACGAATTCGATAAAATGGTTCAGTGGCAGAGCTTTCACGCAGGTGAAGACTCAGAGTCACAACTCCTGCCGAGGACCGCTTCATACGGCTGCGTCACACAAGTAATCGATCTGCATCTGCGTCCTCCACAGTCCAGTCAATGCAACAAGCTCGTCGAATTTCAGATCAAGTGGTCAGGCACAGGCTGCATGAGGCTGGCCTTTGGACTAGAATACACTACAGAGGTCCTGTTCTTACGAACCGGCATCGCGAGAACAGACTGCACTGGTCAAACCAGCATCATTAATGGACTGATAGAAATGACTGGAGACAGGTTTCGTTTAATGATGAATATTTTTTTGTGATCCAGCTACACGATAGACTTTAATGTGCTTCAGTATATATTATGTTTCACATACGTTTTTTTAAAACCCAGATGCGAATATTTAAGCTTATAGTGTGTCGACGACTGTGTTATGTATATGTGTCGGCAAATAAAATTCCACCTGTCTCTGTATTGAACACCATACACACAGAGCGATCATCCATCATCAATCGTGGACAGAAAACAATAGAAGCCAGTATGTGGTTTAGTGGCTTCTATTTATGATGAGTGATCATCCTGTGAGTATACAGTATCAACATTACCATGTATGTCTTCTTCTTCTGAGTTCGGTCTCGTATAACCACAGCGAATATATTGTGTGATTTCCGCCAGGGAGCATGAAGTACGTTGTACTGCAAGTTCCACGGCGAAACTGTGTTATTTACACCTCGGTTTGCAATTTGTGGTTTAGACGTCCGAGGCCCAGCACATCCGTTGTCGTCATGCCTTGAATTCGGGTAGTAGGCTTCTCTAGTCCGTGACAACCTGCCTATCTGTCGACGGACACGCGGGTGTGTAGTGACTCTTCGCCGAGACAATTGTAGTTCACGTATATCTCGCATGAGGTGTTCCGCACGAGGTGTGTAATTAGAAGTTCTGTGCATGTGCCCATCGGGTACTGAACCTTTTCTCATCCGCGAACCTGGTTCCGGATGAGGAAGAACACGACATAAGAATTGGACCCTGGCTATTTCGCCTTCTTAGCCGAGGTGTCGCCCAAGTTCGAGTCTCACACAACACGTTTGGGAGCAAGGCGTTCTCAAGCTGAGCGACCGTGTCCCATTTTGCGCCTGAACCCATCGGGTACTGAACCATTTCTCTCCGCGAATTTGTTTCCAGTATTCGCCAGTAGAGTTGGGCCATGGCAGCCTTCGTTGTCCCGTTTGTGCCTGAGCCCATCGGGAAACGGAACCCTTTCTCTCTGCGAGAATATTTCCGGTATAGGAAAGCTCGACATTAGAGTTGGACCAGGTCTTCTTTCTTTGCTGAGCGCCCACGATTGGGTATGGGTCTCTGCTCAGATGGAACTCGAGTAACTAGAAGCTTGTCTCAAGCTAATAGAGCTTGTAGTTCCGATTTTCTTGGAAAACGTTTTCACTTTTTATTTACAGTAAGCGCTGCCCTCTGGCGCTGTTCTACCACTTCTTTGTACTCAATTTGTAGTCTTTTTGTCTCTCGCTAAGCAACTGCCTTTTCGTACCATTTCATTAGCCGCCCCTCCAATTCTCGGACTGGACTTATTTGCGTCGCTGTGTGTCGACAGTACCACTGCATGTGTTGGAGCTAGTGGTGTCGGAGATATTGTCTGTCTCTTATGCAGTCAAATCTCTTTTCATCTGCTACCTCCACATTCACGGACACGATCACCAAATGATTTAGCCAGAATCAGCACGATCCGCTGTGTTTCTGTTTCCAGGGTGCACCACGAGGAGGTACATTTGGGATCTTGGTTATCTGCTAACCCTGGATCCGCCGAGAGCAGTGCGTTCCCTTTGCACCCCATCATGTGTGTATATAGTGGTAAGTCAGCGAACTTACACACGAATTAAACAAGTATACATGGGACATAATGGGCATGGCAGAGGTAAGGTGGACGGGATTTGGTGAAACAACAACGGATGACGGTCACAAAATATGGTATAGCGGAGATGAAACAAAACACCAACATGGAGTGGGGTTTATTGTAAACAAAGAGAAAGTTAAATCTATCATTAGTTGCACCCCTATAAACAGCAGACTTATAACAATACGTGTAGCAGCTAAACCCAAAAATATCACGATAATTCAAGTTTATGCCCCAACTGCCGATTATGACGAAGAGGAAATAGACGCATTTTACGAAACACTAGAAGACACAATAAAGGAGATCCCCAAAAAAGATCTATTAATAGTACTAGGCGATTGGAACGCAAAAGTAGGACCTGATGCTTATGATCAATGGGCCGGTACAGTAGGGAAATTTGGAACAGGAGAAACGAATGAACGAGGACTAAGACTATTGGATTTTGCCAATAAATTTAAACTTACTCTTGCAAATACATTATTCCCACACAAGCTTTCCAGAAGAACAACGTGGCATGCTCCAAAAGCAGACATACATAATCAAATTGATTTCATTCTTACACCGAGAAAATTCAAGTCCAGCATAAACAAAGCACAAACAAGAACTTTTCCAGGAGCAGACATCGGTAGTGACCATGATATGGTTCTATTGACGATCAAAATTAAGCTGAAAAAGAATCATACGCAAAACAAATGCACACGATTAAGATTTAATTTAGAAAAATTGAAAGATCCAGAAATAGCAGATATATTTGAGGCAACAGTGGGAGGAAAATTTGCAGCTTTAAACCTTGTAAATGAAGATGTTAACTCTCTCACAGAAACCATGAAAGGAACTTTATTAGAATCAGCAACAGAAATACTAGGGACAAGAAGAATAACACACAAACCTTGGGTAACAGATGACATCCTAAAATTGTGTGACGAACGGAGAGAAATGAAAAAAGATTAAGAAAGAGGCCCCTGAAATGTCAGGGCAATATAGCAAAATAAACAAAAACATCAGAAGGAAAATGAAACAAGCACAAGAAGTGTGGCTAGAGGAAAAATGCGAAACCATCAATGAAGGTATTAAGCGCGGAAACAGTAAGGTAGCATACGACACTCTAAGAAAGATAACACAGCCAAATAGACCAACGATATCTACAATACAAGACAAACACGGAAAGATACTCAATGAAACAACAGATATAGTGAAAAGATGGACAGAGTATTGCAAGGAGCTGTATAACTGCAAGTGTAATCCTGACTACACGATATTACAGAATTCTGAACTAAACAACAGAGAAATAGGAAATGCAGAAATTCTAGTAGATGAAATAAAAGAGGCCATACGAACATTGAAAGGAGGGAAGTCACTTGGTATAGACAACATTCCAGCAGAATTGTTGAAATACGGGGGCATTAATGTGGTAAATATTATGACCAAAATATGCCAAAATATATGGAACACAAAACAATGGCCCACTGAGTGGACACAATCACTAATAATACCAATTCCCAAGAAAGGAAATTTGAAAGTGTGTACCAATTACAGAACAATTAGCCTTATAACACACCCCAGTAAAGTGATGCTCAAAATACTACTTAACAGAATAAAACACAAGTCGGAAGAAATAATTGCAGAAGAACAAGCTGGCTTCAGAGCAAACAGAAGCACCGTTGAACAAATATTTAACATCCGAACACTAATCGAAAAACATATTCAACACCAACGTGATTTATACCACAACTTCATTGACTTTACAAAGGCCTTTGATCGTGTTTGGCATGATGGTCTGTGGCACATACTAAGGAAATTTAATTTTGACACCACAATTATAGACATTATTGAAGCTCTGTACGAAAATGCAAATAGTGCTGTCTTGTCACACAATACAATTGGAGAGTTCTTCAAAACAACTGTGGGAGTTCGACAGGGATGCGTAATGTCCCCAGTACTTTTTAACATATACTTAGAGCACATCATACAAGAAACATTGCATGACTACAACACGTCTATATCGATCGGAGGTTCGCAACTATTTGCAACTTGCGTTTCGCTGATGATATTGATCTTATAGCTGGGTCAGAACAATCATTGCAAGAATTAACATCAAAGTTAGAAAAAGTTACCAGCAAGTACGGAATGGAAATCAATTCAGATAAGAGCAAAATTTTGGTAAACAGCAGAGACACAGAAAACCAGACTAATATCATGATGAATGGACACAAGCTTGAAGAGGTGAATACCTACAAATACCTCGGATCCAGTATATGCAGCGATGGTAAATGCAAAGCAGAACTAAAAATAAGGCTGGAGATGGCTTTAGCGTCATTGTCAAGGCTAACTGTGATTTGGAAAAGCAACATCAGTGTTGGAGTGAAAATCAAACTGTATAGGTCGCTGGTGCTTTCTGTTGTGTTGTATGGTTGTGAGAGTTGGACACTCACTGCGGACATGGAGAGAAGATTACAGGCTTTCGAGTATAAATGCTACAGAAGAATTCTACGAATTTCCTATAAGGAACATAAGACCAATGTGTACGTAAGAAATAAAGTAGAGATGTGTGCAGGTGTCCAGGAGCCATTGCTTTCAATAGTGAAACGACGAAAACTAGCATGGTTCGGACATGTATGCAGGCACGATTCCTTGTCAAAAACAATACTGCAGGGAACTGTCGAGGGTGGAAGAAGCAGAGGAGGACAAATAAAGACATGGACAGACAACATCAAGGAATGGACAGGGCTAGATATTTCCACACTCATCCGCATCGCTGAGGATAGAATTCGCTGGAGGACTCTGTGTGCTGAAGCATCCAATGTGGTACCCCTACGACCCTGAAGGGTTATGGGTTTATTGATTGATTGATTGATAGTGATAACATTATCATTTATTTATGGGGTGCTGTGTACGCAGGGTTAGCAAATAATCAGAATCCTAAAAGTACCTCCTCGTTGTGAACCCTGGAAATATAAATACATCTGATCTTGCTGGATTCCTGGCCAACATTTTAGGCGCATGTCCTTGGGTATGGAGACTAGATGGAATAATAATTGCGTGCAAAGGGAAACGCAATACTTTCAATAACTCTACACCAACACACCCAGCAGAACTGTCGGCCTAGAGTGATGTAAAACATCTGTGCATTTCGTCTCGGCCAGCAAAAAAATGCAGAAACATTGGAGAATGTGAATGTCCCGATATGTGTATATCTCGTTAAGATATGGTGATCCTATGAGTACACATTGAATCTGGAAAAGGTAACACACGATAGAGGGCAGCGTTGTGTGTGTGAAACGATAAAATTACAACGAGACAACAAATTTAGCACGAGACCGACAGGTGGACGTGCTGTTCATGCTCCAGAACATACAGAAGCCCACATGTCCCACCACAAGTGATTCCATTCAAAGTAGGAGTCATGAATCAGGTATTTGATACGCCAATTTAAACTTGAGCATGCACACCTGGGTATAAATAAAAAATACAGCCCCCATTGCGCACAGGAAAAACATTGAACGAATGTCGGGGATCACATTGCTCAAAACGCCTGTCCCAAGTCTTGTTGAAACTCGGATTCTGGACGCTGTGGGCAAGGTGCACGGGAAGCATGTCCTTGTACCCGAGAACATCGCAAACCTAGTCTAACTCGACTGTAGCCGTTTCCCAACACGGCTTATACAGAGAGAATTTGGGCTCAGTACCCAAGGGCATGCAGGGAAATAATGCCTTTCTTACTCGAGATTTATTCGCCAGCTGTGAAGTTCCTCGTCCGGATAGGCGCAATCTACCTACTTCATAACGCATTGACGGAGAGTCAAAACACAGACCGACTCTGGTGATGTATTGCAAGGCCATCATAGACGGACGGGGCGGGTGCGTGAGATATACACAGATATAATCACAAATCCCTGACGTGTTTGGCGAAACCGTCGTCTAGGAAAGTGTATCAGCCCTTCATCTAATTCTACTGTCGTCTTTGCCCAACAAGGCATTTACAAAAGAAATTAGATATTGGACCTAGGAACGCGAAGGGTGGTAATGGATCTGTCTTCCTACACGAGGAATAGCTTGCTGACTGCGAAGCGTCTCGTCCTAGGAAAGACACAATGGGTGAATCAGTCAAACTATCAGCTCGTCTTGTGACATATACCCCCTCTGAGTAGAAGGCTCCCTCACTAAGCATTTCACTAAGCCGAAAACTGAAGTCTCCTGGGTATGAAAGCTCTGAGAAACCACCCAACCTCATTGCACATAGGAAATAAGAGCAAACCGATCGCAATTCATGGGGATAGCAATAACCAACCATCATGTATGTATACAGTGTCAACATTATCATGTGTGTATCCACTATGAACATTATCCTTGTTTTAGCATTGATTCTAAGACTTAGCTTGATCTCTCTTGCAGCAGGACAATGGTCCATCTAATATTCCAGCAGGATATAGTCAGAGAACGGAGATATGTTGTGAGGTCGTTTTAATTAAGCCAACAGCACGACACATCCGACTTCTGCAGAATCATTTTCTTTATTTCATTGTCTCAATTGCATAAAGTTTCTAACATTCCTCTAAGCATTGGCGGACTCGCAGTTAGAAATTTTACACTTGTGAAGAAATGCCTAAATTTACGATATACCAGTGAAGAAATACCTAAATTCAGAATACACGGGTGAAGAAATACCCAAATTCACGAAACAGGGATGAAGAAATAACTAAATTCACTTAACACGAGTGAAGAAATTACCTAAAAAACATTTAACAACTGTAACGGAGTATCTGAGTTGTCGTTGGAAAAAACAAGAGAGAAGAAGGGTAATTAGCTTCTGTTAAAACCAAGCATGTTATAATTGTGCTAGCAATAAACAATAATCAACACTTTCCATGTTTAATATTGCAGACGTGCATCCTATCTAATTGTAGAATTCAGAAGAATTTGTTTAAGTTTTTTGTAACTCATTACAATAATGGTGTTGTTTTTTTTAGATTTTATTTTTTAAATAGACAACCAGTAAATTCCGAGATCGTGATGTAGGAGTTCCCGTGGGCATGATGCAGAGAATATTGACTGATTCACTTCACTGGCAATCACGTTATTATGATTTCCAGGGAGGAGGGAACAAAAATATGTCCCTCATACCAGTGTTCCTCAACATTGTTTCCGTCTGAGTATTTGACTGCATTCTCACCCCCGCATTATTATATATCACATTTACAGATATAGGCATGCTTCAAGTTTACGAAAGAAGAAGAAATATATTAGTTAGTCACCTCAAAAAGTGCCTTACCATCACTCCACTTTCATTTCACTCAACACCGGACCAATCCGTCTGACTGCATTCTCGCTCCCACACCACACCGGACCAACCCGTGTAAGTATATAACTGCAACCTCGCATTATCATGTAAGGCCTATCAGTTAGTCATCTAAAAAATTGTCTTACCACCATCCCACGTTCTGGCATTCCATAACATGAGTGATAATTAATTTCTGAAAAATTTTTATACACTTACCTACATAGGTAGGTAGGTGGTGAGTTTACCTCTCCTCTGGAGAGGCGCACTTTTTCAACCAGCGAACAAACGGACAAAGTCCACGTAAGCTATATCAGGACTTAATAACCAAAAAAATGTTAGACGTAACAAAGACCCATTTATCAAGTTCACAATGTTAGTAAGTGCATATCGCTTTGTGTATTTATATAATTGTTCTCTCTATTATCAATATAATTATAGTTATGACAAAAGGTATATGTATACCGGTTGCTTCCATTTATCGTAATGTAAAGACGTGTTTCCAAGTTTACATTTGTGTTTTCTGGATTACGATGATGTGGTTAGAGTATTACTGGTGACAGTGTGATGCCAAATTTAGTTTCAACCTGTGGGATCTGTGTTTTTGTGTTTTTTCTTAGTCGATTTTAGGTGATGTAAATCAATCAAGTTTGTTCCGACTCGCGACTCCCTATCTTCGATACAGACAAAAATGGCGTCTCGACTACTCCAGCTAACGGTTAATTTCACAGGGTAGAAAGTCATCGCAAAGAGACTTCCAAAAGGCAACAACAGGGAATGTCGTTCTCTAGACAAAAAAGTATGTGATGGCGCGGGGCGGAGGAATCCAAATGAATCAACAGCGAAACAGCAATGTATGTGGCACACAAGAGGCAAGTTCAGGGCATAGCAATGAATGTTGGCTGGCCACCGTGGAAAAGACTGGAACTTTACCACGTACATCTCAAAGCCAATGAACGGATCAACATCTGAAGACTAGGAAGCAACATATTAGAATAGGAACATGGAATGTTAGAACATACACCAGTCAGGAAAGCTAGAAAATTTAATATTGGAGGCAGAAGCATTAGATATAGATATTCTAGGAATAGCAGAAACAAGATGGAAAGATGCTGGGTACACAAGAAAAGTATTTTTTTTTTGTTTTATACTTTCAGGAGGAGATTACCATGAACGAGGCCTAGTACTACTGATCAAGAAAGAAATAGAAATATACACCGGCTATACTGGACATATAACGACAGAATGATGATGCTAAAGATCAAAGCAAAACCTTTTGATCCAGCCATTATACAAACATACGCACCAACTACAGACTACACTGAAGAAGAAATTGAAAATGACTACGAAGATCTACAACAACTACTCAAACCAGTAAAATCATCAGATATTTTATTAGTCATGGCTTACATGAATGCAAAAATAGGGAAAGGAAGACCCACGAACATTGTAGGGCAACTTGGACTAGGGACAAGAAATGACAGAGGAGAAAGGCTTATACAATTCTGTGAAGAGAACAACGTGACCATATGTAATACATTCTTTGAACATGAAAAAATAAGATTACATACATGGAAAAGTCATGAAGCCAGAAAGAGGAACCAAATAGATTATATTATCCCCATCGAGGCCAGCACCCTGCAGTGGTGATGGGGCTTAGTTAAGCCATCAGGGGCTGGAAACTAAGACTGGTCGGGCAGTCCCACTCGAGCAGGACCATAGTCCTGTCCAAGTAAGCAGAGTGCTGAAGACGGAGGCATCCAGCCAAAAGGCGCACAGATAATCAGGATGCCACGCACAAAACACAATGGAAACATGTCTGTATTTATAAATAGTTATGGTGCCTGCCCTGTGGCGGACGTTCAGGCAGGGACGGGGCCGGGCGCTATACCTCGAAAGGGCCCAACCTCATTTACTGGAAGTCCTTCTCAATTGCCCCGAGGAGCCAGGAGGCAAGGGAATAGAGCTACTGGCCAAACAAACAAACGACCAATAAAAATAATGCACTGGAATGCTGAGGGTGTCAACAGTAAAAGAGATGGATACAGCAAAAAATTGGAACTTGAAAATGTCCTCAGTGAAGAACAAGTTAATATATGATGTATCCAAGAAACACACCTCAGCAGCGACATAGCCTTCAAAATCAGAGGATACCAGTGCTACCGGTCTGACAGAAAGGACAGTCGAAAGGGTGGAATTCTGACACTTGTTAAAACTATATCAGCGCATGTCAACTGGAAGTATATATGGAAGGGGCAGAATACCAGATGCTCCACCTAAAAACAGACAGTGCAGAATTCCATCTCCTGAACTACTACTGCCCAAATGATAAACCATTGGCACTAGACACAATTCCAGACAAAGAGAGACTTATGGTGTGTGGTGACTTCAACAGCCACTCTCAGAGCTGGGGCTACGATCATATCGACAAGAGAGGTAAGGAACTTGAGAGCTGGCAGGATGAAAATAATCTCATCCTTATTAACCAGCCAGCAGACTCGCCAACCTTCTACTCGAGAGCATGGCACACCACCTCTACACCAGACCTAGCATTCCACTCACCAGGCTTGGAATGGAACATCACACGTGTTGTTGGAAAGCAGCTTGGAGGTAGTGACCACAGACCAGTATTTCTGGAAATCCACAATGAATTTACCATGGACAGCAGCACGCTCACTAGGTGGAACTATAAAAGGGCAGACTGGAAAATGTACCAGCATTTAACCAGTGTTCTAGCTAAGGACATGAACTTGGACAAAGACATCAATAGAGCAGTGAGTGAATTTAATAGATGTATACTACATGCTGCTAGTAAAACCATACCCAGGGGGGCACGCAAAAACTACAAACCCTACTGGAATGATGAACTGGAAACTCTGCAAAATGAGATGGAAACATCTAGACAGCAGGCTGAGAACAGACCTAGCCAAGAACATCACAACAAATATCAGCAAACAAAGGCTAAATTTCAAAGAGCCAAGTTACAAGCCAGACGGAGCAGCTGGAAAGAAAAAACAGAGTCGCTGAACCTAGAAAGAGATACTAGGAAATTATGGAAACTTGTAAAACAACTAAATGATGAAGGTACAGGGAGAAATACCAGGATCACACTTTATAAAGATAGAAACATTTTAACAGGTAAACATGCAGCTGATTACTTTGCAGATTCCTTTGCAGAAGACAATAACGTCAAAGTCAGCCCAGACAAACAACAGGAGGTTCGAGAGAACCAGCAAAACATTGGACAAGGTGAACCTATACCTGAAGTCATGGAGGCACCAATCACAATGAGAGAACTGGAGCATGCAATATCCAAATTGAAAATGAAAAAGTCCCCTGGAGCTGATGGAGTGTCCAATGAAATGATTAGAAACCTGGGAAGTGCAGCAAGAGCAAAGCTACTGCAGATCTTTAACACAAGCTGGTCCACAGGTAATGTACCACAGGCATGGAGAGAAGCAATAATGATACCACTCCTCAAATCAGGAAAAGATGGCAACACAGTCTCCAACTACAGGCCCATCAGCCTCACAAGCTGTCTATGTAAAACAATGGAACGCATTATCAATCTTAGGATGCAGTGGTACCTTGAAAGTGAAAACCTTCTGGTATCACAGCAAGCAGGTTTCAGACAGTGCTACTCTACTGAAGATCAGGCAACCTACCTCTCCCAAGAGATTGAGGATGCCTTCCAAGAAAAGAAACTGGTACTAGCAGCATGGATAGACCTCAGGAAAGCATTTGATAAGGTCTGGAAAGAAGGGCTCCTAAAGAAATTGCGAAATTGCAGGGTTAGCTCAAGAATGTACAAATGGGTAAAAGCATACCTGCATAATAGAAGAGCCAGGGTACAATTAGATGGTCGCAAGAGCAAGAAAGTTCTACTGCGTCATGGAGTCCCCCAGGGAGGAGTTCTGTCACCCACACTTTTCTTGGTTTACATCAATGACCTAGTTGCTGAACTACCACACGGAATCAAAGTGGCAATGTATGCTGACGACCTGGTGATCTGGTGCACGGAAGAACATGCAACAGTGGCCACTACACAAATACAAAGAGCTATCGATGCCCTAACCTTATGGGCTAATAGATGGTGCGTCAGCATTAACACAGATAAGTGCAGCACTACACTCTTTACCCTCTCACCAAAACAAAAAGCTGGTCATATCAAGATAGATGGAGACAACTTGAAAGAAGACAAACAACCCACATACCTCGGAGTTACTTTTGATGATAAGCTGACATGGAAGCAGCACATAAACAAAGCAACAACAAAAGCCAGGAGGAAGCTAGCTTTCCTGAGATAACTAAGTGGAACCACATGGGGAGCCAGTGGAAATATACTTAGTAAAGTTTACCAGCAAGGCATAAGACCACACCTGGAATATGGTTCAGCTGCGTGGTGTCCTGCATCAAACACCACATTACAAGATCTAGATAAAGTGCAAAACCAGGCACTTAGAATAATGTTGGGAGCAATGAAATCAACACCCATAGCAGAGATGCAGAAAATGGGAAGAATGCAAACACTTGGCGAACACAGAGACACAAAAGTACTAATTCAAGCAGAAAAGTTTCAGTGTATGCCAAGTCATCCAATGAAGGAAAGATTCCAAAATCTAGCAATGGGACGACTGAAAAGGAGCAGCTTTATCCATCAAGCTAAACGACTCCGTAGACAACTTACAGACTTACCTGAAGTTGACAGCCCCTTAAGGTCTGTACCAGAGCAAACCCCGTGGAGTGAAAGCCATGGAATGCCAATATACATTCAGACCCATGTGAAAGGAATACTAAGCGAGGACGAACAGAACAGTGTGCAGCGAATGACAGTCACCCTCAGTTTCCTGGATGAGGAATATCCACAAGATATATGGGTCAGAGTGTACACAGATGGGTCAGCACAGAATGCTGTGAGGAATGGAGGTGCAGGTGTATATATAGAATATCCACACAAGCCTAGAGATACAATCAGAACACCGACAGGAAAATTCTGCAATAATTATGATGCAGAAATCCAGGCAATTAGTGTGGCAGCTAAAAAACTGCTGAACTCCAACTCTGACCTACAGCCTTTGGTATTCCTGACAGATGCAAGGTCAGTGCTTCAAGCTCTCCAGTCTGGAAAACTAACAGACTTGAAAAAACTACTTTGCGAATTGTCGTACCAGTATAGGGTAACCATGCAGTGGATACCCTCTCACTGTGGAATACCAGGAAATGAAAGAGCAGACCAACTGGCTAAGGAAGGTGCTGCCGAAGACCAACCAGATATACCAATCACCTACCATCAGAAAAAACAGATGATAAAGTCAATAAGAAAGCCACAAACACCAACACAAGATGACTATCACATTATGAACAGATCAGAACAAGATATAATTCTACGTCTCAGAACAGGACACAACCGACTCCGCAGTCACATGTATACAAAGTTCAAGATTGGCAACACGGCCATGTGTACATGTGGACAGGCAGCACAGAGTGCCAAACATATACTTCAAGAGTGTTCTGAGCATGAAACGCTGAGGCAGACATATTGGCCAGAGGAAACAACACTGGAATCAAAGCTCTACGGGACACTGTATGAACTACAAAAGACAGTGAGTTTTATTCAGGAGACAGAATTACAGATATAGACATGTTTCAAGTGAACGAAAGAAGAAGAAGATTATATTATGATCAACAACAGATTACGAAATAGTGTCAAAAACACTAAAACATCTAGGAGCAGATATCAGCTTTGACCATAATCCAGTGCTGTGCAAAATACATATCAAACTTTAAAAGATAGAACATAGATAGAAGAGTTCAAGATACACAGATAGACGTATCAGCACTAAAACAACCAGGCATACAACAAAAATACCTTGTAGATGAGAAAATAAATGAGATAGCCTAAGGAAAAGTATGCAAACATCAAATGAAAATTTACCAATAAGAAAAGCCAAGAACAAACATGGATGACAAGTGAAATATTAGAGAAAATGTCAGAAAGAAAGAAAGCTCAAAATACTCAATTATAGACACTGGGATACATAACGTGTGCAGAACAGCGAAAAACAATGGCTAGAAGCAAAATGCAGTGAAATAGAGAATAGGTCAATACAACAGAAGACAAAAATTATGTATAAGGAGATAAGGCAAATCACAAATAAGAAAAATCCTATAAATGGGGGTGGCTGTATTAAAGATAAAAATGGAAAAATTATATTTGAGAAAACAGAAGTACTTACAAGATGGCCATATTATGTGACAGAACTGTTCGACGACCAACGGAACAAAAACTCAGCAATACACAACAATGATGGACCAGCAATACTGAAAGAAGTATAAAATGCAATAAAATGAGGAAAAGCTGCAGGCTCTGACAACATAACTGCAGACATAACGAAAACTCCAAATGAATTTGGTGTGGATACTATCACAGAACTTTGCAATTATATATATGAAACTAGCCATATACCTAAAGACCTAACATCATCAATATTCATACCACTACCTAAGAAGCCCAGGGCTGTGGACTGTACAGAATATAGAACAATAAGTCTAATGAGTCATTTAACTAAAATATTCCTCAATATAATACATGAAAGAATTAAGAACAAGATAGACACGAAGGTCGGTGAAGAACAATTCGGTTTTAGGAAAAACAAAGGAACCAGAGAAGCCATACTTCGTATCCGACTAGTATAGATAAATATATAGAATTTCAAAATAGTATCTACATTTGTTTCATAGATTGCAGCAAGGCCATTGACAGAGTCCAACATGAAAAATTAATCAAATGTCTTCAAGAAATAGGCATAGATGGAAAAGATATTAGAAATATACATTGGGAACAGACTGCATAAATAAGGTATGAAAACAGCTACTCACCATACATAGAAATAAGAAGAGGGGTAAGACAAGGATGCATTTTATCACCAAGTCTATTTAATATCTACACTGAGAATATCTTTAAAAATATAGAAGCAATGCCAGGACTCAATAGGAAAATAATAAACAACCTTAGATATGCAGATTCTTTTAGGAGAAAGTGATCATGAACTACAGGGACTAATAGATCAAATCAATAAATCAAGTAAAGAATATGGACTGGATATGAATATATCCAAAAAACAAAAGCCTTGATAATCAGCAAAGACACAGAAGAACAAGAGCTACTAAACATAAGCATACATGGAGAGAAACTACAACAAGTAAAATATTATCAATGTCTTGGACACAGTCACAAATGACGGCAGATGTGAAACAGAAGTTAAAAGAAGAATAGGAATGGCTAAAGATACCTTCAATGACATGAGGAAAATAGTAACATCTAAATAAGAGACACGGATGTTGGAGGTCTGTTGCATCCAATCTTCGTTGCGGAGACGGCACTTGATGATGATAATTGCAAAAGGTCACGCAACATCCACGCCTCTCTTTACTTCTCTCTCTCTATATATATATATATATTCGTCTTTAATGAGCAACCCGGTGAATTTGGATTAATTTCCTGTCGAACATCACGACCATTGACGTGTCCTTGTAAGTCAACCTGCGCATACGTCATATTAGTGACGTTATCTCCCCTTGAATGGATTGCCTTAAGCGTTTTATGTCTGCAATTTACATGCTCGTGTGATTATTTCCGCTTAAGCCATGCCGTATGTTTAATTTATATAAAAATATTGAACACGAAGGGTATGATCTGAAAATGAATACCTTCAATTGAAAACAGACAACATAATTATATATAAAACCTAATACAGGCAATGAAATCTTCCTTCACTTTGGTAGCATATGCTATTCAGAACGTAACTTTCAACCATGACAACCCACCCCCCCCCCCCCCCCGCCGCATCATTATTTAGCTGCAATGATTTAATAGACAGTTTATAAATGTTGAATATGTTGTTATTGTTTTCTGAACGGTCAGCATGCACAGTTACCAGATTGGGGTGTAAATCGGATACCTTTGCCATACAAAACACACACTGTACAACTGTGCAGAGTAAGACGTTTACTACAAGCTTTCTTGTTAAAGGTAAAGATTGTTGAGTTATAAAAAAAGCGTCACAGCCCTCGGTTTTCCTTATATATACTCAGCTGCATAGTGGTTTACCACAAATTGTTCGGCTAGTACCACCTTCAGCACCTATTCATTAATTAACAGTTTCGCAATTCCTAATTTCACATTTCCGAAGGCTGATTCAACACATAGAGTTATATTTCTTGTAAACCGCGATTGGCTAGTGAACTCTCGTCTGGATCAGAAGTGATTTAGTCACTATATTATGGCAGTTTCCAACACTCAAAGAAGATTTGTTGTAGGATCTTGGTCAAGACCAAATGCTCTCTCAACAATGATTACTAGAGATCAAACCATGTCCGTCTAGATTGGAAAACGAACATCTGAACCTCATAGTCTGCTCAGCCAATGTAATATATATTATCTTACTGTACCAGTAGACTAAATACTAAATTCTCTCTCTCTCTCTCTCTCTCTCTATATATATATATATATATATATATATATATATATATATATATATATATATATATATATATATATATATATATATATATATATGTCCCTTTCATTCTGCCTCTCTCTCTCTCTTGAAAGTTTCTTGATTAGAAACTGACCTCACAGCACGTGGGGCATTCCCATAAGTGCTCCGCCTTCTGTTCCAGCAGCTATCCGACTCGATGGTGTTTCGAGTCTAATGCCGCTGAAACAGACGTTGCCATCAGGGCACAACTCTGGTCCTTTCGACAGGTTTCTTTGTTGTTCCGCCCACCCACGCCGTGCCCGTAACTAGTTCAAGCACAACGTTGGCCCGCCGGAACAACATGGTAACTGTTATCGAAGGTTACGACTACGAGATTGTATAGATGATGTGCCATGAAGCTTCTATAAGAAGATAACCTCAATATAAAGGCATGTAATCTACTACGGTTTTCTGTTGCATGGGTTGTGTGTCTAGTGAGCCATTGGTCAGACCCACAGACGCAACCGCATGCATCTCTCTCTCTCTCTCTCTCTCTCTCTCTTTCTGTTGAACACTATTTTCAACAGGTTTCTTTACTATAATTCTGTTCATTATAACACATACCTCTTTGGCATAGTTTTCTAATGTTATTTCCATAGCATCATTTCACCCTCCCATTCTTTTCCATTTTCAGTTAAGTCTGCAGAGGAAAAGATATTGTGCAGAAAAATATCCACAAGAGAAACCACTGAATGAATGTTGGCTGTAGTTGAGATATGATGGACAAAGGGGAAAAGGCGACAATCGATGGCGATTCCAACAGGTGGTTCAGATGTGAAGGAAGACATCAAACTGTCATGGGTAAGAAATTGACGAGTAAAATGATGATGTAATTGTTATCGTGATGTCTTTGAATTACTTCATTTTTCTGTACAGTTTGACGTATGTCGTTTTCTTCCTCTTCTGCGTTTGTTCTCAAACTCCTGCGGGTTCTTGATTCTTGATTACAAACTAGCAGCACAACACACAGGGAACTCTCATAAGTGCCCCACTCTCCGTTCCAGCAGCTATCCCAGTGTATGTAGACTCAGAGTCCCGGTCAAATGTTGATTACGCGATCTTCGGATCTTTCCAAAAAGGTTACCTTTCCTTCTCTCACCTCTAGACACTCCTATTTCTGACATTCTTTTGTATGTGTACGTTCTCAGCCTCATTTAACCTCATCTTCATTTTGCAATGAATTTATCACTGCCTCAATCAAGTCTGCTTTATCTCTTCTCAGCATTGTGCCATCTATCGCCGCATTTCCTGCCAATAAGTTGCCTCACTCGTTTCCTCTGACGCCGGCAAGACCAGGGTATATCCATTTAATGTTCTGGACAATTGATTTATTTTAAAAAATCAAACCATTCCTTTCTCAGTATACATTTTTCTATCTTACGCAGCATGCTTTGAGTGTCTGTAAGTTTTACGAAGTGTGTTGATGTATTAGTTATCAACCAATTTAGTGCCGATGTAACTCCCTCTATATCTATGCAGATGATTTCTCAACCAACTTCACGCCGTTTCTGTAGGCAACAAAACCCTAGCCCCTTTTATTTATATTTCTGTTAACGGAGCCGTCTGTGTATATAATTATGTCTTGTGGTTTCGAGTGTAGCTGGGCGAGCTCATGCTCCAATCTGGGTCCTGACACCAGTCCATTTCCGACACTCTTTATCAAGTTGTAATATTACGTCGGTCAGTTATTTTTTTCTCAGTGTCTACCTACACCCATTCCATGCCCTTTCCTATTTCTTCTAATTCACATACTCTTCGCAGTGTGTCCTCAGCCTGTACCATCCTTGATCTGCCGCGCTTGATTTGTTTTCCCTTCTGCTCATCTAGACGTTGACACAATGGGTGGTGATTGTATTCTATTACTTTAAGGTACAACCTAACTTGTGCTACCTGATGATGCACTCTAATATTGAGGAATTCAAGCACAAATATCATAGCAGAAATGGGTGTATCCCTAGTACACCCCAGTACTGCTCTCATTGCCTCATTTTGGACCTTCTCCATTCTATCGACTTGTGTCTGTGACAGTGTTAGCAGACCGAGGCTATAATCTATGACAGAAAGTACCATCACTTGTCTCAAACAATTTCTAGAAACAGAAACAGTGCCCATGGGTGCATGTTGAAGGTCGCCATAACATTGATAACATTGACTCCTCTTTTAATTCAGCAGGTTAACATAATTGTAATCCTGAAAGTAGAATGCGCTGTGTCATGGTTTACAGCTTGGCTGCGGAATCTGCAACTTACAGCCTAACATATCCGACTTCCACATGGTTTTTGGTTACTATCGCACAATATGCCATGGAACAGCCTATCCCCCCCAACCTCCATGAAAATAGTGTTCAACAGAGAGAGAGGGGGGGGAGGGGAATGGATATATATAGAGAGAGAGGCAGACAAACAGCCAGACAGAGACAACGGGATATATATATATATATATTTGGCATGTGACAGTATCTCTATTTTTTCCTTTCGGGCCCTTCAATACATAATCATAGTGTATGCCTCCCTGTTACGTGCTATATATGTCGTACGATGATGACTATGGAGGTTTACGGATGAAATTGACTGTCCCATTCTATAAAGGGTCAAAGTAACCCGGAAACCATAATGAATTTGGATGTGTCAGACAGAAAGCGTAGATATCCCAGTCAATCTGTAAACCTTGATATAGCGCATTTATATGTCGACTTCATCATGCTAGTCTGCAGGAAGTTGAAAACGAAAGAAGATGACAGTGTCGTTATTCTTTCGTTTCCGGCACCACATGGACCTCATACATAAATCAATTTTTCGTTTTCGGAAACAAATGGACCTCATACATAAATCAATTTTTCGTTTTCGGAAACAAATGGACCTCATACATAAATCAATTTTTCGTTTCCGCAACATATGCATATATTACATAAATCAACTTTTCGTTTCAAATTAAAAACATCACACACATACAACATTTTAGCAAGATGCTGGGAGGGCAGAAAGAATAATACAGATATAAAATATCCATATCAAAGTATAACAAAAAAACAAACTCCATTTTACTTACATATTGATCCGTTATGTACCAATATTAATTTACTACTATTACTCCTGCGACTATTGTCCACCGTGTTGATGATCAGACAATTTATACTTGGGTCGTGCAACGTTTAATAGCACTGTTTTTCCCTTAAACCACAGGGATGTGATACATGATTTTATTTTTACCATGTATATTTCAGTGTTAATACCAAGCGGTTGTGATGTCCAAACTCACTATAGTACTATAGTATCATGACCAGTATCAGTTTATAAGACCTGTGCACATAAAACGTAATACATTCCTAGAAGGCCTATTTTGATTATTTCCGCACATTTAGTTGATGAGCCTTGGCTATTTTTGGCATGCAACTCCAATTACATAAATAGTGACTACGGAAATCACGACAATAATCAAAAACATAACGAATTAAGCCCTAATTAATTATGTACATAGGTCTGTACTGTCTACGGTCTCTAGTATCCAAATAGTAAACCCCATGGCATCCAACAAGGAGTTTGTGTCCGGTATCCCTTGTGGTTCAGTCCAATCTTACTGGTACACAAGCACGCATAAATTAAAAAAACCTTAGAGTCACGAGAAGTATAAAATTGAGCTATCCCGCTTTCATGCCTACATGTTGTCTTGCCACAGATCAATTAACCTGCATATTATACGCCAACGTAATCCCAAAGTCGTGACCGCCATTATGTTTCTTACTGAAAAATATTTTTAAACTTGTGGTTCTTAACCTCTGGTCCGCGGACCCCAAAGGGTATGTAGGGTATTAATAGAGGGACTGCGACGTACTAACAAATATTACTTAAGTACTAACAGAGGACATACGATGTACAAACATAAGATCATGAAGGTACTAACAAACGGTCTGCGAGACACTGTCAGAAGGGATCCGCGAGCTACCGACAGAGGGTCTGTGAGGTACTAACAGAGGGGTATGCAATGTACTAACAAAAGGGCCGGAAGTTGGAGGGTGCACGAGGTACTAACAGACAGTCCGCGAAGGGTTTAATAAATATTATTATCTTTAACATTTATTTAAAAAGGATATATTGATATAAAACTTGAATGACACAATCCCATTAATTGGTGGGCCCAAAATTGGAGCAAAGAATAACAACACTGTCATCTCCCATGCACGCCACAAAAATGAAAATAATGTCCCATTCGCAAATGGAAAAAGTAACCTAGCAACTATACTGATGTTGCATGTCTCAGGGACACAGGTAGCCTATAATCCATAATGAAGTCGTGTGTCTCAGGACAAAAGTAGCAAAGAAGCCATACTCAAGTTGCATGTCTCAGGACAAAAGTACGCTAGAAACTATACTGAAGTTGCATGTCTCATGATAAAAATAACCAGGAATCCATATTGAAGATGCATCTGTCAGGACAAAAGTAAGCTAGAAGCTATACTCAATTTACGTGTCTCTGCACAAAAGTAACCTAGAAGCCATTCTCAAATTGTCAGGTCGACAGGTTCACATATAGCAGCAATGATGTAATCCATGTCAGAGCGCATTTCGTTCTCCGAACTACATTCTACTGATTTACAGAAGTTTTCGAAAGAGCGCAGAAGAAAAAGAAATGCACAAAAGAGGACAAATTAATTTATATATAATCCTTATTTGCGGTCTCCACATCGATGATTGTAAAGAACATCCAACACCCTTTGTGACTTGTCTTGGTGGTACACTCTGCTAGACTGTTCTATCTCAATGTTTTCTTTTCATTTGTATCTCTTGCCTACCACCTGCTTTTCACCTCTCGACTCAACTTTAAGTAAAGTCTTCAAGAAGGTGTCATGTGTTTTACTATGCGTAAAACATATTGCTTATATTATTAACTTTGACAACGTTCACAAACTTGGATGCAATTTGCGAGGAAAAGGTTGTTGACCAGAAATAAAAGTAGTTGATTGGACATAATTATTGTTGACCAGACATAAACGTAATTGACCAGACATAAAACTAGTTGACAGACATTAAAATAATTGACCAGACATAAAAATAGTTCACAGACATGAAAGTAATAGACCAGACATAAAAATAGTTGATCAGACATAAACGCAGTTGATCAGACATAAAAAAAAGTTGACCAGACATAAAAATAGTTTACCTGAAATAAAAAATAGTTGACCAGACATAAAAATAGTTGACCAGATGTGAAAGTAATTGACCAGACATGAAAGTAGTTGACCAGACATACAAATAGTTGACCAGACATAAAAATAGTTGACCAGACATAAAAATAGTTGACCAGACATAAAAATAGTTGACCAGACATAAAAGTTGTTGATCAGACATAAACGCAGTTGATCAGACATGAAAGTAGTTGACCAGACATAAATGTAGTTGACCAGACATAAAAATAGTTGACCAGACATAAAAGTTGTTGATCAGACATAAACGCAGTTGATCAGACATGAAAGTAGTTGACCAGACATGAAAGTAGTTGACCAGACATAAAAGTTGTTGATCAGACATAAAAACAGTTGACTAGATATGAGAGTAATTGACAAGACATGAAAGTAATTAACCAGACATGAAATCTGTGTTTGATATGGATATAAAATACACATTGTCAAGTAAATCTAAAAAAAAAAAAAGAATCAAGATTATATCAACTTAATAAAATAGAAAAAATAGTTTATGTTAAACTCAGTACTAGTGTGCACAAGCGTCACAGCACTGGGGACATTCCCATATATGCTCTGCTTGCCGTTCCGTCAGCCGTCTAAAAGTGTATAACATCAGTGTCCCAGTCAGTTGCTGATTGCGCGCACTTCTGATCTTTCCAGAGGGGGAGCAATTTCTCCTGTCGCCTTTGGATAATGTGTAGATTATCTTGTTCGACCTCGTTCTCATCTTCACGGAGGGTATTCATGACTGCTCTATTCAATTCAATCCTGTCTCTTCTTCTTATCTCGGTGCCATTCACCAAGACTTTACCACCCAACACATCAATTCTTTTGTTGTCACTGACCCCAGCATGACCTAGACAGTAGATAGTTGCTGATTCAGCGGTCCATGGGCTCATGCCCTTTGACCCATTGCCATTGTGTGATATATGCATGCGTCTGTGAGCTGTTGTTTTGTTCCATATAAGGTGTTCCATTTATCTGGCCCAGGAGGGATTAGGACGGTAAATCCATGTAATGTGCTGTGCGTTGCTGAGAAGAGTGACCCACTCAGTTCTGATCATACATTTTTCTATCTTGCGCAGCATACTTTGAGAGGTAGATAGAATCATTTAGTCTGTTGGTGGGTCAGCAAAGTGAGAGCTGCTGTCCCCGCCTCTATTTCGATTCTCATACTCGATGTTGTAGTGGGGTATGCAGCTGATCTCACAGCGAATTTCTTGCCGTTCTGGTAAGCCACGAAACCCCAACCACACCTGTTGGTTTCTTGTGTTACTGAGTCATATGTGTAAATTATTATATCGAGTGGCTTCGAGTGGTGCAGGATGAGTTCTTGGCTCATCACTTCATCCTCACCTTTCTCAGTACTAGTGTGCATCATAAACTCAGCCTCACCTTTTTCAGTACTCGTGTGCATCATCAACTCAGCCTCACCTTACTCAGTAATAATGTATATCATCACCTCAGCCTCACCTTACTCAGTTATAATGTGCACATCACCTCAGCCTCACCTTACTGAGTTCTAATGTGCACATCACCTCAGCCTCACCTTACTCAGTTCTAGTGTGCACCATCATCTCAGCCTCACCTTACTCAGTTCTAGTGTTCACCATCATCTCAGCCTCACCTTACTCAGTTCTAGTTTGCACCATCATCTCAGCCTCACCTTACTCAGTTCTAGTGTGCACCATCATCTCAGCCTCACCTTTCTCAGTTCTAGTGTGCACCATCATCTTAGCCTCACCTTATGAATATTTACACTGTTAGATACATAATGAAATAAGCATTAAATACATTGTTACAAAGTACAGTGTTAGTTGTAAATGTGGAGAAGAGGAGTGGGAGAGCGCACGTAGAAGAAGCAGCAGCGGATCATTATTCCCGACAATTCTCATACAAAGAATAATTTGAGAATCACGACCTAATACAACGATATTTGATTATTATAAAATTTTGATGCTTACATTTTGATTTTTAGATTCAATTGTGATGTTGAAAAGGCTGAAGTAACCAAAAAGTTTAAGAATCACTGCTCGAAAAAAAATGTATTTTAAAACAATGTCAACCACAGGCGATGAATAACAACATCATATCATGCCTGCCCTATCATTTATTATTTTACGTGGAATGTAAAAACAAGTATCCTGCGAGGTATTTTTTTTTTTGTTTTTTTTTTAAACAGCGTTTTGGTTTTTTTTAAAGTTTTATGAAATACAAGAAATTATACCCTCATATCGTTTTCCCTATCACGCTTACAATTATTACTATTACTATAATCACTATTATGTGATGTTTGTACAGTATTTATTCATTTAAAAAATAACCCCCCAAAAAGATTGACAGCAATTATCCCCATCTTCTTAAATAAGTGAAAACCACATTCAGCTTCCATGTTTTGACATTCGTGACCAAAGTGCGCCAGGTCGATGAAGCTGGAACATGCTAGACGCAATAACTGCTTTATTAACTTGACGTTTTCACGATATTGTTGTTGAATTGCTGCATGGTTCAAGAAAAGATGACATTATCGATCACCGTTTGCTTCTATATTATATATTTATTATTATTGTGAAAATATGGCATGAGATATGCCTAGTTATGTTCACGTAATGTTCGAATTGAAGTAGTGTATACAGCGAGGTAAAATATTTAATAGCCAAACAATGCACTAGAGATGTATCTAAGTGCTATGTAAACAATATGTTTAGACGGGAATCTTAAATTCTTTGTATACAATGTTTAGACGGGAATCTTACGCTCTTTGTAAACAATATGTTTAAAAATGTACCTTAGATTGTGTGCAAACAATATGTTTAGATATATCCCTTAGATTCATTGTAAACAATTCATTTAGATATTTATCTTATATTGTTTGTAAACAATATGTTTGAGAAGGTATCTTACGTTATCTATAAACAATATGTTTAGACAAATACGTTAAGTTCTTCGTAAACAATATGTCAGGACAGACATCTCAATTTTATTTAAACAATATGTCAGGACAGACATCTGAATTTTTTTGTAAACAATATGTCAGGACAGACATCTCAATTTTTTTGTAAACAATATTTCAGGATAGACATCTCAATTTTTTTGTAAACAATATGTCAGGACAGACATCTCAATTTTTTTGTAAACAATATGTCAGGACAGACATCTCAATTTTTTTGTAAACAATATGTCAGGACAGACATCTCAATTTGTTTGTAAACAATATGTCAGGACAGACATCTCAATTTCGTTGTAAACAATATGTTAGGACAGGCATCTCAATTTCTTTGTAAACAATATGTTTAGAAGACACCTTAGATTCTTTGTGAACAATATATTTAGACAGGTATCTTCAAATCGTCCACCTATGTTTCGGCGTGGTACAGTGTGAGGGTGTGTATCTGAACCATTCAGAAAATAATGGCAAACAACTGAACGCTTTTATATTGCTTAGAAAATCAGTACAGCTAAATAAAAAGGGGTTGATGGCTAAATCCTGAATAAGATATGCTACTAATGTTTTTTTTTTAAATCTCTTTATCTTAAAGTCTTATAAATAATATGTTGAGACATGCATTTCTAAGTCTTTATAAACAATATTTTTGATAGGTATCTGGAAGTCTTTATAAACAAAATGTTTAAACAGGTATCTAAAGCTCTCGCTAAATATACACTAAAAACAAGTATTTCGCAAACGAAGGTTGGCCGCAGGGAAGTCCAAATGTTCTGCCTTTTATCCGTTCTGTGCACTATGACAAACTATATGATGTCCACCTGATGATGTTTCCCTTCCACTTGTATCTCTCCTTACATCTTTCGTGCCTTCCCTCAACTCTATCCTCAAGTAAGGTCTTCAAACGTCAAAATGAACAAAAATAGGTATGTGTTACCAAAATAAGTCGATAAAACAACCTAACAATGAGACACAATTACAGATGACGTTTCCACTAACATGCCTTCATCAGGACAAATAAAAGACCACAGTAACCACATCTTACATAGAGACACACATGGTAGTGATAGGAATGGTAAAAGAGGGAAGAAGGACAATAGCGAGTGGACGATGGAGGAAGAAAAAGGACAGCATGACAGTGGGGAAAGAGGGTGCGAGGTGGAGATAAAAGTGGAAAGTAATGAGGGGAAAGTGCACAGAGAAAATGGAAATAGATCATATATAATGCAAATAAAGTAAAATAAATTTAGAATGTATTTAGCTCGATAGTGGTCTGCGGTGAAAAAAGGAATATGAATTAGAGACGCAAGGTTAAATAGCAAACAGTGGCCTGCGTCCACCCGTTCAATGACGCAAAGGCGAAAAAGACATCATCGGGCAATTAGAGGCAATAAAATCTAGCGGACAAAGGCCGAGTCAACAAGGACAGGAAGTTAAGAGAATGCACGGCAAACAAGAATATAACCGTAAGGCAAGGGCGTAGTAACCAAGAGGAGCAGATATCAGTAACCATGACTCAAACAAAATGACCTATAATAACAGATAAAAAGAGATGAAGGGTTGAGAGCAGCAAGGAGAACAAAAATGGTAAATAAAGAAGCTAGAAAGAGGAAGAGAAGTGAAAGTGGCAGATCGGCGTGGTCCCCGAATTAAATCCGAGATACGCCACACAAGGGAGAAATGCGGAGGTGGGAGGATCCAGGAGGCGCTAGGAGGACACAGATGGAGAGGATGAAGCCATCGCGCATAACTGCGTCGTAGGAAGGTATAAAAAAAGGCTGATATAGAAAGATGAATGTTGTACCTCCGTACTACTATAGCACGTATTTATTATTTGTAGCATATCCCATTCAAGACGTAGCGATCCACCAAGCATTTTTTTGACTGTAATGATTTTCTTATAAGCTAGCATATTTTGGACATTTAAAAATACACACCGGTTTAGAAAGATTAAACATAGAGGGAAAAGTTCCAGAAAAGATAATCAAGGCAGACCGAGGTTACGATGGGCACAGAATATCGAAGACATTCTGAACATGACACTTTAAGAGGATGGGCAGCTTGTACAGAATTGAGAATATTATAGAGTGGCAGTCTCGACAGCCTTTTGTACCAGTGATTTTCTAGGCTTTTCTAGTAATTGTTCAGTAGATTGTCATTGCTTTCTAAACGGTCTAAATGTACAACGTGTTTGTTTGTTTATTTACTAAATAAAGAATTCAAGCCTCTATTTTCAAAGTAACGACATTTGCAACCTCAGTCTATTTTACTTATATCAGGCCGTGTTGAGTTTTATATTTTATGAACTTAAGGTATGTGACAAAATTACATTATAGTACGCGCAATTATTGCGAAAGAACATCAATTGTGTCCTGCTCTTTTGTGGCGCGTGCAATTATTGCGAAGGAACATCAATTGTGTCATTATCTTTGTGGTGTGTGCAATTATTGCGAAAAGATATCAACTGTGACATGCTCTTTAATGAGCGTTCCTCTTTGCAAGTATCATCTGTCTTGTCTGGAAATTTTTAGAAACCCAGAGAAGAACTACAAATTTAGTCTGTGTGTTGTATTGTTGGGGATGAAAGCCCAGAAAAAGGCTGATAATCCTAAAGAGAATTGACAGGAGTTTTGATGTTATCTTAGATGTTAGACATTAGAATAGAAAAGTAGATAGAATACAAACAAGACATGTAACAAAAACCACTAGAACACAATTACTTGTGATATGTATACTGTCAGACTATTAATGAACTTATATTTTTAAAATTTTTTGTAGTGATAACCTGATTAATTAATGTTAGTCTAACTATTGTTACATCATGATCAAACATTTTGTCTATGCCATATGTGATGTTATTAAATTGGTAGAAATCCTTACTTTATGTTGGTATTGCAAGTAATATTCTATTGGTTCTACTATATGGCAGGGAAGTCAGAATGTTCAATTATGTTTTCTTCTTTACAGTCTTCACATATTGGTTCTGAGAACTATTCATCATTGTTTGCCCACGAGCGATATTACTAATACTAGTTTCTACACTGTTTGTTCGCTAAGCCAGTCAATGTGTCGTTTCAATGACTCCAAATAGTTAAACCTTCTTCTAATCTATCCCATTCAGAAAATACATCACATAGTCCATTTAGAAAAACAACGAAACACAGAAACCTTGCTTCCTTTTTGCATGCAGAGATAGCAAACCGCCATCGACCGAAAGTCCGGGGTAGACAGCATACCACAGATGACCATGACACATAGACACAACGGCCACAAAGTCAGAGGCAGACCATGTAAAAGATGGATTACAGAAATCAAAGAAGCCACAGAAACAAGCTTGCAAACAGCACACAGTAAGGCCATCTCCAGTGAACTCTTCTACCGCTGACGCTGCAATGCAAACATGGGATACAGTGTATGGATAGATAGATAGACATATTGGTTCAAGTATTTTAGATAATAGAGCGCCAGGCCTTAACCGCAACAGTTTCTTGTTTGCAGACATTTTCAGTTCTCTATTTATTTGGTATGTCCTAAATGGTTCTTTTAGAAGCGCATGTGCATGTCTCCCTTTTCAACGTGTGTCCCATTGTTCTGTCTATTACTTCAGTATTGTATCCTTTATTATGCTCCTGATTTCTGATTTTTTGAATACTATATTGATCTCTATTCTATCTTGACATCATCTAATCTTTGTCCACTGTCTCATTTCCTGAGTTCCAACAGACATCGGTTGGAATCCACATTAGATAAAGACGTGGACTGGTGATGAGTTTGTCAGGATTGTTACTTTTTTTTAATGGAATTTTCCGCTATTATTTATTAGTTTGGCTGTGGACAATAAAGTGTTTTATGTTAGTTTAAAGCCTTTCTTTAATTTCTTTCTGGGCATTACATTTCCTGCACCTGTTGGACCTTCCTTTCATAAGATCTATATGTGAATACTTTAAGACTATTTTAGTGTGCTTATTTATGTTTTATTGCTAGATTTTACTGTACATAGAAAAGTGTCCGTTTCTGATTTTATTAATTCCCATGGGGCATGAATGCTTTTCTGCTCGGTGGCTTTCTATTGAGAATTTATATCGGATTCATCGGACATCTACGAACTCACAAACCAAATTAGTTCATTACCAATTTTAATTATTGTATATTTATTTTATTTTATTTTTTTTCATCGCATTTAATGTTTTTCATGCCATGCTCATCTTCGCTTGCGAAGGAGGAACATCATCATCATCATCATCATTGACAATTTGCTAATTTTGTTAGAAATATTAAATAATTTAAAATTTAGATAGAATGTAATTAAGCCTACTATTACTTTCTTGTATGCCTTAGAGGTACAATTCATAGTTACATTTGTATGCGTCGGCTGATGTCTCTTGGATCACCCTAGATGTTGCGCCGAGAGCATTATTTTGTATTGTATCTACTTTTGAGAAATAGGAAGGGGCGATAGATTTGTATAAAATGTTAACATATTTTAATTGTCTCTTACAAAAGCTTTATAGAAAGTCTTGGTCGGTGCACCACATCCTCTTCCACTAATGTATCTTAGCATATGTATTCCTCCTTTACTTCTGTCTATTATGTAATTTATATATTTGTGTCATCTAAGTCTTGGATCTAGCACTATTCCCAAAAACGTGGTGGATATGGTGAAATTAATTGGTTTACTATTAATAAAAACAGTTGCTTGCATCGGAAATTGAACCGAGTACACCGGCCGTTCAAAAAACGTGTCCGCCACAGAACTGGCTGGAAAAAATGAGTAACCTAATTTATATTAATTGTTTTATATTATGTACATTGGAACTGATGACTAAGTAAAGGTAAACTGAGTTATGAACAAGCGTCACATTTTTTCCCCACTAGTATTCATCTGCCTAGCCGGTGAAAAATGACGACTGTCGGTGAATTAACACTTTCACAGTGCACATGATCTACAGCTCAATGTAGAGCTGGCCTTAATGGTGACATAGGAATCAAGAGAAGAGTTATCACTCATTGTATAACAGGAACAGTCAATTGTGATTTACTGTAAGGCATACTAGATGCGATATTTGAGCACCTACGAAAGTATCCTAAGTGAGATGGTAATAATCTGATGACTAAGTAACTAACTATTGTTGAATCCATCGCGATTGAGTTTTCAGTTGCATGTATACAATTAACATGTTTATCGATTAGTAATGTGAAATTATGTCAACACTATTCTACAAAGTTTGTGTAAATCAACCATAGTAACATCAAAAACTAATATTCATGTTTATTATTTGTATCTAACAGGCCATCTACGGTGGACACATTTCAGGACGTCGTCTTCGAGGGGTGAAGATCAATCCACTTTATCAGGAACAAGATAGTAGTTACAACGAAGATGGCCAAAACAACAAACCAGCAACGAGCCTTTGCGTGGATGAAATACAGATCGAGACATACGAGAGTCTCCCTCGATACAAGTTTCCCAGCTCATCTACACCAAATATCTCACAAGCATGTGCTACAAGTCTGTCTCGACTTCCATACGTGTATAACGGTCATATTGCCTACTTAGGACATCTACAACAAGACGATGAACCCATGCATTTCTCTGACTTCTCTTTGCCAAGAACAAGAAGCGATACGCATCATCAGAATGAAGAAGCTAGACACACAGAAAGGAGGGACTCTATCAACAGTGATAAAAACAAGGAGCAGGCGCGTCCATGGTCGTGGCCTCAAAGTGAGCGAGGATACAGAAAACAGTTGATACGGCAAAGTGGAATAGACACTATTTCAGGTGAACCGGATGTGGTAGAATCGACGGAGCTGTTACCTTCAACTTCGCACTCGTCGTGTCCAATGTCTTCCTCGGCCACTTTATCGAATACAGAATGTAACCGAATGCAACGCGGTGGGACTCCTCGAGTATTAAGATCCAAGAAACGTCAACTGAGTGTGCTACATGAACAGAACAGTATAGCTGACAGTGAGCAAGCTAAAGTATTCAATGAAACAGAAATTGTGACAGCTCTCGCAAGCGATGAATGCGTTGATTCTGTTTCTCCACAAAATTGTGTAAAGGGCGACACTGACAAAGACAATATATCGTGCAAATTGGATGAGAAACAACTGAATTTCAGCGATGAAATTCTTCACACTATCTCCTTCACGGACGGAAACAACAGAAGTACTAGCAAACTATATTCTTCCAATTGTGAGGAGTATCACTTTATCAATAATATCACTGTTCTGTGTAACTCGTATGATGTAGACACCCTGCAACAGTTCTCAGATCAACAAGTCGTTGCTTTACCGACGAACATTATGGGGAATGCTTTGTGCGGATTAGTAATGTTACCAACATACTCGGATAGTATAAAGGGAGAAAATTGCTATCGAAACCAGATTCTTCCAAGCAACACGTTTTCTTGCCATGAAATGACTTCGTGTCAACTGACTACATTATTAAATAATTCAAGGAATGTATTAACGTAGTCGTGTTGTTAAAACGTATCTCTCTTGACTATGAAATATACAGTTGATAAGCATACAAATTCATTAACACACATATCGGTGCACAAGTACTGGGATATGTAACGCAATGGGAACACATACACACAGGAAACTGGTTCGAATGATGCCGCGCTCTTCATTGAATTAGACATGGTTCTATTACGTCTACTCGGGGAAGATTTTCAGCAGCTACGTAAATAGATGTCGTAATGCGAGAAGTTCATATTGATTTGATAGTGAAACAGTCCACCGCTCATTATGCACCCAGGCACTCAATCATTTTCTTCAGATATATTCCATATAAGGAACTACTCAACCATAGAATTTAACTTGTGCGACTTTATTCTTCTTATAAGAGATAATCATCGGTAAATTTTCTCTTGCTTTTTTCTATGCAGTAAGACATTCCACCATACGCTTCTTTTATGCATATCCAAGAGTATCATCTCGCGCGTAATACGTGCTATATTATTTAATAGCGAGTATCCAACTTTGAAGAAGTTATATTGAAATGAGAAGAATCGATCAATATGTGTTAGCACCAAAGTCCATGACTAGAATAAAGGAATTCGGTTTGAAATGTGGTGTCGCTAGAAAGGAGCTGTTTCGTGGACAAGAAAGAATGATGGTCAATCAACTACGTATTGGGACCGTCAGTCAGCGTGTAATGACGGCTACACTTAAGGAGAGATCTGAGCACCTATGGAATTGTCCGGAGTGCAGTGACGATGATCCAATGACTAACTAACTAACTAGCACCAATGTGCAATCAAATACTTCTTTTGTGAATGATGACATATCCTCAGACATGAAAATATTCTTAGTTGGTAATCGTTGGCTGTTGGGAGGCATGACACCGACTCAAACCGCCAGAGGCAACACTAGAAAGCGAACTATCTAGCACATGGCATGATCTCCAACAGAGACCAAGTTTTATCCATGGAATAAATATTGTAATTATATAACAAATACTGTTAACACTAGTGTTGCTATATTGTCCATTTTATCGCCACATTTCTCACAATTTGCCATTTTTAAAGGCTACGGGTACTGGCCATGAAATTGTGTTTGGCCATTTTTAAATGTATTTACTTTCCTACATTTTTGTGGTTTTAATTATTTCTGTAAAATGTGTGATATATTCTGTGTGGATATAAACTAATTTATGATATAAACTAATTTATGAAGACCGTCTATTCTACTTATATATAATTTTAGAATTTAGAGTATATGTTTTACACAGACATCATACTTTTCAACCGCCCTGGTTTGTTGTGTGACCCAAAAGGAGAGCAAAAACTAGTAACACTGTTTACCTTCCATGCATGTCGTAAGAGGCGACTAAGGAGGTTATGGGGTAGAATTGAATGCCCCATTCCATATAGGGTCAAATTGACCCATACACCACGCTGAAGTTGGATGTATCAGGCTGAAGGCACAGATATCGCAGAAAAGCTGTAAATCATGACAGTATATTTCTTTCTCGTGACTACATCCTGCTAATTTGCAGAAGTTAGAGCACAAGAAAGAGTGTAATGAATATATCTTGACACTAGTTAATTTAAAAATAGAGCAGCTTACCCGCATCCGAAAGAGACAGCCCACAGCTTTTGGACACATCATGATAACAGGAAAGATGGACCACATTGTAACAACAGGCAAGTTGAAGAAAAAGAGGGATAGGTGAAGTCCAGAGAAGATGATTGACAACATAGCATTAAAACATGCGAGAACACCGGTATCGGAAATGATTGACAGCACATGAAACAGAAGGCTGTGTAAAGACATAACCTACGCCACAGACGCGGACCATAAAAAGAAGAAGTATATACACACAGACGACTTATCATTTTTTAATTCAAATATTGTGTTGTTCTTCATACAATGTTGAGTACAATTAGGAATTGTCTTTTGTTTGCCTTATTTCTTCCTTTTTTTTCTTGTGTAAATCATATCCCCGTTGGGTACAAGACCGAAACTTTCTATTTATATGAGTGAAAAATATGAATCGTTTCTTGATCAAATCTCAAGTGAGTGGCTTTTCACACATCAAGTCAACAATATAATGACAGTTGTTTACCCCCTTCCCCTTGCCTAGAATTTAGGGAACACCCCCCCCCCCCATGTCTAATCACGGCAACATATTTTTATCGCCCCATCCCATCCACAACAACCTAACTACTGAGCAGAAAACGTAGAAAGAGCTACACGATTTCTTGCACATTCCTAAACCAAATATTTTAAATATACAAATAATTACATTTTGTGGCAAAATGAATACATTGAATAATTGAAATAATACTTAAAGTTCAACACAGATGATCGTTATAAGTAAACGAAGATTAAGGTCAGCCATGGACAGTGTAATATACAAAAACTGCGACACACAAAGCATTGAATTTCCATCTAAGCCAACACCTTGAAGTGGTGATGGGCCTTAGTTCAGCCAACAGGAACTGGAAAATAATACTGGTCGGCAAGCCCACTCGAGCAGGACCACCGTCCTGCCCAAGTAAACAGGGTGCTGAAGACGGAGGTAACCAGACAAAAAACTCACAATTAATCAGGATGCCACGTAGAAAACACAATGGGAATATGGCTATATCCAATAATAGTCCCTCTGACGGACGTTCGGCAGGAACGGTGTCGGACCCTATACCTCGAAAAGGCGCAACTCCAATTACTGGAGGTCCTTCTCAATTGCTCCGAGGAGTCAGGAGGCAAGGAAATAGAGCTACTGGCCAAACCAAGACCAATCAAAATAATGCACTGGAATGCTGAGGGTGTGAACAGCAAAAGAGATGGATACAGTAAAATAATTGGAGCTTGAAAATATTCTATGTGAAGAACAGGTTAATGTATGCTGTATTCAAGAAACACACCTGAGCAGCGATATGGCCTTTAAAATCAGATGTTACCAGTGCTACCGATCAGATCGAAAGGAAAGGCGAAAGGGTTGAATTTTGACACTTGTTAAAAACAATATCAGTGCATGTCAGCTGAAAATGTATATGGAAGGCGCAGAATACCAGCTGCTATCTAAACATAGACAGTGCAGAATTCCATCTCCTGAACTACTACTGCCTAAGTAATAGACCATTGGCACTAGGCACAATCACAGAAAAGAGAGATTTATGGTGTGTGGTGACTTCAACAGCCACTCTCGGAGATAGGACTACGATCACATGGACAAGAGAGGTGAGGAACTTGAGAACTGGCAGGATGAAAATAAGCTCATGCGTATTAACCAGCCAGCAGACTCACCAAACTTCTACTCGAGAGCATGGCACACAACCTCGACATCTGACCTGACATTCCGCTCACCAGGCCTTGAATGGGACATCACACGAGTCGTTGGAAAGCAACTTGGAGGTAGTTACCACAGACCAGTATTCACAATCAGTTTATCAAGCACTGCAGCACACTCACTAGGTGGAACTATAAGAGGGCAGAGGGAAAACGAACGAGCATTTAACCAGTGTTCTAGCTAAGGACATTGAGCGTAGACAAAGACATCAATAGAGTAGTGAGTGAATTTAATAGATGTATACTACATGCTGCTAGTAAAACCATACCCAAGAGTGCATGCAAAAAAACTACAAACCCTATTGGAATGATGAACCGGAGAAGCTGCGAAATGAGATGGAAACATCTAGACAGCAGGCAGAGACCGAACCTAGCCAAGAACACCACAACAAATATCAGCAAACAAAGGTTAAACTTCAAAGAGCCAAGTTGTAAGTCAGACGGAGCAGCTGAACAGGAAAAACAGTTTCGCCGAAGCTTGAAAGAGACACTAGGAAATTTTGGAAACTGGTAAAACAACTAAATGATGAAGGCACAGGGAGAAATACAAGGATTACACTTTATAAAGATAGAAACATTTTAACAGGTAAACATGCAGCTGATTACTTTGTAGACTCCTTTGCAGAAGACAACAAACCAACAAAAGTTAGCCCAGACAAACAACAGGAAGTTCGAGAGAACCAGCAAAACATTGGTCAAAACGAACCTGTACCTGAAGTTTATGGAGGCATCAATCACATTGAAAGAAATTGAGCATGCAATATCCAAATTGAAAATGAAAATGTACCCAGGAGGTGATGGATTATCCAATGAAATGATTAAAATCCTGGGAACTACAGCAAGAGCAAAGCTACTGAAAATGTTCAACACAAGCTGAACCACAGGTAATGTTCCACAGGCATGGATAGAAGCAATAATGATACCACTCCTGAAATCAGGAAACGATGGCAACACAGTCTTCAATTACAGGCATATCAGCCTCACAAACTGTACATGCAACACAATGGAACGCATTATCAATCTTAGGATGCAGTGGTACCTTGAAAGTGAAAACCGTCTGTATTGTAGTAAACAGGCTTCAGACAGTACTACTCTACAGAACATCAGACAACCTACCTATCCCGAGATAGTGGATGCCTTCCAAGATAAGAAAGCGGTACTAGCAACATGGACAGACCTCATGAAAGCATTTGAGAAAGCTTGGAAAGAAGCATTCTTTAAAAAATTGCGAAATTGAAGTGTTAGCTAAAGAATGTACAAATGGGTAAAAGCATATCTGCATATTAGAAGAGCCAGGGTACAATTGGATGGTCGCAAGAGCAAGAAAGTTCCACTGGGTCCCCCATCGAGGAATCCTGTCACCCACACTTTTCTTGGTTTACATTAATTACCTAGTTGCCGAACTACCACACAGGATCAAAGTGACAGTGTATGCTGACGACCTGGTGATCTGGTAACAGAAGAACATGCGACAGTGGCCACTAAACAAATACAAAGAGATATTGATGCCTCAACCCTATGGGAAAATAGATGGTGTGTCAGTATTAACATAAACAAGTTAAGCAATGCACTCTTCACCCTCTCATTAAAAAAAAACGCCGGTATTATCAAGGTAGGTGGAGAACTTTCGAAAGACGATAAACAACCCACATACCTCGAAGTTACTTTTGATGATAATCTGACATGGAAGCAACAACAAAAAACCAGGAGGAAGTTAGCTATCCTGAGAAAACTAAGTGAAACCACATGGGGAGCCAGTGGGAATATACTCAGTAAAGTTTACCAGCAAGGCATAAAACACGTGGAATATGGTTCGGCTGTGTGGTGTCCTGCATCAAACATCACATTATAAGATCTAGATAAAGTGCAAAACCAGGCAATTAGGATAATGTTGGGAGCAATGAAATCAACACCCATAGTAGAGATGCAGAAAATGGGGAAGAATGCAAACACTTGGCGAACGCATAGACACAAAGGTACTAATACACGCAGAAAAGTTTCTGTGTATGCCAAGTCATCAACTGAAAGAAAGATTCCAAAATCTAGCACTGAGGTGACTGATAAGAAGCAGCTTTATCCACCGAGCTAAACGACTCCATAGACTACTTCCAGACATACTTGACTTTGACAGGTATTTAAGGTCTGTACCAGAACAAACCCGTGTGAGTGAAAGGCATTGAATACCAATATACATTTAGAAATACTAAGCGAGAACGAACAGAACAGTGTTCAGTAAAGTTTCCTAGACGATGAAAATCCACAATACATATGGTTCAGGGTATACACAGATGGGTCAGCACAGGATGCAGTGAAGATGGAGGTGCAGGTGTATATATAGAATACCCACACAAGCATAGAGATATGATTGGAAACCAACAGGGAAATTCTGCAATAATTATGATGCAGAAATCCAGGCAATTAGAGTGGCAACTGAAAAACTGCTAACTCAACACTGGCCCACAGCCCGTGGTATTCCTGACAGATGCAATGTCAGTGCTTCAAGCTCTCCAGTCTGGAAAACTAACAGGCTTACAAAAACTACTTAATGAACTGTCTTACCAGTATAGGGTAACTATGCAGTAGATACGCTCTCACTGTGGAATACCAGGAAATGAAAAAGCAGACCAACTGGCTAAGGAATGTGCTGCCGAAGACCAACCAGATGTACCAATCACCTACCATCAGAAAAAAACAGATGATCAAGTCAATAAGACAGCCACAAACACCAACACAAGATGACAATCACATTATAAACAGATCAGAACAAGTTGTAATTCTACGCCTCAGAACGGGACACAACAGACTCCGCAGTCACATTTTTTTCAAGATTGGCAACACAGCCATGTATACATGTGGACAGGCAGCACAGAGTGCCAACGTATACTTCCAGAGTGTTCTGGGTATGAAACGCTGAGGCAGACATATTGGCCAAAAGAAACAACGCTGGAATCAAAGCTCTATGGGCCACTTTGTGAACTACAAAATACTGAGCTTTATTCAGAAGATAGAATTACAATAGAACCAATAAATGGCCTTTTCTAAGTAACTTGAGTACACAGTTTGAATGTCATAACAAAATTGCATCTTTTATTGCATGTGCGGTTAGTCAAGCACAGAAAAACCCGTTTACTCTAGTTGCCAGGCGATTTGGTTCCTTCTAAACGGATTGGTTCAATTCCCGTTGGTCTCAAGAATTTTTAATTTATCCTCTTGCTTCCTACTTGAATTTACTTGTGTCTCCATAGGTACATCAATTTTTCATATAATACACCATCCATAGATACATCAGTCTTTTATATGGTAAACTATCCATAGATACATCAGTCTTTTATATGGTACACTATCCATAGATACATCAGTCTTTTATATGGTACACTATTCATAGATACATCAGTCTTTTGTATGGTACACTATCCATAGATACATCAGTCTTTTATATGGTACACTATCCATAGATACATCAGTCTTTTATATGGTACACTATCCATAGATATATTAAATATAAGTTCGAACTACTCCATGCTATCCTTTGACATAATGTTAAACTCACTTCAAGCAGACTTTCATACGTATACCAGCATATGAGCGTAAGTCTACGAGGATGAATGCTTGCCTTCATGATTGCCATGAAGCTCTTTGAGTTGTAGATACATTTCCGTATAGGCCTATGAATAGTTTCAATGAACAGTGTCAGAATTGAATGAACCATAACAAGAGTCGAGCGAAAATGTATTAATTTTGAGATGAAAAAATTAAAAACATATATGATAGTTGTGACATTTAAATTCGGAATCTACTGCCAAATGTGAAGATAGAACAATATATTCATGGCATATGTATGATATAACTTGTTTTAAAATATAATTTTGTGTTTGAATATGTGCAATTTATTTATCTATCTATATATATTCGCTAAACTCTTTGTTGCATTTAAGAGTCAAGGATAGAAGAGTTTTCTGGAGTGGCCCTCGTGTGTGCTGAGTATATTGTGGAATTTTTTGCCTCTTTTATTTCCGTGGTCCATCGTTTTCGTGGCCGGCATCTATGTCTGCCTTCACTGTATCTGTGTAGCATATCTTATTGTGGTACGCTGTCTGATGGTAGTCTGCTGATTTGTGCAAACCAATTGTCTCTCAATATGTTTCAAGATTGGGGTGGTGCCTGTACTTTGTCTAATATTCTCATTCCTCATTCTGTCTCTTAGTGATAACCCTAGGTTTCTGCGCAAACATGCCATTTCAACTGTCACATTTTTGCGTTTGCCCTGTGCTGTCGTTGAACACATTGCCATTGGTAGCACATCGTTGGTATAATAAGCGTTTTGAATAGTGTTATTTTGGTATTTCAGTATATTTATTTATAAAAAATGTAATTTGTGTATAACAATGGCATTGTTGATGTCAACTTTTGTAAAACTCCTCCATTCCATTCGTCAACAAATGTCACATTCCCTCCCCCCCCCCTTTCTTCTTACCCCAATAATTGTTGACTAATTTATGGACTGCGACTGAGTGCAAAATATGGATTTTTCCTTTCGAGCTAGTGAGAATTATGGATTTTATAAATTTCTTTATTATATTTGAGTGAATGCAAAATATTGACATTTTAAATTTAAATCTCGTATGAGTGCAAAATATTGATTTTTCTTAAGTCAATTTCAAGTGAATACAAACAATAGACCTTTTTTAAATTAGAACTTGAATGAAGGAAAAAAATAGATTTTTTAAAATGAAATCTCAAATAAGTACAAAATATTTGTTTCTCGTCATTAAATTCCGAATAAGTGCGAAATATTAAATGTATTTATTTAATGAAATCCTGAATAAGTTGAAAATTTTGAATGTATTTATCTATGAAATCCCGAATGAGTGCAAAATATGAAATTTTAAAAAAATGAAATCCCTAAATAAATAATATAAATATGATACGTGTGTGTGTAACATACGTAGATGTAACTAAAGTGTATATACTGTAAATATGTTTTTATAACTCTTTTATTCTTATAACAGCTTTTCTTTCATAACATGGTACGTAACTCACCTCTGACAATAGCTTCTCTTCGCTTGATCTTTATAAATGTCGATGGAACACCTGTACAGTACGATGGAGGTGAAGAAGATGAAAATGATTTACTGCACAGGTTAATGAGAGCTTTACTGCTCCTCAGATGACGCCTCGCCGTTTGGTGCTAGGGGTGCTGGAACGTTGCGGGCAGCTTCGGATAGAGCTGGGGTAGCTGTAGGAGGCGGCATAGAGGCAGCTGGAGGAGCTTCTGCAGAACGTTTTCGGCGCACTAGGAACATCGTGATGGGGAGTTGTAATCGTTGTTTTTTTTCTTCTGAGCAAAGATGCCCTTGTACAACGCCATTACACCGGCAATACGGTTACTGAATTCTACGGCTCTGGCCATGTTGTCGTCGATTTCTTGGGCGCTTTGTTGCAGAGTCCGTGCTATGTTGCAGAGCTCTTGCAGATTGTCAAAGGTAAGGCCACGTTCTTCAGCTTCGTTGTCGTCACCGTCGTCAGCTACCTCCTATTCTTCATCACTCGCCGATCTTATCATTTCGACGAGTTCCTCGTCGGTTAGGGAGTTCAAGTGGCACTCGATCAGTGTGTTCACTTCTTCCGTCGTCTTGTCGGAGAACCATTCAGTGGCGTGCAATCTGCGATGTACTGAGGACGCAATAAATTAACCGCGAAATAGCGAGGGATGGCTGTATTTTCTTTCTTTAGTAAATCTTGAGTGAGTGCAAAATATGGATTTTTGTTCTTTCTTTAGCGATTTCGAGTGAGTACATATATTTTTTCATCTTCAAGTAATCCTTAGTTAGTAAAAATGCCATTTTTTCCTTTTTATTAAATTTCTGAGTGAGTAAAGTAAAATATGTGGATTTATTTTATTAACAAACTTTAGGTGCTCATTTTAGGAAATCTCGAGTGAGTGCTAGATATGATTTTTTTCATTCTTTAATAAATCCCAAGTAAGTTCAAGATGTGAAATATTTCTGTTGATTAGTGAGTCATTATTGAGTATAAGACTTGTATATGCTCTAATTTGTATGTTTAAATACAAATATTTCGTTTAGACAACAAGATTTTTCATTCTGATTTTCCCAAACTGAGAGTAAGTACACTCTACTGCCGAGTTAATGTGTGCCCTTGTGATATAACACATCCAATTTTGACACGCATTTGTTCCAATATGTCTATCTATACAGTTCCAAAAAAAGAAACGCAACCTTTTTGGAATTACTTTTATAAATGATATTCGCTGATTGAACACAATTTAACCTATCAACTATGTCCACCTGGTCATTAACCTCTCGTGGTTATCTGAATTGTACTCACCTCATTATTCGTGAGGTCATGAAAGAGGAAAGGACGAAACACATTTTTTGGCAAAATAACTCGTGAGATGTTCATGAGAATCCCATGAAACTTACTGAGCACAAAACTCTCTGACCATATTATTGGATGCCTATATCGGAAGAAGACGTGTTTGTTGGGCTATGTGCGCAAATCAAACGGAGACAGCGCATTTTATTCGCTGGAATACATCCTGTTGGAAATCTAGTAAGATCATCGTCCTGCTGTAAGAAAGATATAGTGGGTGTTTGAGAATGAACGCTGAAGAAGAAGAAGAATGTATATAAAATATTGACCGTCCTCGAATAAATTCAGTTGAAAATTCAATGTGCAAGTATGGTTCATCTCACTACAGTACGGTGATACATAGCCATTGGACACTTACACGCTAGACTAATCACAAAGTATAGTGGCCAGACAATGTAATGTGGTTACACCACCATTAGTCGCCTTTGGAGGCGATTTCAACAAACTGGCTCAGTGGCAGACCGGTCACGCAGTGGACGACCCACAGTCACAACTCATGTCAAAGACCGCTTAATACGGCTGCGTCACCTCAGGAATCGATTTGCATCTGCGTCCTCACAGTCCAGTTAATGACAGCAGGTCGTCGAATTTCAGATCAAGCGGTCGGGAACTGGCTGCACGATGCTGGATTTTGCGCTAGAAAACCCTACGGAGAGCTAACAACATGTCTACATGACCGTCTGTGTATCAGCAATGTGCGAAGATGTTATCAAGAATACCCTCTCCCTCAGCACTTAAAACGTTATCTCTGGTCTCATTATCCAAGAGGAAGCACTCTTCGGTAGAGTGGAATGCCTAAAAATGATGTGCTAGGCCGGGAGGCGCAAAATACAACAGCTCCGCTGTGAAATTCCAAGCAGAAAGTACTGCACGCTCCGCAGTGGAAATCACACGAACTTTCGTATTGGTTATCAGAGAGCGAATGCAAAAGAAGAAGGTAGATTTGAACATTGTGTCATCTCGAAGATGTTTGTTCATTATGAATATGTTTATCAATCAGAAGTCCAGTGTCAACATTTCGCATATTCTTCCAGCTCGCCAACCTTATCCATTATAATCATTAGTATTTCTGAATGACGCCATCTGTATATATAGTCTATAGCGAGATGACCTCTGACACTATTACATCGTTCGTAATTCATAATGAATATAGACATAAAAAGAGCACTTTTACTGCATTTTGAATCATATTTTTATAGTTATACTAGATTCGTTCGGATCTCATTTGAGCACATTTTGCCGTTTGAAATTTTTCGTTGATCTGAATGGTCATAGTCGACGGACAAACAACAGCATAAATGTTAGACTACCACTGATATTGTTGGTATCAATAAAACATAAATAATGTGTTTGAATGATGTTGGTATAATGTTGGTATGTTCAAGCGTGACATTTTGGCGTATATGATCTATTGGATATTGGAAATGACTCATTTGACTATTCCAATGATTTTCATTGGCTGGCACACACCATATAGTTATAGTGGCAAATGAAAATCATGGGAATAGTTAAATTCCTTTGAGATTGTTTTCCTATTAACTAGTAGGTCTTATATTGTAGAAAGTCATGCCTCCTACTCCGAGGAATTCTATATGTGTATGTAAAATGCACCACCATTTTGTTTGGAGACTATCAATTCTAGAATATTAATTCAGTGCTAGCTAAATTTCTGCGTGTGTTCTAAATTATGCTTTGTGAACTGTATATTTTTTATTACTTTTTTTGTGTGTACTTGATCTTTGTTTCAATGAGAGAAGTAATTTGGAGGATATTCTTTGTGACATAAAAATAAATGTTGAATTCAACAGATCACCTGTGTCACATAGAAAAATGTCGAATTAAATAGATTACGGAATAGTGGAACATAGAAACATGTAGAATTCAATAAAATGTGTTCTAATCTACACTATATTTATTTATTTATTAGTTTTTGTTTCATCGGGGTAACTTTATATGTAACACTTCCCTCTCTATTTTGTATATGTGTAACCGTGGCTCACATCTGTTTGTCAGGTCTTTACTGCTATTCGGGTAATTAGATCAACTTGTATTTAATGCGATTGATGTTGCAAATGGAATAGATATGTAATCAAGACAGATTTTCGTAAGATAAATGGACATCTATACTAGACGGCGATACACGTCTAGGTAAGTAATTTCCCTTAGAACGTGATAATACGTGCTATCAATGTAAGACTATATTAAAAGCAGAATATAAGAAAAAGTGGAAGCAGATGCACCCAACTGCAGAACCAAATTACCCCTTCCATCAAATGTCACACAAGGAACAAACCATCATCTTCAAACTACGAACGGGCCACAACAGACTGAGAATTCACATGTTCCGAAAGCTGAAGATTGGCGAGGCAGACTTGTGCAACTGTGGACAGAGCCCAGAGACTGCATAACACATTCTTCATGCCTGTCAATCCTACCAAGAACAAAGGGAGAAAATATGGCCTACTGAGACGGCACTGCTTCCAGACTTCATGGGTTCCAGTGATGACCTGAAGCGAATCACACAATTCATTGAAGCTATTGGCGCTGTAACCTGATATCTGACTGAAGAACGATAAACATGAAGAAGAAGTAGTTTCCCTTTCTACGTCTTTGTGACACAGTGATTAATACTGTATTTAGTGGATACTGTATTTGGTGAATACTGTATTGGGGAATACTGTATTTTTCATTGATCAACGACATACCTGGGGAGTGGAATGTCAATAAATTACGTCAGCCTTTTGTTGGGGAGAAGTCTGAAAAAGTTCGATATTTGTTGACAACATCTTGACAAAAGATGACGTCAGCAATATATTTTTATATACATCAGTTAAATTGTTTGAATTTGGAAATTTCTTTCTAAAAAATGTAAAACAATTCATTTAATTTTTTTTTCGTTCTTTTTTCTGCTAATATTTTTGGGAGGGGGGGTAGACATAATTAATCAGGTAGGTCTCAGAATTCTTCATAATTATTGACAGTTGGAAAGGTCGAAATTGCAACGGCAATTGTTGACGTAATTTATTGACAGTCTGTAAGAATGATGTGGTCAACATCACGTCCACCTCCATTACTTACACAAAAAACCTGGCACACATTTTTTTAGACTTGTTTATCTAGAAGATATTTGTGGTTTTTAAAATATTTCCAGCTAAACTGAAAATTGAACCTCGGATCGCGGAAATAGGAAGTTACTGCACTAACCACTGAGCTAGCATGCACATAACACTATATAATATATATATATATTACACTCGTATATGCCAACTCTTGCACAAGCGGAGTTGCAAGAAATCTATATCCATAAGCTTACTGGGCTCTGTACATGTTATGTTTAGTAAGTTATTGGCTGTCACTTGACAGTCCCGGTCAAATGCACGCTTAAATTCCGTTGCTAAGAAACGGAAGCTCATAGTTAGATTGTGCTAGTAAGCTTTCTCAATCGATACATGCGTCGAGTAAGTGAAGCATGGATTCAACGTTTACTGTTGAAGTGACGGAATAATTCTTTGAATATATGTTGTAATGTGTAATTTTTTTATTGTTTTGTGACAGTAAATGTTCGTAGCTCGTAAAATACATATAAGCCGTATGTGGTCATATTGTAGTGATTTGTCTACTTCGTCATTCTTCTGTAAGTCGTTAGACCATGGCTAAGCAGATTCAGTGAACTGGATAGTTGACTTCAGGCCAACAATACAATTATTCATATTGGCAAATAAATATGTCTCCGGATATCATAGTTATTTTCTATAGTTTCCACATATCCACCAACCTAGAAATGTGCATCGATCAGTTTCTATGGTTCAGTACTCAAGTTGACAAATGCCTCCAATCAAACGTAATCTTTCATATTTAGCTAACTTCTCAGTCTGTAGTGTCCTATTATCGTCTTTGTGTTGCTGGGGTCCAAAAGCAAAGAATATCGATACAGGTTAACTCCGTGCATATCGTATAAAGTGACCAATGAGGTTTTGAGGTGAAGTTGGCTATTCCATCCCATATAGAGTAAGAGTGAAAACTTCCACACAATATCAGGGAACCAACAATTATACACCTGTAAGCCTATAAACACAAAGGGAAGCACCAATAGTGTAATAACTATCGGGGAGTTTCTCTACTGTACATCGCAGGGAAGATATTTGCCTGAATTCTTTTGAACCGTCTTAAATCTCATCTTAATGACAGATTATTGCCTGAAAGCCAATGTTCTTTCAGGAAAGAACTTGGAACAACTGAAATGGTTTTTGCTGAAAGACAACTTCAAGAAAAATGTTAAGAACAAGAATTATGGCCTGTACAAGTTATTCATATAAATTTTAGAAACTATTTGACACAAAAGGTAGAGGTAGTCTGTAGAAGATTATAGAAAAAAAATATGGTTACCCACGGAAATGTATCACAATGATGCAGCAATTTCGTGATTGAATGCAAGTTAAGGTCCATGATGATGTAGAGTTATCTGCAGCTTTTGCTCTTTCAAATGGTGTAATACAGGGATGTGTATTAGCACCTATCTTGTTTAGCATTATGTTCGCTGCTTTTTTGGATGATACTTTCAGAGATCTGGACTTGGAAGTAGACATCCGGTAACACACTGATGGGACATTACTCAACTCACAGTGTGTTCGAGGAAAAGCCAAAGTCTAATCACGCGTCATTAGGGATCTCTTATTTACTAATGACCGCAGCCTAAATTCCAACTCTCGTGCTATCCACAAATTAATATAGACAGACTTCAAAGTCTGTATGTTCTAATTTTAGGTGTGTTGTCACACGGAGAAAAAATAAGTCATGTTACAATCAACGCCTGGTAAAAACCAACACGAGCTCTTCATAAGTGTAAATCGCGTAGTACTGCAAATTGTGGATAGAACTACTTACTCACACAATCCCATCGTATATGATGAAGTGTATCTCCAAGGCAAACGGCACTTTTGACAGATTGTAAGAAAATGTGTGGTTTAGAAATGACATTAACTTACAGACTGAGCTGAAAGTTTACAGAACAATGGTACTTCCAGAGCTGGTGAAATATGAACTGTGTATAAGGAAATATATAAAATATGAAATATAAGGAAGCTCAATCATTTTCACAAAACTTATCTCAGTAAAGTTATGAACATCAGATGGCAAGACAAGATTTCCGATACCAATGTCCTTGACAGATCTGGCATCCCTAGCATTGACACTATTCTGACGCAGACACAGATTGTTGGGCATGTCATGTGGTGCGTATGAAACATCGCATGCCAAAGATACTTCTCTATGGTGAATTGCAGAAGGATATACATTCCATTGTGGCCACAAGAAGCGCTGCAAGGACTCGCTAAAGACCCCATTGAAAGCCTTTCAATTAGACCAAGATATATGGGAGGAAATTGCACAAAATAGAGCTAATTGTGCTCTTCGATTTTTAAAAAGCGCAGCATCTTGTGAAAGAGCAGAAATGCGGCAGCTCAACAGCGGAGTTAGTTAGTTAGTTAGTTAGCTAGCTAGTTAGCTAGTTAGTTAGTTAGTTAGTTAGTTAGTTAGTTAGTTAGTTGGTTGGTTGGTTGGTTGGTTGGTTGGTTAGTTAGTTTGTTAGTTTGTTAGTTAGTTAGTCGTCGGATCATTATCACTGCAAACTGGACATGTCCATAGTTGCTCCGATCTCTCCTTGAGTGTATCCGCCATTACACTTCTGCTGACAGTACCGGTCCTATGCTGGTTGACCATCATTCTTCTGCGCCCTCCAAAATGTTCACCTCTAGCAACGCCGCATTTCAATCCATGATCTACTTTCGAAGATGGATGTGTCGGGCCATTGGCGCAAATAAAACGGTGACACAACGCATTTCCATTCTCTGGACTACATCCTGCTGGAAATCTAATAGGACCATGGTCCTGCCACAAGAGAGATCCAACGGGAGTTTGAGAATGAACGCTGAAGAAGAAGAATCCCTGATCTTTAATCCTAGCCATTGAAAAGGAATCATCATCCACATTAGTCTCACTCTCGTGTGTTATATCTCTTAAGCAGCTCAAAACGTCAGCGCTATCCATTGCCCCATCGCTCTGTGCCACAATCGTGCACGATGCCAGTTGATCCGCTCTTTCATTGCCTCGAACTCCCACATGTCCCAGCACGAAAATAAATGTAACCACCTTCAAGCTCGCCTTTCTCAAGGTCTCAATCCACTGTTCACGAACGAGACCCACTTGTACCTTCTTAATCATACTCATAGTCACTCAAGATGCAGACCTGCGTTACCTTCTGTGTACGTAGCCACTCAAATGCCTTGGTCACCATCAACAGCGGAGAGTAGCTAGAAAATCACCAGTAGACCATCTACAGTGGTCATCCCAAACCCGTTCTGGCCAAGGACAATTGTGACCAGACCATGGCTTATTAGCCATTTGTGAACTCATATTCAAGGACATAACCGTAGCTGGCTTTCAAAAGTGGGTGTAACAAATAGTCATCATCACTTGTGATGGACAAACATTAGGGTCAAAATCACCCAGAAGACACGAACAAGTGGATGTGTCAGTTCAAAAGACACATAATGGTTGTTTCGTTGTGATGAGAGCAGTATCTACAAATGGATAGTTGCTGGGGTCTGATACAGTTTAGATGGCGATTAATTCTTACATGTCCTGTTCGAAATTTAAAGATAAAGGAGTGATTTCTCCTGCATAGTATGTTAATGTTTTCGTTGTTCTTTGGTCGTGTCATTTCACCACATACATTTCGACCAGTCAGCCAATTTGTCCATCTGTTCAGCCAGATTTCTCTGGTGATGCTTCTGAGAATATTTTTTCACTGTTCCCATACTACAAGGACTTTATATTTGTTGTTTTGAGACACCTCTTTTTGAAAGTCTCTCTGCTGTTTCACTTCCTGTTAGATCGATATGTCCATGGATCCATTACAGGGTCTATCTGATTGTATATGCGGATATAAAACTGTGAACTACGCTTACTATGTAGATGATATCGTGCTTTTCATAGGTCTGTTTAAGTGCCTCTAAAACAAATATGGAGTCTATAAAAATCTGATTTTTTTTTTCCATGAGTTATATTGTTGATGTACTAACCCAATGGCTATCTTCATGGCCTCATCCTCTGCTTCATAATTTAAGCAATTTATACCACAAGAGTTACAAAACTTGTAGGCAGAACCATCATGGTAACGTATATTCATACCATATCCTGCAAAACATCTTGAAAGCGGATCCATGAATGTAAGCCTTGATTAATGATGATGGGCAACTGTTTATGGTTTCTATGGTACATCTCTTCGGAATTGTTTGTAATGTTCCCTTAATGGCTGTTTTATTTATCAATTTTGTTTAGATAGTTGGTTGGTGCAAGTTCTCCTAAGGGGGGTCATCCGATGTATTTGTTTCTCGGTACTCTCTCTTGCGGTACATGGTGTTTATCATCCTCCACTTAGGGTAAATGCAGCTGTTCTAAGTCTTTTTGTTTGTTTATAAGTGATTAAATACTTTATTTCTGTGGTTATTATTTTCTCACATATCTTTATACCGTTTCTATCAGTGCTCTTTTCCTTCTGATATCTAGCGGCACTACATTTTCATTTTTCTCACATACTATTGTGAGTGTTGATCTCATCTCTCATCCACCTTTTACTCCAAGATAGACAGGAGACTCTCCCTTTGTTAATATTTCTCCGGTAATTTTGGTACTGACCTATCTTTATGCTGTTTTGTGGATTCGAGAGAAAATAGTATAAGCAGTTTTCTGTGTATTGATTTTTACTTAGAGTTTGCAAATATATGCATTTATAATAAGTTGAATAACCCATTTTGATTAGTCAGCAGTTATCGGTAATTTTTATATTTCAGTGAGATGATAATGACGATAGAACCCGAAGGAGTACCAATTATCGCTCTTGTACCCTATGCTAGGTCCCGAGGGAGTACCAATGGTCGCTCTTGTACCCTATGCTAGGTCCCGAAGGAGTACCAATTATCGCTCTTGTACCCTATGCTAGGTTGTGGATTTTACATGCACCTCTAGGCTGTTTCTCTAATATTTTATTTTTTTTGAAAATTTAAAGGATTTTTGAATGTTAAAAATAACTGTTTGACTCAATGTAGGGTGCAATGCCACGGGCTGAACAGTCTTCTACCACAGAGCGAAATTATTCTTTCTTGTATTCTAGAGTTATAGTAGATTTCACTGCTACTATTTTCTGCTCCCTCTCGGGCCGCGGTGACTTAAGGACGATTATTTCACTTCATTCTGCGATGCAATGACTGGAGACTGTTCCAATATTTTTTTGGTAATTGTGCAGAAATCAAATTTACAATATTGAGTCCATTCATGACGACGTTTCTGAACCTGTAATATAAAATAATGTGTAACCCTAATCATGTATTAAACAGTATTAAGTGTAACACTAATCATGTATTAAACAGTATTAAGTGTAACACTAATCATATATTATACAGTATTAAATGTAATACTAATCATGTATTATACAGTATTAAGTGTAATACTAATCATGTATTATACAGTATTAAGTGTAATACTAATCATGTATTATACAGTAGTAAGATTGTTTTACGGTTCTTTTTAAAACTAAAGACCATTTCCCCATTGTTGAGATTTTTAGAGGGTACTGTGTTAGGTGCACATTTTTTCTGTGAACGATAACATACTAGAGATAGTTTGGTTAGCATTAAATCTCCTGCCTTTACCTTCTCAAATCCGCATTAGGAATGTCTGTGGAGCTTATCAATAGCTTATCAGATTCACCATCATGCAACAAAATAATAGATTATAAATAATCTAGTAGATTATATGACTTCATATTGTGAGGTTTTTCTTCTATTTAAAATCCCTCTAATATTCATCTTTACAGTTATATGTGTACTTGTCGTATATCATGTTGTTCTCCACATATTGGTTAAATGAGTGTCTTGTCTCAATTCCTTACTCCCGTCTTCTATAAAATAATTCCAATAAACGAGGAAGAGATGTAGGCAAACAGACGTTGTCCCTGTGTCCAGCGACAATCTTGAGTGGCGAAATATGCCAGAAATACCATCACTACAGATATAACATCAAAGTTGAGGGGGTAATGATTATCTCAGTAGTAGATACTACTCTCCTGACAGGACTTGCTGATCCTGGGATACAGCCACAGTGGAATATTCCCTTCAGGGATTAAACGTGCATCAATAAACTCTTTAACACAATCCATAAATTTAAGACAATAAAACTTATAGGAGATCTGGTTTCATATTGGTTACTCAACTGAAAGGGACAAGTGCTTTTGTCAGAAAGATGTTACCAGTTGTCAAGAGCGATCACAGCTAAAGGGATTACTTTGTGGTTATTTACTTGCCCAGACTTGAGCAAAACCAAAACAAAACTATCATTTTATGATGTTTCTCAATCATGTTTGCTCGCGGTTAATCACACGGCTGAAACGCTGCAATTGTCACTTACGCTCGTGCTACGTGACGTGTCATTTGCATAATGTTGTGTGCACAGTAATTATGTAAGCCTCTCGATTCTATATACGATGCCCTACTGCCCCCAGTGTCATATGAGGCCATTATTGTCTTTTTACTTCCTCATCGTCAAGTGCCGTCTCCGCAACGAAGGCTGGCTGTGGCTGAGGTCTTTTTACTTAAACATATTTTAAATTATGTGTAGTATATAGTACGACAACCTCCAGTATTAGGTGAAGATCGAAGCGGTTACGGTGCCCAAATATTGGTCTCTGAAACAGTGACAGATAAGGATATTACTGTATTTGACTTTAAATCCATGATCAGTGATGTTATTGTGCTGGACTTTTATTCCACGATCAACAAAATTCACAATGGATGACTGCACTATTACTGTATGGGACGCATTGGGGTTTCACACCTGCAGGGACTTACGTGGAATTTTTGCCCTGGTCATACTGGAGTTTAGGGTAGTGAGAGAGCTCATGCATTGCCTTAAATATCAGGAACATCAGGACAAATGATAATGGACAAAGTGAACATACATTCCTTGTGTATGTGCCCTGTGGACAATGACATCATGACGGACAAGATTACAAAAGATGGAAGGCATTTGAAATTACTCTGGGAAATAGTAGAGGATGGTGATTAAGAAGCAGCATGAAGAATGTATACAATGAACGGACTACAGAAATTATTAGCATACATACCCTTCGCCATCTGCTGCAAAAGATGAAACTCCTATGCCTGGAGTGTACCGTCGCAGGTTCTGAAAATTACTAATCATATTCTTTTTTTTTCATGTGACCTCATTTTCATATTTCTGGATGTGATATTCAATTATAATATATTTATAATTTGTTTTTAAGAGTACATAAAGAGTAGTTCTAGAAAACAATGAAGAAAATTATCTACCCATTTACAGTCGCTCCTCCGAATACATTGGAAGAATATCCTATTCAGGGTGTAGCCATCAACCCAATTTTTTGTCAGTAGTGATTTTCTTTGCAGTATTTACGTTCCGTACTTTGCCACTGCTTTCTGAATAGTCTGGATGCGCGTGAAACTGTGGCGGAATTTGAACGTGATACCTTGGCCGTCACAGACGCGCCCTGCACAGCTCCTACCACAGAACCGGACCGTTAGCCGTGTATAAAAGGGATATGACTTTTGTATCGTTTCAATTTTAATATATGTGAATTCTTTCCCTTTGTATAATATTTCAAGCGCATGTTCCAATGGTGGTGCATTGCATGATAAGAAATATATAACAATTAGATCATAGGCCCTATAGCAATTTTACATATGTCCATATGAACGTAGTTTTATTGTATTTTTATTGTTCATAATTTATATCAATAACTATAAAACCAGATTATCGTGGTGAGTGAATTCTATAACCATGAACTCCACTTTTTTGGATGGTTGTAAAGGTCTGATATAATCGAATTGAACTAACATCCACGGTTGAAATAAAGCGTACTCACCTTGCGAGGTAAACACAAAAGTCAACAACTGTCAAGCTTGCATTAGTAAGCAATTTCGCTTGCATCCTATAACAATGTTATATTCTGAATTCCTAGAGGGAAATCAGGTTATGATAGATACATTCTAATCGAAATGTATAATTCTCCTTCGCCTTGGTTAATTATGGAACAATAAATCTTCCCCAGTACCCTAAAACATTTGCAGAAAATTATGGAAAAATTACATGTTTCGGCTCACATTTCTAGAAAAATATTTTTAACTCAACAATTAGTTTATATAATGTAGTTGGTTTTTAAAAACAATACTATTTATGTCGTCCTTGGTAACATACCACCCTATTGCCAACAACTGGTAAACTTGTATCATTATTTACCCCCCCCCCCTCCATCCAATTGGAGATGTAATTTATTAAATATATGTACAACCTCCTGAATTAAGGGACAACACATGTGTCGATTGACAGAATTGAACTATAGTGTAAAAACATTAGCGCATGCAAAATGAAGAAAGCTGGCCACCCTTAATCTATAATGTCGTAAATGAACAAATATACCTTTTAAATGGCTCAAATTAAGTTTTGCAAATAAAATATATTTTCACAGAGCCAACGTTTCTACTGCAATAACTCTATCATGATTGATAACCCCCCCCCCCCCTTCCCTTTAAGAAGTCACAATATGAAATTGAGTTCTATGACGCACGCGAAAATAACACATAAATTCCCATCCCCTTTTTTTTCATGTATCTCTCCTGGTACATATAGGTTGCCAAGGTTTCGCTATAGTAGAGGAGGGCGTTGAGGATATAATCTTGGTAAAAAAATTTCTATCCCCCCCCCGGACCCTTTTTGTTAATCTGTTCCTTGTTGTTCATGCCTTGACAATCCTGGTATTTATTTCTTGATCGATGGATTATTTTTTGCTGACTGAGGATCCTAGATAAATAAAGAGATCAACAACCTCTAGCTTATCACAATTGATGATAATTTGTGGCTGCTTGATAGCAGTCTGCATTATAATTGGCGTCTTCTGTTCGCTTAATGATAATGGACAAAGTGGACATAAATTTCTTATGTATGTGCTCTATGGACAAGGACATTGTGACGGACAAGATTAAAGAGGTTCTGAAACTCATGGCAGGCATCAGAAAAGGCAGCTAGTAAGTTTTAATGTTCCTCCTCTGAGTGTGTCGTAATTTCAGCATCACCTGCAAACAGCAACTCTCTTATCAAGACCTTCTTTATCCTTATTTTGGCTTTCAGCTTTTGGTCATTTGAGAAACCACTATCTGAACAAGAATGGATGAATATACTACCCTCGAAATCCCGTATATTCCAAAAATTGTTGGGGCAAGAATGCAGCATTGTTTTACTCCTCTCCATCATAAACTCCTTTGAAGAAACACCATCACAATTGACATTACTTTTCATGCCTATGTGAAATAACACAACTATATTTAATAGGCAATCTATATCGGCAGCCGATCTTCTTTAGTTAGTCAGTCGCTGGATCATCGTCACTGCACTCCGGACAAGTTCATATGTGCTCAGATTTCTTCTTGCGTGTATCCGCCATTAAACATTGATTGATGGTCCCCGTACGCCATTGATTGACCATCATTTTTCCTAGCCCACGAAACCGTTCCTTTCTAGCAACACTAAATTTCAAACTAAGCTTCCTTATTTTAGTCATGGAACAAGATATATCGTCAATTATACAGCCATTTGTTTTTGCGTTTGCCCATAAGACGTTCAAAATGTATGCCCGATTCATCGCCCCACCAACAGCCGTAGTAGTCGCGTGTGCGACCAAACTATCTGCTCTGTCATTACCCCGACTCCCACATGTCCCGGCATGAAAAGAGGAACTTTTCGCACACATGAATTCTTCACCGCATCCAGCCACTGTTCCTGAATGCACCCATCTTGCACTCTCACAATCATGCTCATCGAGTCACTGAGTATACAGGCATGTGTCGCAGTCTGCGAGCACACCCATTTCAAAGTTTTGATTACTGCCAAAATCTCCATTGTTATTCTGCTTGTCGTCTGAGCGAAAGCACTTCAATCCTCTCTGATGGTCTTCCCCCACCTTTGAGCCGTGAAGGCCCAGATACTCCTGATGTGTCTCACAACCGACCCGTCTGTATATATATTCATATCACCTTCCTTGTAATTCTCGAAGATCAGAGCCCGCACCTCCGACTCCACGAATGTCGGACACCATTACTTGCATTCTCTATTGGGTGTTATTATTACTTTGAAGGTTGTCGGATACTCTACGGCCGCCAGACTCCATTCCACACCAGGTAGCACAACCTCCATCTTACACACACTGTGTATATCTTCTTTAAAGCTTTAAATAAGCCCCCAAAACTTAACTAAGTCGATTGCCTTTGTAATGTCAACGAAAGCAACACACAGGGCTGATTTTGTTCTCTGCATTTCTTTTGTAACGTAATGAAATATGTCATATCCGTGGTTAATCGGTTTCCACAAAAATCGCATTGAGATTCAGGATTGACTTGATCACCTAGAATATTAAGTTTTTGCAGCACAATTCTAACAATAATTTTTGTAACAGTGCATAGCAGTGAAAATCCTCTGTAGTTTCTAGTCATTACTGTCCCTCTTGTTCTTTTATAGTGGTATAATGTTCAGCTCTTTAAAATCATGTCGGACCTGCCCTGAGGCCAACACAATGATGTCAGTTGATGTAGCTGTGGTCAATAACACAATTGCAAGGTATGTGTCATTCAGTCTTGGTCGGCTTAAAAAGCAGAAACATTGGAAGGGCGACCAATGTCAATGTCCCTAACATATGGTGATCTTAAGAGTACACACCAAATCTGAAAAGGTAACACACGCTAGAGGGCAGTGTAGTGTACGCGAGTCGATTCAGTGGCAACGGAGCTACAATGGTACAGCACGAGACTGACTATCGTAATTGCTGTTCATGTTCGAGAACACTCAGACGCTCCCATGTTCCATCACAATTGACCCCATTTAAAGTAGCAGTCATGACTCAGGTATTGGATACGCCAACTTGAACATGCACTCTTGGGTATGGAAGAAAGCTTTAGCTCCCCATTGCACACAGGACAAGCATTGAACAAATGTCGGGGAGCGCATTGTTCAAATGTCTGACCGAAGCAGTGCTGAGACTAGAAATCTGGACACCTGGGCAACGTAATTGGGGACAAGTCTCTAACGACAATGCCAACTTAGCACAACTCGACTGTCGGCGTTGCTCAACACGGCTCATACAGAGAGAATTGGGTTCAGTACGCAATGGCCCACTTTGAAGCTCCTCATCCGAGATTCAAATTTTGCCTAGCTCTTTTGGTGATATACGCAATGGTGAAGAGTAAAAATACACGGACCACGCCTGGCGATGAATTGGAAGGCATCTCAAGCGGACGAGGCGAGTGCGTGAGAAATGCACAGGTCAAATCCCAGACCACCAATGTGTTTGGCAAAGCAGCACCTCGTCTAGGACGGTATATCAACCCTGAGTCTAATTCGACCGTCACCGTTGCCCAACACGGCTCATACGGAAGAAATTAGGTCTGGGACCTAGGGACACAAATGGTAGCCATGTAATGGTCTTTCTACACTAGGAACAGCTCGCTGGCTGCGAAGCGCCATGTCAGAGGGTTGACAAACAATGGGTGACCCAAGCAAACTATCAGCTCGCCTCGTCTCCTCTCATGTACCCCCCTTGAGTAGAAGGCTTCTCCAAAAGACATTGCACCAAGCCGAAAGTCTCCTGCGTATGAAGGAAAGCTCAGAAACCTCCCCATTGCACATAGGAAGTAAGAACTAAGCGTTCGTAATTCCTTGGGTTCTCAAACAAACAAACAAATATACACACACACATACACATACACACACACACACACACATATATATATGTATATATACTTCTACATTATTAAAAATTATTTTTTATATTTAACCTGTTGGTTGCATTTACATTGTTTTGTATTTTTGTATTCAGTTTCCATTTATGATCATTTGCCTATAACCTTTTCTGATTGCACCTGATGATCTGTGAAAGATTTCTCATTGTGTAGAGTTCAAGCAGTAAGCCCTCAGTAAATGTGCAATCATCTTTGCAGAAATGTCATAGGTAAGAAAGGATAAAACTGAAGAAAAAAAGAAAAAGAAACATGCTTTCTTATTAAGATTTACGGTAATAATGGAGGCAGCCAGTCTTCGTGAGTGATAACTGATAGCCAATAATTACCGGTTCTTTATATTAATTGCATATAAGTCATGCTGCGTGTGCATTCGTCTTAGAACTGCTGTTTGTTGTAAACTTCTGCATAGCGAGAAAATATTTCTTCTCCTTCGGTGTGTGTTCTCAAACTACTGCTGGTTAACAGGATGTAGGTTGAGAATGATGTCTGGGTAATGTAATATTAAGTTGTTAGTAAGCTGGACAGCAAAAATAGAGTTTCTAATAAGAATAACACCCGTTCACCCACCCATCAAGAAGTAGGGTTCAATGGCTTACACTCTAGGGGGATCGAGGAGTGGCACAGTCTTCACGAAACAAATGCGGTAGGCGACGCTAGTTTGGAGGTCTCTGACCAATCACTGACGACAGTTGAGCAATTATGGGAAACCTTATGTTCTGACGCTGGTTCATTTTTTCGTTCTCAAACTCCCACCTTTTTTATGGCAGGAAATGGTCTTACTAGATTTCCTGCAGAATGCAGTCCAGAGAACGAAAATTTGTTATGTAGCCGTTTATTTGTGCAATTGCTCGACACATTCAACTTCGGCTTAACGCTGTTTCATAGCTCCGTTTACCTTTACCTCTAGATTAAGAATGCAATAAGTTGTTGAATGATTTGCCGCCCTGATGCACAGGATAGTAGTTTTAAGTGTGGCAACTGGATATCTGCACCAACGGTTTTTAGCCCTGGAGGGATCGTCTCTATCGCTTGTAATTTTCAATGTATACACAGTACATATCGCTGACAATCAAATCACAGGTGTTGGCAGAACGATGTCATATGCCGATGTATATAGACGTATCTGCCCTGGTGTATAGACAGGGCAGAAATCGAGAAGAGTAGTTGTGGAACTACAGAAGGAGCTGTACAGACTGACAAATTGGTGTCGAGATACGGGAGCAGTGGTTAATCCCTCTAAGGCATTAGTGACGTGGTTTTCCTTGAACATCGTAAAGACACCCATGCCACAGTTTCGTTGTCCGGGAAAAGTTTAGAAAGAACTAGCACAATGAGATATCTGGGTGTGTTTTTTGACAGAAGCCTGAGTTTCAGGGAACATGTTGACCACGTTATCATAAGGGCAGGCAAAGGCTTAGCAGCAATGTAGGTTATGGCTGCTGCGCAGTGTGAAAAGAGGTCGTTATTTCTTTTGTACAAGAGTTTGGTTGTGGCTGTGGTGGAATATACAATGGCAATTCTGACTTAGTCAAACTCAGATCGAAAGACTGGATAGAATCCAGAATGCAGCAATGCGTATCATACTGGAATGCACAAGAGACACATCGACAAGAGCTATGCGATACCTACTTGACTGTCCAACAGCTGAGCACAGATTACAGTATTGCCGTGTACGGGCGTATCTTCAAATATATGCTGATAAGGAACACCCGTTGCATTCCGAAATACAGAAAGTTAAAGGCAGCAGACTCAAGAGAGGAAGGTCGTGGATGGGACGTGCTGAGGATGCCATACAAAGCGTGTGCAGATTGCAGGATGTGGCAGCAGGTGCGGAATGGATACGTCTACCCACAGATTTCGAAACTTGTTTCAGAGTGGTAATATCACTTAGCAGGGAATGCAGAGAATGGTGTCCTGCAGCTGTGGAGAAAGAAGTGCAGGCTATGGTCAGTAAGAATACCAAAGAGGGGGATGTGATTATATACAATGATGGATCTGTGATTAGACATGTTCGCAGTGCTTGGGCCTTCACAGCTCAGTGCGCAGGTATACCGATCAAGGAGGAGAGTGGTGCCTTTGCGTTCACTACGAGTAGTATGACCATGGAGACTATGGCGGTGACCAGGGCATTTGAGTGGTTAAACACACAGAAGGTAACACAGATCTGCATCTTGAGTGACTCTGTGTATGATTAAAATGTACAAGTGGTTCTTGTTCGCGAACAGTGGATTGAGGCCTTGAGAAAGGCGAGGCTGAAAGTGGTTATATTTATTTTCGTGTCGGGACATGTGGGCGTTCGAGGCAATGAAAGAGCGGATCAACTTGCATCATGCGTGATTGTGGCACAGAGCGATGGGGCAATAGATTCTAATAAACCAGCCAGACATACACCAACATTCTACTCCAGAGCCTGGAAAAAAAATTAGCTCACCAGATCTTGCCATGGCAACAGATGACATAGATAGACACATTACAAGAACAGTAGAAAGTCAATTGGGAGGAAGTGACCATGTACCAGTCATCCTGCAAATCCCCAAGTCATGAAGTACAGGACAACATAGCATGTCCCCAAGCTGAAACTTCAACACAAAAAAAATTTTACTCTCTTCAGGGAAGAAACAGACCAGCTTTGCCAAAATATCACCATCACTAACAACATAAACCATAACATCTCGCAAATAAATAAAGTGAAACTACAATCCGCACAGAAGGCAATCCCAGGGGACAGACGAAGAGAATACAAGTCTTATTGGAGTGAGACTCTAGAATAATTGCATAACGAGCTGAATGATGCAAGACATACAATGGAGCAAAACCCTACAGCAGAAAACACAAAGAAATACAATGAAATCAAACACACTTTCAATGAGCAGAAAATAACAGAGATTCAAAAGAGCTGGCATGAAAAGACCTAAACATGACAAAAGACACAAGCAAACTATGGAACTTTACAAGAACGTTAAATAAATAAACAAAGAATTCACACTACAAAACTGTCATCGAAGACGTTGGGAAATTCCACACAGGAAAAATTGCAGCAAACATTTTACTTGACTTCTACAAGGAAGAAAGCACAACAATACTCTCTCATACACGTATCAAAGAAGTCAAAAAAGAAATTAAAAGAAAACTGAAGAATCAAAATCAAGAATCATGCATGAAGACACCCTTCACCATCGCAGAACTAAATGTTGCCATATGAAAAATAAAAACTAAAAAGGCCCCAGGAAAATACGGCATAACCAATGATATGATCAGGAATCTAGGGCCAATCAGCAGAAACAAAATCCTTACCATCTTCAACCAATCATGGAAAACGTAAAATTCCAGACTTGTGGCGTGAAGTTGTCATCATCCCAATCGGGAAAAATACAAAAAGGAAAAACAAGCAAGTCAAGTTACCAACCAGTCAGCCTCTTGAGTTGCGTAGGAAAAACAATGGAGAGAATGGTCAACTCTAGAATGATAAAATACCTAGAAGAAAACCAAAAGCTCACCAAGACACATTCGGCCTACAGGAAAAATCTAAGCACTGATGACCAACTTATATACCTAGCACATGAAATCGAAAATGCTTTTCAAAAGAAGGAAAACGTGCTGGCAACTTTTATGGACTTGAGTAAGGCTTTGGATAAAGTGTGGAAAATCCTCTTCAAGCTTCTCCAAAACAATATTGAAGGAAGAATCTACAATGGATACCAGGCCACAACGGTATCAGCGGGAATGAAAGTGCTGATAAACTGGTGGAAATGAGAGCAGATATACCCCAACCTGGAATCGCCACCAACCTTAGGCCAGTTAATTACATTATCTCCAACAACTTTAAACAATAATGCATGGACCGCTGTGTCACTGACACAAAAGAAAGAGACAAGTTGAAGACATGCCCCAGCCAATTCTACACGACAGCATAAATATGATGTTCCGTAAAGATCAAACCACAATATTTAGGTTGTGAATAACACATGTACGACTTAACAAACACCTGCAAAGAATTACCACAGACCATACGCCATACTACAACCACTGCAACATACAAGAGGAGGAAACAGTAAAACCCCTCCATCACTAACACCCTTTGTACATACGCAACACAGCTGAAGAAGACATGCACATGCCACAGGGTGGAAAAGAGTGAAAGTTCGCAGCTTTCACTCTTTCACCCCGTGATCGAATATACAAGCTAAGTGCATAGGTTCCATTACCATCAAATGTCGTATATCAAGTGATATTCTTTCTAGAACGTTGTCTTCGTCGTGGATACTCTGAACGCCTCTCTGTTCCGGCAAGTAGGCCTGCATTGGTCAAAAACATGTGCATACATTCTTTGATGTCGCTGGTTTATCGTCTTCTTTGTCTTCCTCTTCTTCTTTTGCTTTGCACTCTGCCTTCTAGAATCTGCCTTTCGATACCAAAATGTCGCTTTAAGTGTCCAAAATACTGTAGTTTCCTTCTCATTATGGTATTTAGAAACCACCATTCATTTAGTTTCAGTAATTTTAAAGCTTCAATGTTCTTCTTTCTTCTCTGTCCATGATATTCCTATGATCTTTATGTAGCACTTCATTTCAAATGAATTTATTCTTTACGATATTGTCTTGTTTAAGACAACAGACAAAACAGAGATCAAACCAATAATCAACATAGACAATATAGAACTAGAATGTGTAAACAAATCCAAATATCTGGGAGCAAATATAAACAGATAAAGAGATTGTTCAAAGACTCGCAAACAGTTCAAAGACATGTTTAAAGTGAACGAAAGAAGAAGAAGAAGAAAGCTATTTCAAAGTAGTAATAACGACACTAAAGTAAGACTTTTAAGATCATGTGTTTTCCCAGTGGCAACATATGAACGCAAGACATGGACTTTAATTTTTGTTTATTTATGCGTTTAGATACATATTTTGGGTCTTGGTGTATTTCTTTGTTGTAATTAGCTGTTTCAGTCCCTCAGGGTGTGTAGTAAGGAGGACTGTGTCGCCAACATAAGTTATTTCTGGAATCTTGTGCCCACTGATATTTAATGGATGAAACTCATTTTTCCCTAGTTCTTCTCTTACGTTTCTCATTATATTATCTGCGTAGATGTTACAAAGATAAGAGGATAGAGTGCACACTTGTCTGACTCCAGTATGAAAAGCGAACCATTCTGATATTTATGCCTCCACTCTTACTGCTGCTTGTTGTTCGTGAAATAATGTTTCAATAAGATGTATTAGATGTTTAGGGAAACCCATGTCTCCCATGATGGACCATAGTTGGTGATGTTTAACACAATCAAACGCCTTGGTGTTGTCTATGAAACACATATGTAGATCTAAGCTGTATTCTCTACATTTCTCAATTATATTCCTCATGTTGAATATGTGGTCTCAAGTGTCGTATCGGCTGGCTTTGCGTTAGTGGATCTCTACAACACTGGTATCTTGTATCAAGGTGTTACTGAGAATTGCCATGTCACGAATTTTAACCTATCTAATATTTTCTCACGCTATCGCTACCCTTTCTCTCTTGCCCTCAATCGTGCCAGTTATTAAGTGTTATGCAAACCTTGTCTCATAATGTGGCCTAAAAAGTAAAGACAGTCTCTTTCCGATTTTACTAAGTAACTACCGTTTCCTTTTTTTTCTCTTTAAGCATCTAATTGAATGTTTGCCAACTTTTTTTTTTACAATGTCCCACCTAAGTTTTTCTACAATTCTGATTATCTAAAATTATGATAACCCTCTCGGAAGAACTCGACAAGTACATTTTAAGTAGGAAGTCAGAGGACAATTAAAAAAATTCTTGAGAATAACGGGAATTGAACCAGTCCGTTCAACGGCACCAAATCGGCCCTTGTATAACTAATACGGATATTATGTTATGTGTTTGTTGTTACTGAGGATATTTCAATACCTGTACGGGATGTTTGTTGTTGTTGTAATAGTCCTTGTCTCGATCTGTCCGTTCGGGTGACTGTCTGCACGGTTTGAATGGCTTGATGAAATCGCATCTTTTTTTGGAGATGCGGTTAGTCAAGTAGGGAAGGACGCGTGTGCAATTGTTACTAGGCGATTTGGTGCCGTTGAATGGACAGGTTCAATTCCCGTTAGTCTGAGAACTCGACAGAAGAGTTGGACCCAGGCTCTTTCGCCTTCTTAGCCGAGGTGTCGTTCACTGATATCGTGAACACCTCGTCCAAGTCCGAGTCTCACCACGCGTTGGGAGCAAGACGTGTTCTCGAAATGCACGATCTTGTCCCATTTGTGCCTTAGTCCATTGGGTACTGAACAATTTCTCTCCGCGAGCATGTTTCCGGTATAGGAAAGCTCGACAGTAGAGTTGGGCCAGGTCTTCTTTCATTGTCGGGCGCCCACGATTGGATCTGGGAATCTGTCCGTAAGGAGCACAGGTATCTAGTGTACCAGGGGGGTTCTTGTGAATATCACAGTTAGAAGCCATCTCAGCTATTGTACAAGGAAAGAAGTGGTTACTTCTTTGTCCGGCAGAATGTTCGGGCGATACAAAGATCATATCCCACGGAAACAAAAAAACCATGCTTTGAGCTTCGATGTGGTTAGAAAATATCAGACAGTGAAATATTAGAACCACTGTTACAGGCAAATATTACATTGATGCCAGTAGCGACGGATCAGACAGTTTATGATGCTGTTTAGTGAACCAAATAGCTTGTTGAACGGTATGTTGAACGGTATGTTGAACGGTATGTTGAACGGTATGTTGAATGAACGGATAGAATGTATGGATAGAATGAGACGAACCCAAAATGTTTGAAAGGAAGTGAGAATAGTGGTAAAATGTAGAGTGTTATTTGATCTAATCACGTGATCTGAAGTAAAGAGTGCATTGATGACATGAAAGAAGGAAGAGTAGTAATCGAACGATCACGTGACGAGAACGGGGAGAGGAAAGAGAGTAAGAGGGGACAGTTGAGTGGGCAGTTGAAAAGGACAGTTGAGAGTGGACCGTTGGGTGAGATAGAGTTGAGAATGCACAGTGTGCAAAGTGAAGAATTTTTTTCAGTTAGCTGATAATGTACAGTTAGCAGTGTGTACAGTGGAGAATGGACAGCTAGTTGAGAAACATAATTGAGGGACAGTTAGTTCGGAGTGGTTAGTTGAGAATGCACAGAGTTGAGAGTGCACAGTTGAGAGTGCACCGTTGAGAAATCGATAGCCAGTTGAGAGCGAGAAGGACAGTATTCCTCCAAGGGTTTAGGATCCAGAAATCAGGATCTTGTGAACCAGCGAACTAGGGACATACAGTGGCGTAGCGTGGGTCAATTGCGCCCGGGGCGGTCCGCACCCCCGCCCTCCCCCTTGCTACGCCACTGGGGACATATGTGGGACGTTGTAGTCTCTGTGTTCGATTAGGGTGAGCATGAAACACCAGAGAGTATGATTTCTTAGACTTGGATTAAAGTTATAGGGAGTTCAGAATTCTAATTGGTAATTGAAGAGAGCGTATACTCGAACCTCTGATCGAAATCATAAGTGTGTTACTCAGAGTGTGCTCGCAAATTGTATTAGAACCTAAATTGAAAATTACGACCTTATGTTTCAGTGATGTTGTAACCTTTCACGTCTGATTGGTGATTCATGAAATGTAAATATAATAAACATTGTCACATTCATTAATGCTGGGGTTCACGAGTAGAGTCCATTCTTCTTCTTCTTCATCATCGTTCATTCTCAAACTCCTGTTGGATCTCCTTTGTAGCAAGGCCATTGTCCTACTAGATTTCTAGCAGGATGTAGTCCAGAGAATGGAAATGCGTTGTGCCGCCGTTTTATTTGCGCCAATGGCCCGGCACATCCGTCTTCGGCGGAAATTGTCAGTCAGAAGTATCACAAGTATAAAAAGCAACTTATGTATGAACATGCACATGTACCTCCTGTACACATCCACTTTGTGTACCCACACACCACCCTGTACATCACATAATGGTGACATCTAGAAGCGAAGCTTGTCTCGAGCTAACAGAGCCTTTAGTTCCTGTTTCCTTGGAACGTTTTCAATTTATATTTGCAGTTGGTGCTGCCCTCTGGCGCTGTGCTGCCCTTTCATTGTACTCATTGTGTTGTTTTTTTCGTCTCTCGCCATGCAGCTGCCTTTTCGTGCCTCTTTTAATTGACCTCCCCTCCAATAATCGGACTAGACTGACTAGCGTCACTGTGTGTCGATAGTGTCACTGCATGTGTTAGCGCTGGTGGTGTCGGAGATATTGTCTGTCTCTTATGCAGTCAAATCTCTTTCCCCAAGATGCCAAGCACACCAGAGTGCTAGGGACTAGCGACATATAGCTAGTAACTGAGAATCAGAGTCAGCGAACCAAAGCTAACCAAGATCATAGGACATTTCCACGCAGTTGGTCTGGAAACAGGAGTACACTAATGTAGCCTGGCCAAGTTCTAGGGATCGAAGAGGGAAGGACAACCCATTCACAAAAATAACCATGCAGAAGTCGGATGTGTCGACCGGAAGGTGCAGTATCGCAGCTAAGTTGTGAACAGAAAAAAGTCCTTTTCAGGACAAACGGCGAAGAAGACAAAGAAAAAGAAAATCTCTTTCCATCTGCTACCTCCACATTCGCGGACACGATCCCCAAAAGATTTAACAAGAATCAGCAGGAGTCGCTGTGTTTCTGTTTCCGGGGTGCACCACGAGGAGGTACTTTTGGTATTTTGGTTATCGCTAACCCTGGGTCCGCAGAGAGCAGTGCGTTCCCTTTGCACCCCTATATATGCTTGAATGCCCACAAGAATCATTACGTTCCATAGTAAACCGACGAAAACTTGTATGCTTTGGACAGGTATACTAATATTATTCCGTGTCAAAAATTATCATGAAAGCACAGAGAAAATAATGGACCGATAACATCACAGATATGTCAAAATGTATTCACTCATCCGTATAACTGAAACTATAAATCACTGGAGGACTATGTGTGTTGATAAATCAAATGTAGTGCATCTACGATCCTGATGGGTTATGGGTTTACGGGTGGGAGGGTGATTGATGAATGGATTTATCGGTCAATATCAATTTTATGTTTTATATAAAGATTTACAAATCTGCATGTGTTTGTTCATATTATTCCTTTTACACATTTCAATAACCTTTCGGAGCATAGAATCTCTACTAACGTCTTCCATCTTATCCTTCTTCTTCTTCTTTATCGTTATTCAGTCAGATATCAGGTTACAGCGCCAATAGCTTCAATGAATTGTGTGAGCCGCTTCAGGTCATCCATGGAACCCCTCAAGTCTGGAAGCAGTTCCGTCTCAGTGGGCCATATTTTCACCCTCTCTTCTTGGTAGAGTTGACAGGCATGAAAAATGTGTTCTGCAGTCTCTGGGCTTAGTCCACAGTTGCACAGGTCTGTCTCACCAATCTTCAGCTTTCGGAAAGTGACTTCTCCGTCTATTATGGCCAGTTCGTAGTCTGAAGATGATGGTTTGTTCCTTGCGTGACATTTGATGGTAGGGGTCATTTGCTTCTGCAGTTGGTACATCTGCTTCCACTCCATCTTATCCTATCTATTGTTTCCAGTTCTTTATTTTGAATCTGTATCTAACTCTTTCATTCTAATATATCTTGCTTTTTCTCTTTTCCTCTCTTCTTATTCTCCGTTCATTCTAAGACTCCTACAGATTAGCAGGTTACAGTCCGGAGAACGAAATGCGTTATGTCATGATTTACTGCTTTTCTGCGATATCTGCGCCTTTCAGCATAACACATCTGACTTCAGCAGGACTTCTGCGTCACGTTGATTTTATATTGGATGGGACAGCCAACTCTTCCCCAAAACATCCTTAGTCACCTCTTGCGACGTGCATGACAGGTCATTTCAGTTATTCTTTGCTTCCTTTTCAGGTAAAGACAATACATGAACATTGTGTTATCAGTGTCAAACTTGGACATTGGATTCTAGAACAATTCATAAAATTAATACCACTGAAATGAAATGTGTAAGACGTATGATTGGAGTTAGCTTGAGAGACAAAATCAGGAATGAAGAACTAAGGAAACAATTAGGGATCACGTCAACATTAGAATATATTCAGAAACAACAAGTTAAATGGTCCGGCCACATAACCAGACAGAAGTATTATCCTAGAAACCCTTAACAAACGATACGAAAAGAGTAGACCTATTAGACGCCCTCGTAAAAGGTGGATATATCGTTTATTAGAGACACTCGGAAATATAACAGCAGAAGAGACAAATAGAAGGACAAAAGACCGTACACTCACTCTTCTCTTAACACTGAAAGGTACATGAGAACAGAAAGAAGAAATAGAAGAAGACAATACATGGGCGCCTATTCTCTCTCTCTCTCTATCTCTCTCTCTCTCCGGATTCCATAACAATTCATGTATTATGATGACTTCTGTTGAAGTTAGTCTTCATAATTTACCTGTATGACATACCCATCTTTCACAGCCTTTTCAAAAAGTGTTTTCTCTATTTCTGTTTCTATAGTTGTTTTCATGAGTTCCTCATTGATCATCCTATCATACCAATGTACTCAACCAACCGTCTATTGCACTCAGACATCTATTTCAGCAAGTTTTAGTTTTATGTTTTTCCGTTGTCCATGATTATGAGCATTACAACAGCATCCATTTTACATATTTAAATATTCGTAGCTTAATGTTCAATTTGATATAGTTTATTTGTGGTTTTCGTGTAATTCTTCTTCTTTTTCTGCGTTAGTTCTCAAACTCCTGCAGATTAGCAGGATGTAGCCCGGAGAACGGAATACGTTGTGTCATAGTTTACAGCATTGCTGTGATATCTGCGCCTTTCGGCCTGACACATCCGACTTCAACATGGCTTTGGGTCACTGACCCTATATGAGATGGGACAGCCAACTCCATCACATAACCTCCTTAGTCGCCTCTTTCGACATGCATGAAAGGTAAACAGTGTTACTATTCTTTGCTCCCGTCTCGAGCCCTGCAACACACGGGCGATGCATTTCATAATGCAATGAAGTCTTCTTTATTTTTGGAATTCTTATCCCGCAATTCCTGTCTGTTCCTCCCACTCTGTCTATGTTGCCTCCTACGAGGCGGTTTCACTAATTGTAAACTGACATTTTTCTCGATATTCATAATATAAATTATGTTTAACTTTGAGCGACTTTTACGTTGAGTGGATCGACAATGTACGTCATTCGTACACTTACAACAAAATTACAACTTTCTAGTATTTAAAAAATGTTGCTTTAGCAACAATATTTCAACTTTGCTCAATACAACCAATATGTGTTTCTTATTAGTACAGTGAAACTGTACAGATGATATCAGTGTTTAAAGAGCTATAAACATGACAAGCTGATATTAGTTTTAATAGTGGTGTTCGTCTTTTGTTGATATTTATACAAAGTGCCATGTGCTATACAATAACTGGATGTTCGTTATATTATTTTCAGCGGATATAAACATAGAGAAATTAATAATTAATGTGTTGGTACTCGTCGGTATTTATGTAAACTGTATCATAATATCGACATCACCCACTAAGAAATATGATTAACTATGAACCTTCTAAGGGTTTGCATATCCTACCGTTGCATATTTAGAAATTGCTATACAAATAGAGAACGTATCGCTTACCAGCACGGTGAATGGGTTTTAATAGCTATTTTCTGCTTATAGACATCACTTCCGTTTACCTTGTGCTGACCCTCGTGCGGTGACTGAGGTAACTCCCGCTGAGTAAGTCCATGTGATCTCGCAGCCCCCCCCCCTCCACTTGAACCGTGGAGCAGGCACGAGAGCATCAGCAAAGAGGAGTTCAGCTAATGCATTGGAATGGCAAACGCCTGGCGGTGTCTTTACTGTTGTGGTAACACCATCCATATAAATAATAAACAACAATGGTGATAAGACACACCCCTGTCCAACTTCCGACGCCATCGAAAACCACTCTGCAAATCCCGCATTTGCTTTAATAATGTATATATATGAATACTTAATTGTTTTAACCATTCAAGGAAATTGATGTAATGGTTGAGAAGATCACCAATCTAGAAAAGAAGTCTTTTTAGAAACACTCGACATTGCGATAGTAAGAGACACTCGTTTCACTCCCGCCGAAGACGGATGTGTCGGGCCATTGGCGCAAATAAAACGGCGACACAACGCATTTGCATTTTACATTTTCTGAGCTACATCCTGCTGGAAATCTAGTAGGACCATGGTCCTGCTACACAGGAAATCCAACAGGAGTTTGAGAATGAACGCCCTATATTTCATTTCTCTGGGCCAATAAAATATTACATGTGCTTATTTGCAATGCTCAGTAAAACTTAACGAGTATCACTATTACTCAATTGCGCAGTGTGCTTGGTATATAAAACAACATCGAAATACATGTTACTTTCTTCTAGTATTTGTTAAATTTGACACCATTGACATATTCTCCCACATTTCTAAATTCTATTTCAATACTTACTTATCCGATCCCCGGGGTTCACTCTTTCTTCACTGCGCCAGATGGTGGTTGGTGCATGTCTTCAGCTGTGTTGTATCTGTATAAAGGGTGATCGATGGGTTTGCTGGTAACAGTTGTTTTCGTAGGTCTTTCAATAAGGTGGTGTTTTACTGTTTTCTCCTCCTGTGGGCTGCAGTGATGCAGTATGGTCTGCGGTAATTCTTTATATGTGTTTGTTAAGTTGTACATGTGTTGTTAGTTAGTTAGTCGTCGGATCATCATCACTGCAATCCGGACACGTCCATAGTTGCTCCGATCTCTCCTTGAGTGTATCCGCCATCACACTTCTGCTGACAGTACCGGTCTTATGCTGGTTAACCATCATTCTTCTGCGCCCTCCAAAATGTTCACCTCTAGCAACACCGCATTTCAATTCCTGATCTTTAATTCCATTGAAAAGGAATCATCATCCTCATTAGTCTCACTCTCGCGTGTTATATCTCTTAAGGAGTTCAAAACCTCAGCGCGATCCATTGCCCCATCGCCCTGTGCCACAATCGCGCACGATGCCAGTTGATCCGCTCTTTCATTGCCTCGAACGCCCACATGTCCCGTCACGAAAATAAAAGTAACCACTTTCAAGCTCGCCTTTCTCAAGGCCTCAATCCACTGTTAACCCTCCCAATTGTTGTCGTCATTTCTGGACATTCCCTTGAGAAGTTTTATACTCAGAGGTGGCGTGCATGTGTATGTTAGAAGACACTGTGTGTATTCAAACCCAGGGTTATGTACGTCTTTGCTAAAAATAAAGTAGATATTCAATTTATTGTGTATATTTCCAATAGTATTATTCCGCTGGGGCATTTTTTTTTCTTCAAAAAGTTGATTTATCAATAAATCTATGTGACGTGTTCACTACATAAAGTTGTCCTCACTAATATTATGTAAGCCTCTTGGTTCTGTGCGAACTGCACAACCTCTTCCATTGCCATATTCAGAAGGTCTTCGATATCATGTGTCCATTGTAGTCTTGGTTTGCCTCGTGTTCTCTTTCCTGGAACTTTCCCTCCATGGTTAATCTTTCTAAACTACTTTTGGTTTATAAATATCACGTTTTTTTCTATATAGAAATGGTTGGTGAGTGAAACTATTTCCATATTTATGATACTATGCAGACATCAATAACACGTTTCACTATCTTTGCCCTCAAACAAATGTAATCATCTGAGTAACTGTCTAACGTATTCAAGTCACGTTTTTGTATACGATGTTATTTTTGGTTAGTCCTAACAAATTTATACTCTATATTTGTGCATCATATCTAGTTTTTATGCACGAATGAAATCCTTTGATCTTTGTCAGCATACTAATTGTTGTATCTCGAAAAAAGAACTTTTTCCACTTCAGGCCAGATAAAAAATTTAAATGTACAAACATGGCTGTGAACTTTCCTCTCTACTTTTCAATATTTATATGGACAGAATAACGAAAGAAGCTATCATTCATAAAGAGGAAAATACAACCAACGCAGAAAATCAAGAAGATGAAAACACATGTGAAATAAATGAAATTCTGTTCGCTGACGATCAAAGCCTGATATACAATGACGAAGAAAACATGCAAATCCACATAGATGCGCTGTGAACCATATGTAGGAAGTATATGAAAATCATTATACAAAAGACGGAAGTTAGGAAAATCAGCAAGTCACCATCAACAACAGATATTACAATAGATGACACAGCAGTGAGACAAACAAAAGAATTCAAATATTTAGGAAGTTTATTTTCTGAAAATGGGAAACTAGGCAGAGAAATAGAATCAATGTACCAGAAGACAAACGCAGTGACATATCAACTTTCGTCATTACTCCTACATCCAAAGATCAATATGGACATAAAGAGACAAGTAATATCTACAATTTTCATACCAACATTTTGTTACTAGTGTCAAACATGGTCTTTAACAACATCGCATCAAAGAAAAATCTTCACATGTGAAATGAAGTGGTTGAGGAAAGTTGCTATGGTCATTAAACTAGACAGAATAAGAGATGACGATATCAGAAGAAAAGTAGAAATAATGTCTTGTATCGAATATATAGAACGTTGGCTTGGTCGACATTCTGATAAAGTGGTTTGGCCACCTAGTGAGAATGTACTCAAGCCAAATAACATTGAGAGCTTCTAACAAACGATCATCTAGATACAGAGCCAAGGATAGACAAAGAAAGAGATAGATAACATCACGGCAACCCTTCACAAACACGGATTCAGCACGACTCAGGCGTCACATCTGGCCTTTTAAATGTACAAACATGGCTGTGAACTTTCCTCTCTACTTTTCAATATTTATATGGACAGAATAACGAAAGAAGCTATCATTCATAAAGAGGAAAATACAGCTCATCAAACTTTACAGCTCCCACCTATACTCTTAAAGGAAATTGTGGATGCTATCAACCAGCTTCCATCATGAGAAAGACAACTTTCAAACACCGACTGTCTTGTGTTCGAGTGTACATAATCGTCCGATTTCACGCTTAAATAATGCCAAATGTATGATAAATAAATCTTGCGTAAATGACGTCATATGATTGATTGTAAACACCCAATTTCTGTTCGTGAGATGTGTGGTGACAAGTAGTCCTTTAATCTGTATCGCAAAAATTGAAACTAATTAATGAAATATTTAATTAATAAGGTCTACATCATTTTCAATCCACACACATATTAAGTAAATGCGTTATATACTTGCTGCAGCCGAAGACGGATGTGTCGGGCCATCGGCGCAAATACAACGGCGACACAACGCATTCCATTCTCTGCACTACATCCTGCTGAAAATCTAGTAGGACCATGATCCTGCTATAAGGGAGATCCAGCGGGAGTTTGAGAATGAACGCTGAAGAAGTTATACTTGCTGAGATGATGTTGATATAGATGCTACATGATGTTAGAGTTGGGTAAAGCTGGTGAAACGTGCCGTAACATACAATACTTCAACCACTTGGACGTATGTATGGTTGCCTAGTCTAGTTATGACCGTACACCCATATGATTGCATTATTTATTTTCATCCAAGCTCTAATTCTGTTTCATAAGTACAAATATTTTTCCGTTGCTACACGTTTCTTCTCATCCACTGTCATGAACCAACGCCCTATTTAATCAATAAGTGGTTTGAAAATTTAATGCAAAGCAGCCTATCAATTAAAAAAATACCACCTGTTATATATTTATGTTTTAAATTATAGGTAATAATCCTTTTATCTTTAAATGAAGGAAATATTTTTAAACGGTCCAAAATTATATAACAAATTTCCTTCAACTGTAGGTATTTATTTATATCGTTGCATTGAAATCGCTTTGATATATTTTCTGCAGGATGACCCTATGACGACTTCCTTTTCTCCCTGACATCGCACATTGCTGTCAACGATTAAAAAGCGTTGAAAACCGGTTATCAAAAATAACTTCCGACAAGTTGATTAGAGCGAGAAAGGTGAAATATTAAAGGTATGTGCACAATTTATAACATTAAGTTGGAATGTAAATATTTATCACTAGTTTTTAATGTGTATAAAACGTGATATAAAAATGTCTAAAACTGAAATTTGCATCACCAATTTTCGATAGAACAAGAGTTGATACCCCTAGCTTGGGTCTCTTCCGACATTTTTAAAAACTTGGTATTGAATTGATAAGTATAATGATTGTGCATTGTTAAATATTAGCATGCAAATTTTAAAACACAATCATAATTAAGCCTATATTTATTTCATGACGATCTTTTGAAGCTCCATAGCTGTTTTGTGGATTAGTCAAATTTAGGTCGTGAAGATCCGGAATCCATCGTGTTCGTGGCGTACCATAAATAACTAGGCGTACAGGTTATTGCACGCACAATCATTAGGCTGTTACCACTAAGGTAATGATTACTTGACTTACACGTAGGATCATACATTTTTATTAATAGTGCCATATTACCTATAATTAGGCTATAATATATGGATAAATGTGTAGGGCCCAACATTATTTTATAATAGATTCCTTATCTAGGCATTAGGACAAAATTTTCAAAATGGGTGTTCAGCATTTTAAATACCACAGTTAGATAGCCCTTGAAAATTGCAATCCAACGATACCACAACCAAGTGTCTACGTCAATTCTGAAAAAAAGTTACGAATTTTTTTCGAATTAATTTTCGCATCATGGTAATTACATGGAACATATAAGGAAATATGAAATGACAGTTGTCAAAAAGTTGCGGCCTTGCCTTAGAACCGAGCCACTAATTTATGAATATCAAAGTTATTTGCATTAAAAAATCTATATTTATTTTATTTCACGTAACAAACAAATTATACATTTTCTTGTTTGGAAAGACAAGACGCACCTGTTGATTACATTCTGCTAATTTTCCGATGCAACCAGTATTAATTAATAATTAAAAATGACGTCTAATTAGCATAATTGCAATTGAATGTATCATATACATTTTTCACATTTATTATTTAGGATAAAAAATATAACAAATTATACATTTTCTTGTTCGGTAAGACAAGACGCGCCTGTTTATTACATTGTGTTAATTTTCCGATGCAACCAGAGCTAATTAATAATAGTGTCTAATTAGCATAATTAAAATCTCTTCTATGCTTCCCTTTATGGCAACATGCATGTGGCTGGCAATCTGTAACCTCAGCCCTCTTAGTCTTTGTATCTGAAATAAAATATTTGATTATTATTATTATTGGCATTTGGTACACATGTACATAAACAATTCTATGTCAAAGGTATGAATAAATTACCAGGTAGGTATGTGCACCAAATTTTCAAAAATTTGCTTTTTGTTTTTCCTATTTTAGTGATACCTAATTAGTCCTATATAATTAAATACTTTATTACATTATTCTGTAGATAGGTTTATGTAGAAAATTGAGCAAATTTGATAATAAACGAGACAGATACCAAAAAGAGTGAGAACGTTTGGAAGATGCTGAAGTTGACGTCTCTATTGATTTGATTTATTAGGTCTATTGTAAGGAGAAAGCATCTCTCACATAAAAGTGAATTTTACGAAATATTCATGAGAGAATTATAAGCAATTGGACTTTATAAACAATATATATTTAATTTGAAATGTGTTTCTTGTATAATTAACATGAAACAGACCGATGTGACTAAGATAACACTTCAGTCGTCATGGCGACGGACGCATGATAGTACATAAGTACGCGCACTCTGCATGGTCTTGTACCAATAATTTCAATTATTTTACATATACAATTTTTTTACTGGTATTTAAAAATGAATTAAAGAAATTAAAAGAGGCATGAATTGTAGTTGTTAAATGTCAATTTCTTTAAATAAGAATTTCAGAATTATCGACGCAGCAGTAAAGAATAGCGGTAGACAAGATGGCGGCTGAGTATGCGTGACCAATCTGCAGTGCGTTTGTTTAAAATTCTATAATAATTACCGGCAACTTCCAACAATAGTAAAATTTTGTATATAAAGAGAAAAATGGTTGTTTCATTTGTTAGACATGGTTACAACATACTATTTTATTCAAATTAATAAATATACGTGTGCAAAAAGAAAAAAACTTACCTAGGCTTATTTAATTGCTGAGTGAAAAATGTACACATCGTACTTCCAACTTCTAGTTACGTAATTTGATGCACAAATGAATGAGAAAAATTAAACAGTTGTCTATTTATAAACAATAAAGTTGCGTCGCGTTGTCTAAAGACAATTGCTGTGGTCAGTGTTTCACATGATGCAAAAAATGGATTCTTGGACGCTACCAAAACAAGGGAAGTAATTTAAGCCACATTCACTTTCACGTCCCCTTACGATTTCCTAATGCCTACCGTATCTAACTTATGACTTGTCCACTACTACTGCCTATTAATAATTACCATTCATTAATAATTAGTCTGAGTACTAATCCGCCTATTTTTGTGCTGTAGGCCAAATGAATTGTGAATGTAGCTTTTGTAACTAGGTAGGCCTATATCCTATCACTCACATTTATTAGGCATTCAGACTAAATTTTGCTGAAAATTATTTAGGGTTAACCTTTAGCAAACCAGATTAAAAAATACGAAACGTCTCCCTGCCACCGGATTCTTTTTTGAAAATTTGCGTTATTGATGGTGACTGTTTTGAAAATGTGATAATTTTTTGGTTGTTAGAGATATTTAAATAATATTTGCACATATAAATAAAGAATTGAATTATGCATATATTGGTGTAATTTATGTACGTGTGTGTGTGATACCAGACATATGAGAAAGTGGTAAAGATGTTTTTCACACAAAAAACATATTATATAACAAATAAAGAGGGAAAAATAAATAAAAAATAACTTACCGTATTTATTGAATTCCTTGGCAACACTAAACTAAATCACGCAAATCTGTTGTATTTATGTTCTTTCACTGCGAAATTATCAAAATATAGCCGGAGGAACTGTATAAAACATGTAGATTTGCAGTAAAAGCCTTCTTTGAGCTTAGGTCTAGTCATTTTTGGTTCCACTTCAACATATTCGATATCAAACGTCTAAATGTCTCCAAACCAACGCGACATTCTGTATATTCACTGCTGTGAAACTAAATAACTCAATAATTCATGATTAAAGCCACGATTCAATGTTATTTTATTCAAAATACGATGAAAGATAGGTCTATAAAACTGGTCACATCATGGCATCGTACCGGTGTGCAGATGTGGTCAGATTAATTGCTATAAAATTTGTGTCTTCTGGCTAGCCATTGTTACAACGATCATGTCAGACGTAGGAATGAACCGGCTTCAATAGCGCATGTTCCAGAGTAACCAATCAGGCTCTGGGGCGTCTATTATAACGATATCTCATTGTATGGGGTATGTCGCCAACGGCGCTAGACGCCATTTTGTTTTTTGGCTGCCGGAGTTGATATAGGCGCGGTGAAGGTTAAACTCAGCGCGTTACAAAGCGCAGTGCATATAATTTTTTTTCCACAGCCATTTTTGAGCCATTAAATTAAAAACACTGGTAAAACTACAGAATGCGTTTTCAATGTGCAATAAATAGCACATGCTGTTTATTTTTAACTATCCGACATCATGGATTTCCGTTTAACACCAATGAAATTAAGGTAAATTTTTTGTTTGAGTGTACAGTGTGCCATAAATAGCACACTGTTTTCATATTTAGGTATGTGACGTCATGGAGTTCTGCTAGAAATCCAATGAAATACCACGTGCAGTGACTCACATTCCCGGCTAGCGATGTCACGCTTGGAAGACATTTATTGATGGCGGATTTGATCTAGCGGAAATCTGTGGCTGCCTGCCTAAATATGTAAACAGTGTGAAATGGGTAAAATGATACCCTATTCATCGTTCCGTGGCGGATAAACTCCCTGAATTTTTCTAACAGAAATCTCACAGCATACACTCCTGTAATTTTCTCTCCTCTTTCGAGATGCGCCAAAAATTCTTGTCCAGTGTTGCCAACTTATTCCCCCATAAAAGCAATAGAAATGTCTCTAATAAGCTCAAAATAGCACTAAATAATGACAAAATGCACTAAAACGCACCAGAAAATGTGAGAAATACGCTAAACTAGTGAGGCCATGCTATTCCAAACATTTTGGCACCAGATATGAAAAAATACAATATCAGGTGCACCGAAATGGCAACCCTGCATTGCCGTAAAAAGGCAAAAATTTTTGCAATAATTTGTAAATTTGAAATAATAAACCCCCCATCAACTTGTCTTGTGTTTTTCTTTCACTTAACATACATTAATCCCCCATTTTTCTTTCTTTTTGGACCCCCCACCCAGTTTTAGAAAGAGCAGGTCTCCATACAATATTAATTTTTTTTCCTTCTATTTGTTAAATTTCTCCCCCCCCCCCCTTCTGTAAATTTCTTTTTAAGTGACCATTCGTCATTCTGCCAGGAACCTTCATAAATGTCAATCATGTGCCACCTGGAATAAGCTTTGGATCACGTGACCCTAGAAAAGGTTGGGAAACACCTGGAAACCAGAGCAAATGTCACAGTGTACACATGAACGAAAAATCTACCGCAATTAATGCTGTGTGATGCCGTAAAATGGATGCTGTGACGTCACATCACCCAGCGCAAATGATATCAACCACAATTTATAACTTATGTTTTAATTTATAACGGACCCTAATGTAAATGCTATTGCCAAATTAATATTCCGTTTCAAATAACATACTTTCATTTTAATTACAACTTCTACAATCACACTGCAAAAGTTATGTAATACCTCGAAACTAGAACAAAGGTCACAGTGAAGACTTATATCGTAGTTGCGCCAAAACACTAGGCCTGCCTAGATATAAAAAAGTAATTTGTACACTAAAATGTTTTGAAGTAGGCCTACGCCTTATTTTAATTTGATAGTAATTATAGGCACTAATTTATTAACCTTTAACACACTCAATTAAAATTACAAAGTCTTTCGGCGCATCTGCAGTTTCATCCACCACTGTGGTTGGTTTCCCAATTTTGCCTCGCCTATCGAGTACTGAACCCTTTCTCATTGCAAGCATATTTTCGGTATAGGAAAGCTTGACAGTAAAGTTGGGCCAGGGCTGTCATTGTCCCATTTTTGCCTGAAACTATTGGTTACGGAACCCTAACTCTCCGCGAGCATATTTCTGTTATAGGAAAGCTCGATATTAGAGTTAGGCTAGATCTTCTTGCCTTGCAGTGCGCCCATAATTGGGCCTGGTTCTCTGCCCGTAAAGAGCACAGGTAACTAGAAGCTTGTCTTGAGCTAACGGAGCTTGTTTTTCTGATTTCCGTGGAATGTTTTTACCATCTATTTTGCAGTTGGCTCTGTGCTGCCCTTTCATTGTGCTCAGTATATTGTCTTTTCATCTTTCACCATGCATCAGCCTTTTCCATTGGCCAATGTTCTGACTGGACTGACTAGTGTCACTGTGTCGACAGTGCCACTGCGTGTTGGCACTGGTGGTGTCTGAGATATTGGCTATCTCTTATGCAGTCAGATCTCTGTCCATTTGCTTTCTCTACATTTATGGACACGATCCCCAAATGATTTAGCGAGAATCAGCATAAGCCACTATTTTTTTCCAGTGTGCACCACGAAAGGATACATTTGGGATCTTGGTTATCTGCTAACCCTGGGTCCACCAAGAGCTGTGCTTTCCCTTTGTACCCCTAACATGTATATATAAACAAACATCTACCCTAACTGAAATACCAGAACAATGCTGGAGCAAGGAAGAACTGTTTAAGTAATAAAATGCAACAAGGAAACATAATACAAGATATACTTGAAATCTCTTATACAAAAATGGACAGAAACTGAAAAAATTAGCCACAGATGTGCTATCCTTAAAGAACAATGATGATAAATCTTATTCAAACTCAACTGCTACAGTACTCACAAATCCAGTCTTGTTCTTCCACAACTTGAATGCTTGAGGAAACACTATTCTGGATTATCCAGACACACAGAGGAACTTCACACTGGACTTATCAGTGCCATGTTGTATAAATCTATGGCACTTCTCCATATCTAAGATTTAGTAAAATTACCGCATCCTCAATTCTCACTGTAGAAGACTACTGAGTTGCTGTATCTCTTAACATAAACCAGCAATAAAACCTAAACCCCAAAAGGTAGTTTAATGGGCTTATGATCATTACTATTGATCATTTCTTTCTTGTATCTTCCATTTTTGTAGAGCTGAAGGTTTATCATCCCCAACCTGTAGTTTTGTAATTTCCAGCCATCATGTGGATAAAAAGATAAAGGGACATTAACCTTCACCATGCTGTGAGCGATTATAGTCGAAAGGCACAAAAGTAATTTTTGTAGCTGTCCGTAATACAGCCGCCCGTTGTTACACACCTCCTTCAACAAGGATATCATGACTGTAAATGGTCATTCATCCGGTTAACAGGAAATGACATAATTAATATAAGATATAGATAAGTGGTGACCATTTAGCCGCAGATATAATCTGCCAAAACTATTCAAAATAGCATCCATTTTGGGGAATATTTTTTAAATTCTTTCTACTTGTGTATCTGGTGCACACATGAAGTTTCTATATATAAAATTAGACTGTTAGTGACAGTCGGAATCAGACAATTATTTCTTGCCCAGGACAATCCCATTACTGTTATCACAGTCGATCTATAGGAGGCGTTACTGACCCAACATATTTACCCAGCATCTGATTTAATTACCCAGTGTTGAGGCTAGGGGAATTCAAATCTGGACATGTGAAGCCAAATGACTGAAATTATTCAACATATTACAGACAGGCACAAATGTTAAAACATTCAAAAAAATTGTCTTGGCAATATTCCAAACAAAAAAATTGTTGCTGAGCACATTTAATATTTATACAAGTAAAGCAATATTGTTAATAATATTAGAGAATGTTTGGATGCTTGTCAATTTAGTGGTGCCGTATTGCCCAGTTTTACCATGGCAGTATTATAAACACCACACCCAGATAGCACATGAAATTTATAATCCAAAAATACGTCATTCAAGTATGAGAAAAGAATGTCTTATTTTTGCAAAAGGGTAATTATATGGGACATACGCCCGTGTGTTGCCGGGGCTCCGAAAGGGGAGCAAAGAATAGCAACTGTTTACCTTCCATGCATGTCGTAAAAGGCGACTAAGGAGGTTATGAAATGGAGTTGGCTGTCCCATCCCATATAGGGTCAGCGACCCAAAGCCATGATGAAGTCAAAAAGCGCAGATATAGCAGCAATGCTGTAAACCATATGACAACGCATTCCGTTCTCCGGTCTACATCCTGATAATCTGCAGGAGTTTGAGAACGAACGCATAAGAAGAATATGGAACATATAACAGAAAGTTGTGACCAAAAATTAGTCGTTAATAATTTGAGAAAATTTAGTTATTTAACTTAAAATACTTTAACAAACTTTCTTTGTGTCCAGAAAAACAATATGAAACTTGCTTAAATAGCGCTAATTTTTCAGTTGCAATTAGGGCTAATTAATGTTAAAAATGGTGACTAATTTGCATAATTAAAATGGAACTGAGTATTTAGTATATAATTATAATCTTATAAAATATCCAATAAACCATTTGATTTTTGTGTTTGGAAACATGATACATTTATTGGTTTCATAGTACTAATTTTCATATGCAACCAGAGCTAATTTTCAAATTAATATTGCAAATTAAGCATGAGAATAAAAATGTAAAGATGGTCTGTAGTTTTTAATGAATTGTCATAAATTGTCACACCTAAATACATTACTTTTTCATATATGTACAGATAAATGGTAGATCTAATTACTGGAAATTCTGTCCAGATTAATAGTAATTTTCTTTTTGCAAGAAACATTTTAAAAAACTTATTCCACTCCCCTCCCCCTCCCCACATTCTTTTTTGAAAATTTGTGTTATTGTTTAGGGCTGTTTTGAAAATGCGATAACATCACTGGGGAAAATAAATATACCATGAAGATTTGCCGTAAATTGTATGAAACTAGATCTAGTTGTATTTTGACTACAAAACATTTGATGCTTGACATCTACATAAAGAAACCAATGTGACCTACTGTGAAAAGTAACTACCTCCCAAGTGTTCATCATCTGAATCACAACCTATAATGATTTTACTGAAAATACGATAAAAGTCTGTAAACCTGTTACTTTTCATGGCACTGTTTTGGTGTGCAAATGTGGAAGTGTCATTGATTTCTTGTGCAACTGGACTGAGCCCAGAGACTGCAGAACTTATTTTTCATGCACGTCATCTATCAAGTAGAGGGAAAAGAAATGTGTTCTACTGAGATGGCACTACTTCCAAACCTGAGGGATTCTTTGACATGAAGTGAATTTACACAGTTCATTGAAGCTATCTGATATCAACATATCCTGTATTAGTCATCACAGCCTTTCAAAACTTCTGTCCATCTTGAGCCAGGCTTCCTACTTCTGTTATTATCATGCTCAGGTGGTTTTTGATGTCTTTGTAACCTGATTAGTTACTGAAAAATTAACTTATCTAGATCTGACACCCACACTAGAAGCCAAGATTTCCTTTTAATTCCTATATGACCAGAGCAATATGTCTTATTTAGTACCTGAAGGTTGTCATCCATTTATACCAGTTATTGGTAAAGTATGGTAAAATCTGGTCAAACATCTATTTTTTTCCTGTTCCACCAGGCTAATCTAAAAGTAATATATGCAGAAGTTACTTTTTCTTTTATATCAGGGCCTTTTCCTTATCACTGCATCCTTACCGCCTTGATGAGCATGATCAGAAAAATACAAATGGGTTGCATTTGAGAACTGACTTATACACTCTAGAGATTGAAGTTGAACATGTCACATTAATGTTTGTTGTGCCTGATCATGATGGTGCTCATGGCAACAAGAGAAAACATAGACAGGCTTGAATTTCTACCTGTGCCCAGCAATAGGCCAATGGACGTAACATGGAACAGAAATTCATGAGGTTGATTTCTTTTCTATGTCCAGAGTAGAGGAGCGGGATTTGAAATGTGGTGTTTCCAGAATGAGCGCTAATGTGGGCTTAGGAGTATGATTGTTATCGAGTAATTGTGGATACACTTGAGTGGTGATGTGAGCACATCTCAGTTGAACGTGTCTGGAGTGAAATCATCATGTGATCTTGATTGGCCCGGTAGGAGTGACTAAACCTAACTAACCATATGCACAGGTCCCTTAGTTCTAGAAATGCTATGCTATACCTATGTAAAAAAAATTGTGGTCACTTGCGATGTGAGAAGCCCATTCTATCCTTAAAAGATGCCAATCTTGTCTCAATATATAGATTGCATTCTATTTGTTTCTACCTTGCATATACTTATACTACACTGCAAACTCATTTTATTTACAATTGTCCTGTAAAGTTCTGTATCAGGTTTTCATGTTATTTCTGTGTTCACTGCACTTTTCTTGGATCTATTCATTATAAAATGTCATCATTCATTTAGCTGTTCTATGTAGTCTTATTTCTCAAATAAATAGTATTTTTCAAGTGTCTATATTTTCTGCTATTTCCCATTGCTGTTATATCTGAGAATGGTTATTTTTGTGTTATTTCTACATATTACCATTTTATTTTCATTAAAATTTTTAATATTTATACTTGTTAGTCCTGTTGTCTATTAATAGTAAATATATTTCGTCCTCTGTGTCTGATAGTCACATAATATTTTTTCTGCACCATCTTTCACATTCCATTTGAAAACAGGCAGTTCTACATGCACATTAACTTTGCTTTGATGTATTTTAAGTTCTGATCCGCTCCCTATTTACCAGTTTCTCCGTTGCAAGTCGGTTCGCAGATGACCTGTATTTTGGCTTATTTGAACACATTGCAGTTTTTATTTTCTGGTGTTTAACACCCTCTGTAACAATTGCCTGACTTGTGATAAATACCGAGAATAATTTTGATTTTTGCCCTTACAGGTTATGTGAATTTACACTATTTAGTAGACTGCTACTTAAATTATTTTTCCCCACTCAATTGCATTATTAGTTCATAGTTGTGAAAACTATAAGTAATCTGAAGTTATTTTGTTGGCTGGAGTTCTCGTTCTAACCAATTTACTATCTTTTTCAACTTCTGTGGTCTCAAACATCCTGTAGATTTACAGAACAGTGCACTGTGTCAAGGTTTACAGATTGGCTGTAAAATTGGCACCTTTCATTCCATTTGACCTTAGCATTGCTTTTGGATCACTTTAATCGTATAATAGTACCGCCTGCAGCTATTGCCATTGTTGCCTCTTACAACACTCATGTTTGATTTCATTGTTGCTATTGTTTGATCCAACGTTCAGACCCAGATAACACATAGTACCAGAGCCATATTGTGTGGTAGAATAACATGTTATAAATGTTTGATTTATGTTTTTAAGAATTCTTTCAATATATCCCAGCATTCACTCCCCAAACTGTCCCAGTTTTCTTAGTATAACTATCTTCTTTCTACTCTTTATTTCTGCTTTGGTGATGTGATGATTCCATCTTCTCATTCGAAGTGGAGACATTACCTAGTCATGTTGTGTAATACCATGGTTGCGGGTGCATCTCTCGACCTCATTTCCTACTTTAGCACTAGTAATTGCTCCATGTAGTGATGACATGAAACCAATCTTAGTTTCCAGCCTGTGTTAGCCAGACTAAGGTGCCTTCTAGGAGTTGTCCTGTGGAGATTATGTAGTATATAGCAATCAAAATATTGCTGTGTACTTCTCATTGATCAGCTGTCGATGTGTGGCAAAATAGTTAAAGCCATTTGCCTGTGCTCACAGGGTAAAGGTTTTTTGTGTGTTCTCTCATTGGATCTCTCTTATAGCAGGCTGTTCTTATTAGATTTCAGGACATTGTCCAGAGAACCAAAATGTGGTGTTGTTGCTTTATTTGTGCCAATGGTCTGCTACATCCAACTTTGGTATTGCTGCCCATGCTCAAAGGTAACCAGCCAAGCACGCTTTACATTTTGCTCCTGTTTGTATACCGTCATGGCCACAGACACAGTTGAAATTTGGTTTCTTCTTTCGTTCTCAAACTCCTGCAGATCAGCAGGATGTCGTCCGGAGAACAGAATGCGTTGTGTCATGGTTTACAGCATTGCTGCGATATCTGCGCCTTTCGGCCTGACACATCCGATTTCAGCATGGCTTTGGGTCACTTACCCTATATGGGATGGGACAGCCAACTCCATCCCATAACCTCCTTAGTCGCCTTTTACAACATGCGTGGAAGGTAAACAGTGTTGCTATTCTTTGCTCCCCTTTCGGGCCCCGACAACACACAGGCGGAAATTTGGTTTCAAATTGGACATGAGCTATGGAGTTATGCCCTGGACAGCTCAATGGAGACAAATATTATATTATGTGGGGATGCCCATGTACTGTGAAGTAAATTTTCACTGTTAAGCTTTAATAATGCTATACAAACCATGAAATTTTGAATTGAAAATTTATTTATGATTACATAAAATTTGTTTAGACCAGCGCAGTCTTACACATTTTTGTAAATCAAGCCATGGCCGTATAAATGGTGCTATAAATGTTGAGAAGCACAGAAATTGATCATATGCACATCTAAAAAAAAATATTTTAAAAATCAAAAAAAAATAAATAATAGCTTTATGTGAAAGTAATTTCTACACAGAAATACTTTCAGTAGAAATTATATCATGTATCACACTAACATGAAACTAATATTCACAAATTTGTCAGTGCATGGCGATACCCAGTGCATAACTTTATGGACCTCATTAATTGAGTTTATCATCCTGTAATATTTTTAGTTGAATCTCCAGTTCAAATGATATTGAGCTCTTCTGTAAATCAATACACACCTCACCTTCATTTCTTACAGTAGGATAACTAGTAGTAGTAGTTAGCCCTATTATTGCATGCAGACTTTTCTAACTCTCCCAGAATGGCTCTTGTTGCTTTTTTAATAGACAGCAGATTTAACTGTTTTGAACAGTGGTTCTCAAACTTACATTTGTATGATTTAAATTGTATTTTATCTTGTTCAATGAAGCCAAATGGTGCTGGTACAACAGACAAAATCCACATATTATTTTGATTTTATGCTCTACACTTGTTGGCCTATGGTAATCCTCTTTCAATCGAGTAGTTTCATAAAGATTTGTGGTGTGTCATGTTTCTTTATTTGATTTTCAAATGTGCATTGTCTAATTTTTGTCAGATTTCAGACAATTTTTTTCATCATTGAGTTGCAGCAGTATAATCCTCATTGTTTATGTGTCTAAATTCACAAATGGGATGCAAACTGATTTAGAAAATTTTGTACAATATACAACCATATATATATATCATGGTTGCACTGTGAGTTTAAGAGAACATGGATTCTTATTTAAATAACTTATTTACATGCTGGAGATATTATTTATGAACAACCAGGTGCTTGCATCCATCTGTAAGATTAACTGAAGAGACTACTTTAATCCAGAGCTATCGTATGACTCTTTGACATTGGCTTTCATTTTTATGTTTTTGATAAGTCATTCTTCCTCTGTATGAATGTTGATTGGATTGTCTCGCTGTTCATTACATGTAACATCTAGTTTCAAAATGCTATTTGTGTATCCATTGTAAATTACATTACATGTCTCACAACTATATTCCTTGTCACTGGGGTAATCTACCTACTGAATAGTTTTATATACTCAAGTTATACTGACTTGTATGCTGTGAAGTGTATTTGACCATGTATTCCTGTTTCTCAACTTTAAGATTAGGTCATTGCAGTTACTGAAAATGTTCCTTCATTACAACAGTTCTCAATGAACTGCTGGGCACATATAATTGTTCCATACTGAGTTTGCACAAGTTAGATGTGCGAATAGTTTTATGAATTTCTCTTGGAGGGGGGGGGGAGAGATTTTCTCTTTTAGATAGCTACATTTGACATTTTACTTCATGTCCTAATTTTATCTGACTCTGGAGTCACTGCATCTCAATGATTTTCTATTGTGATCTACTGTAATAAAATATTGTTTTGGCTGGCTTATAATAAATGTTAATTTTCTAAACCTTTTACAAGTTAATTTGTATGAATTTTCACTTTTGTATTGCTGAGGCATGAAAAAGGAACGAATAATAGCAACAGTGTACCAGTTACATTGAAATCTGGTGCGTTAGGGAGAAATGAGATGATTTCTCAGCCTAGCTGTAAACAATCACACTGAATTCTCTGGTCTCCATCCTGCTACTCAAGCAGTTCCTTTTTTTTTTTTTTGCAGTTTCCCATGCTCAGAAATCTAATTTAATCAGGCATGCCTGAATTCAATCAAATCCTGACAGTTTCCCCCACAGCTTCATCTCTAGTTCTGTCTCTTGAGGCCAGGTCTTAGTCTACAAGTCATTAGATGGTAAACATGTCTGCAGAATGTGTTCTGCTGTCTACCTTTTGACAGGTTATAGGTCATTTTGGACATCCTCTTTTATGTGTCATTGTAGTCAGCAGATAAACTTGTTTTTTTTTACCTGCTTTTGCCAGTCTATTAGCAGTCTCATTTCCTGCTATTCTGCAGTGAGCAGGGTTCTACTGCGACACCACTTTGTTCTTTGTAGAGTTTAACAGGTCTAGTGACGTTTTTTGTAGATCTTTGGGTTTATTTTGAGTAATTGAGACCAGCTACTTAGTGAGAAGATAGGGCTTAGTCGTCAGGGGAGGCTGGCTGGGTCCTATATTTGTTAGGGTCATGATCCTGCCTAACAAATAAATATGCTGAAGTCAGCAACATTTTTACAGCAAGTAGACGTGATGTAGTATTGATCATGTGACGATTCAACAAAGTGTAGCAATGGGCACTATACTTCTCAAGAGCTCACGACATGAAACTGGATATCCTCTTTGATTGCTTAATGGAAACAGGAGGCACACAGAATGGACACTAACTAGTAACTAAACATCACTATGTACACAATTTAAAGTTAAGATACATCAGCACTGTACTTGTGGACAGTCAACCAAACTGCAGTGCATATCCTTCTGATCCGTTGTCTCTATTCATCTAGTGTCTTTGATGCTTCTAATGTTACTTGTAGCTCTGCCAAGTGGTTTTTGTGCGTGAATAATTTGCCAGTATCTGATGAGCGTTCTATTGTTGGGGTGTTTAGTATAGATATTATGACGGTCCTTTTGTGAAGACATGAATTCAGGAAGAGCAGGCAGTAGTTTGAGAATGAACACGGAAAGACATTATCTATTTGCGGCTATTATCTAGAATATATTTATGTATTATATATTTCGAATACTTTTGTAGTGATGTCTTTGACCCCTTCAGCACACATCAATAATATGCATTGTCAACTTCCTCCATATCTGTACCTTAGAAGTGCATGCGTCTATTCTTTTCCTGGCAGTGGGTTGCTGAACGCTTTGCATACAAGTTATTGACTTTTCATTCTCTTATCTGGGATTATATATTTATCATTTTACACGCATTATGTTCTCGAGCTATCGATTGAACGTTTTTGTGGTGGTTGAACTACCGACTCAAGTTTTCTGAACCCTATTACTGCAAAGATCCAAACGTTAAGAAGCTGTGAGCTAAAAATCCAGCTACTTTGATATTTCCACTAACCAGCAACCTTTTACTGATTTACACCCAGAAAAAAATATTTCAAATAGTATCAGCATTGTGTACAGAACCTACATCTTGAGTATGGATTTTAATCTTGGTGGATGTCATGTAACATGTTTGAGATGCGTCTTGCAAATATCGATTACCCCAGTCCTTCACCGCACGTTAATCTTCTTTCCTTTGATTATTATGCGCGCAACAAAGCAAGTAGATATAATTAATGTCGTTTCCCTCGAGCGCCAGCCTTTCCTAGAAATTATAAGCACAAATTGATCTTTCGATTACCATACAACTTTGGCCTTTTGTTTGGAAGCGTCGAGTTCTAACTGCGTATGCAGTCGCTCGATAGACGCAAGACCTGGAAACAAAGATCTGGTTCCACTTCAAAAATGCTAAAGGTAAAGTTTAACAATTGATCGGTTTGTAAGTAAGACCGGATGAATAGAAATGCCGTTTATACAGATTGACTAAAGGAAAGGGTGGATGATATACGATAAGCAGTTGAAGACGAGCGAGAAAATAATAGTATTGATAATTTGTAATGTTCCGAAATCTTCAACTTCTAGTCTTCGGAGGTAGCGCAGAACAGGTATTGCGCTCGATAAGGAAACTTGCATTTTTCAACAATAGGTCTTGATTCACTGAAAGGAAACATGAGGCGTGTGCTGTCTGATCAATGCTACCTTTGTTTCTTTCATATTTTTTTTGCTTTTTGCACATGGGGCCCTTTCACACGAACTACAGCTTGTCTTTTCTGCGACCAAGTTTTAAAAGTGGATAGCCAGTGTCTGTCCCCTTCATTCAGAAAGTTTTGCATCAGGAAATAGAAATAAGTGAAATAAATAAATTTCTGCACCATCACATTTATACCACGATCAGTAGTTGAGACACCATCCGCCAATTGTGTGTACAGTTTACATGGGCCAGACATGTTTACATTTGTACACAATTAACTTCACTGTTCAGATTGCATCACGTGTACAATCTCTGTTAGCAAACATGCAGTGCTGAAGTGGATACCAAGTAGCTCCAGCAGCTTTTCTGAATGTACCTCTAATTTAGGAAATATAGTAACATTTAAAGTTAGTGCATTAACTATTACTGCAACGATCTTCCATATCAAGACATTCATTTTATTGGACATATCGTTACCCCTTCTTGCAATTTAAGTATACTTTGGGCTCCTACGTTTTTGAGCTATATGTCAAACTAGTTCTGTTTCTGTGTTGCCTGGATCCAAAAGAAAACAAAGATGGAGAAGGCAAATAAGGAAGTTGTGTGGTGGAGTTCGCTGTCATCTCATTGGTCAGCCCAAACACAATGATCAAATAGGATGCGTCCTGCACTTACAAAGACAAGTTCTGTTCAACGTCCCGCTAACCAGTAGTAATTGAGAGAAAACACAGAACATTATACAGTTTACTAGTATAACTAGCAAATATTATAGAAATACAACTCAGCATTGTTTCACACAAACTCTTCCTGTGACATTGCAATTCCCCTACAAATCCTTGTAATTAAAATCCTCGGTTTGATTCGCTTTGTTGTTGACTGGTATTTGTTAATTGTATCTTTAACGTCACATGAAATTAGTGATCTCAACATACATAGTTGGTATGTATTAGCAAGTGAATAGTCTATCTGAAGACGCGAACGTAGCATCATTATTTCTGGTCTTTTCTACGTTATTGTGTCCTTTCTTCCCTATATATCATATATCCCCTAACTTGCGGCGTACACTTGTCATCGTGATCTTAATCAGAAAATAAATATTTTAATATAATAATAATGATAAAGCCCCTAACCAATTAGGGTCTTATAGGTGTCACGTTGGAAACTCCATGAGAAAGATGAGTGATCAATATTGGGCCGTTACTCCAATGGTCGCACTTTGGTAGAAAATGTTACATCGCAGTGACATTTAATGAGGAACAGGATAAAACAAATATGAGGGCAATAGAAGATTCATTTCTAAATAACACCATGATTGCGTTTCGAGTTTACCAATTTATTCTGCATGTCTGTCTGTGGATTTTCAATACTGCGTTTGCAAATCAGAATGAAATCTTGAAAGACGTTAATTTGTCATAACGAAAATTAAACAGCGAATTTAGAATCTTACCTGGTAACCGCTGCAATTTTAATCATCACATACGTTAAATTTATATTAAATTATAATATACAAAAAATCTATCCCGTGTATGTTTCTGCTTCTATAAATTGGATATCAACTAAAATATATATTGGGAGCCTTTACTAGATGACCGACATCAAAGAAATAGAACATGGACACACCAAAACTGCAACTGGCGATAAGAAATGTTACATGTTGCCATTAATACTAGAGATTTTTTTATTTGTGTGTATTCAAAGTAAGACATTACCATTCAGCTGCAGAAATATGTGTAATGTACAATTTCAGTCGAGTATATACCACCAATGACAATCAATTTAACGGTTGCTAGTATAATTTTGTTGATTTTTCTACATCTTCGTGTGTGCTATACTGCATCTTGTCTCTGAAATGTGATACTTTATGTTAATATGAGTTTTATTTTCTTTCTATCTCAATTATTTAATTGTCAGTATTCATTTTTCTGCTTTTTTAGTAAAATATTACTGTCGGTATATTGTATTTCTCTATTTTCAATGGTGCCTCATAAAACACTGCTGCATTGATGCAAGAAACAAGAGAATAAAAAGGTTCTAAAAATGAAATGGAAAAAGAGTAATCGATTGCATGGATTCAGAAGATTCTTTGGTTCTCAGTTTAAAAAAAAATACCACTGGAAAAATAAACTATTTTGGAATTGTATCATGTTTTGTGTTGGTCTCCATAGCCACCTAGCTAGTCCGGGCATGCTGACGCCATTCGACCACTCTGTCTAGGCGTGCCCGCATTGATTTTTATTTTCAAAGGTTGTGTTATTTCTCTTGTGATGTGAGCCAACGTTGTAGTTTGCCGTAGCTTTCTGCTATCGTCGCTGTGTTAGAAATAGTGATTGCGCGATTGTTGAGGTTTTGCTGAAGTCGGATGCGATCTAATGATCTTTCTGCCACAATTATAGGACATTTCCACTGTCATTAAAAATAAACATTGATTTCTGATTCTGCCTATAAACAAACACTATTTTGTTTTATGATTGGTTATACCCACCTATGAATTATGGGCTCGCTACATGTAAATTTCTGTTTCTAGTTGTATATCTGATTTTCTCTATATACATTTTTATACTTAGCTTCATTGTTGAATAAAGGGAAGCAAAGAAAGGCGACACTGTTACCTGCCATGCACATCGTAAGAGGCGATTAAGGATAGGGGAATGGAGTTTTCATCTCATATAGGACACAAGTTACCCATCAGCCATGTTAAAATAAAATACCATGCTCAAAGACGCATCGTATCTGTAAACCATCGCAGAAGAAAGAAATAGATTGTGTTGATATTGTTCATTATTCGGCACTTTCTTGAGTTGCACTTTTTACTTTATTCAGCCAAGCACCTCGGCTTTCACTTTGTGGGCAGGACATCCGAGGCCAGGCACAGCCGTTTTCGTTATGCCTTTATTTTGGGGGGTTGGCTTCCCTTGACTGACATCTGTCGACGCGAGCGAATATTGTTCTCGTCTATCTCGCACTAGATATTCCAGTCAGTGAACTTGCCGTGTGTAATTAAACGTTTTGTGCCTGAACGGGTACTGCACCGTTTCTCATCTGCGTCCCTGGTTCCGGTTAAGGAATAACTCGACAGAAGAGTAGGACCCGTGCTCTTTCGCTTTCTTAGCCATCGTCCGAGTCTCACCACGCGTTTGGGAGCAAGTCGTGTTCTCGAGCTGGATGACATTGTCCCATTTCTGCATGAGCCCACCGGGTACTGAACTCTTTCTCTCTGCGAGCATGTTTGTGGTATAGGAAAACTATATTAGAGTTGGGTCTGTGTTTCTGTTCAGAACACCATTAAATAGAATCTTTTCTCGAGCTAACTGAGCTTGTAGTTACGATTCCCTTTCTATTTGCACTTGATCGGTACTGTTCTTTCATTATACTCAGTATGTTGTCTTTTCGTCTCTCGTCATTTATCTACTTTTTCGTGTCGTTTTTATTGGCTACCCCTCCAATGCTTGGACTGGACTGACTAGCGTAACGTGTCGACAGTGCCACTGCATGTGTTGGCGCAGTGGTGTCTGAGACATTTACCGTGTCTTTTGCAGTCAATTCCCGTTCTATTTGCTGCCACCACATTCACGGACAGGTTTAGCCAGAATCAAGCACGAGCAGCTGTATTTCTGTTTTAGGATCTTGGTTATCTGCTAACCCTTCGTCCGCCGAGAGCACTGTGGTACCCTTTGCACCCTTTGTATTATATTATATTTATATTTGTATTATATCCTGTATTTAACGATGATTAGTTGCTGATACCCCTGGACTCATTCCCCTGTGCCCAATTCGATTGTGTGATATATGCATGTCGTTTTTTGTTCCTTATATGGTTTTAATTTATCTAGTGATAAGAGTTTTCTGATGTAATCCAGCACTGAACATTAAAATGGTGGTGGTTTAGTTTCGTATGGACGAATTCACAGCAGACACTTTTGAATGCATTGTATTCTCTGTTCATATGATTAAGATGTACGTGTTATGTGTGTCAGATGAGACTTTGGCCTTTCTTCTCACGAGTTTGAGTCTTTGAGATTTAAGCTTGTCATATATTTGATTTCCCACCCACTGTTTTCAATGGCCCGTCTGTTCAACCAAGTCTCATTCATATATTTCAACATTATTTTTACTGTGCGGTCCTTTGTGTTTATGTCTGCTCCTGTCTTGCTCTCTTCTTTACTAGTCTGGATGCCTTGTCATTGCCAGGTGTGTGGCAAGAAATCCACTCCATAACAATTATTGACTATAAGCACTAAATAGCCGGTCATCACTTTCTAGTGCTTGAAGAGCGGACACATGTAAAAATCGATGTTTTTGATGGAAAGGTATCAAATATGTTTTGGTGTCTATAGAATATCTAGTTTTTGATGTCATTGGGGAAATAGATATTTGAAGCTCAAATAATAGCACTATAAGGATTTTCTAGACCAATGATTCTCAACATTTATGATATCTCGGCCTGAATGTTCTTGTCATTAGACCAAAACACGGGTAATAATTAAGAAAAAATAATAATAAGATGATGGCTTAGTTCCAACAAACTCTATTTACTTAAGCTTTAGAATTCAAGAAACGGCTCTGTTACGAAAGATTAACCCAGAAAGCAATCTATAGTGACGACACGTCTTTATTGCATACAATATTTATTCAATATTCGAAGCTAAACTGAAATATGTAAATGCACAGGTACTAGATATTTGGTTTCCATATGCAACTTTATGGACGTGAACGTTTTATTTCATATACCGAAAGCGGATGTGGTGGACCGAAAGGTACACAAATTCATCTTTGCTGTCAAATTAATGGTACATGGTATTAACACTCAAAGCACGAAGGAACAATATTATAGGTTCTCTTTCGCAGTTTGACATGTCTACACAATATTATACACCCATACACATTTCATCATGATAAAGTGGCATCCCGTCTCAGCAGCATTAGTAGTTGGTTGCTGGATCTCATATTGTGTGTAATAAACTGTATATTCAACGTGCACATTCCTAGCAGATAGATGGCATGCCTGTACAGTGAGGTTTTCCTTTTATGTAAACTCATACCCTCTGTCTTTCCACACAATCCCCCAAACACAAAATTGCAAAGATACAAAAACTGTTCACAATATCCTGGTCAGAAAGAAAAGCACTAGTCGACTGGCAAGTAATTGTACCACTATGGAAAAACAAAGGTAGCAAGAGAGGGTCAATCATGTAGAACTATCTCTTTATTAAGTCATACATGTATAATCTACATAAAAATAGTAGAACAAAGATTATTGCAGAACCACAGCCGAGTCCCTCTCAATTTGGCTTCACAAGAGGGGCGAGCTGTACATTCGCACTATTCACACTGAGACAAATGAGTGAAATAGCAATCGAATATAAAGATTTTGTAGACCAGGAAAGTGCATTCGACAGAGTAGATAGAAACATTCTATGGGAAACCTTTGCAATTTATAACATCTCAGGACAGCTGTTAATATAAAAGCGATATTTCAAAAATGTCAAAGCACAGTAAGAATAACAGATGGAATGACTGAACTTTTCGAAATAAGTTCTGTAAGGCAATGCTGCGTGGACTAATATATAAGATCACATCAACAAAGAGAAAAACGTTGCAAATAAACCTGATGAGAAACATAATAATGAAATCAATGAACTATTATTTGCCGATGATCAAAGTCTAATATACAAAGATGAGGAAAATTAGCAAAATCACATAAATGCATTGCTATTAGCGCTAAAGAATTTAAATATCTAGGCAGCATTTTTTCCGACAATGGAAGACTAGACAGAAAAATATAAATACGGTGCCAGAAAGCAAACACATTGACCTATCAACATTCACCATTACTTCTTCCCCCAAAAATCAAGATGGAAAAAATAATACATATCTACAATTTTTATACCATCACTGCTACCAGTGTAAAACATGGTTTTTAACAGCCTCACAGCAGAAGAAAATGTTACATATGAAATGATGTGTCTGAAAAAATCTGCAATGGTTACCAGACTAGATAAAATAGGAAATGAGGAAATTAGGAAATGAGTTGGTACAATATCATGTATTGAACATAGTGAGAGACTGCAAGTAAAATGGTGTGTTCATCATATGAATACGAACCCAAACCAAATACAAATAAGAGCATATAACAAAAGAATATCCGAATATATAAGGCCAAAGGTGGACCAAGAAAACGGCGGATAGGAAACATCAAGATAGCTTTGAACAAACATGGACTAAATGCAACCACGGTGACGCATCTGGCTTTGGAACGACGCTCCCACCCCTACGCTTCAACAAGTGTGAACGCAACCCTGCCGCAGAGGGATGTGTCGGGCCATTGGAGCAAATAAAACGGCGACACAGCGCATTTCCATTCTCTGGACTACATCCTGCTAGAAATCTAGTAGGACAATGGTCTTGCTACAAGGGAGAGCCAGCAGGAGTTTGAGAATGAACGATGAAGAAAAAGATTAACGCAACCAACCATCATTCACCTGGGGATAGACAATAAGCTTTATTTCTTGTAAATTTCTGGGAATAAAAACGATTGTGATAACATTCATGCAAAATATGTTTATGAATTGTGAAAGAGGCCATTAAATCACTTCGCAACTGTTTGTGTGTTGGCCATTGCGTTTGAAGTACGCAAGTGTATGTGTCTATGGTTGTGGAGCTTATTCCATTCTGTGGATGTTTGTTGCGATATTCCGAGATTATATACTAATACAATGTAATATAAATATATCGTCATAACCTAATGTTGGTTTCTAAAAATACGATAAGATAAAGGATAGCGTATTATTTTGATCTGATGAAACTAATCTTAATACCAGTAAGTTATCAGACAATAATTGAAAATAAAGCGCATACAATCAACCAGTGTATAACATAATTTCCAATTTAAATATTTTTTTCTATTCTAGACACTACTATATGATAGTCATCATATGATCCTTGCTATGAGTGGGGAAAAATACCCCATACCCAATTTTGTAATGCTATAGTTATTACATTTCACTTGATCTGTCCACCTGGTCCCGGGCTTTAGTTTTACTGTACTCATTTTCTGATTTGTGGTGTGGCGTGGTGATTCCTTTGTTTAATTTTTAGTCCCAAAGTCTGAAGGTTTTTCCGGCTTTGTCAACGCCGTGGAGCATGTGCATCGGGTCTGGTAATTTTAGTTCTCGTTTGAATGCAGTGAACTTGGTGTAATTGTAAATTAAAACGTGCACATATGTTTAGCAAAATTATGTCCTCTAAACACTGCAACGACAGGATACAAATTCTAATTTAAGGCATGATTATACGAACACAGTAACCTGCTTATCGTCCCACAGTTGACTAGTATTTTTCCCAGTCCTCTCAGCAAGGTCGAGATACCTTTCATTTATGTGACTTGCGTGTGCGATATTAATCAGTGCTGAATAACATTTATGGGACTCGGCAGACAGGATATATATTTTTTTGTACGTTTTTTACATCTTGAAAGGGAGCCCAGCGTTAAATTTGTCACACTAGGAAGTTCGAACAAAAATAAAAAGGTGAACCACACCATACGAGGTGCTTGTTATAAAGAACAATAGTCAATGACTTCGTAATGTCGAAGGATGTTTATAATATATTGCTGTAATGTGTGTATCCATTTATCTTTGGTGATTGTGGACGAGCAGAATGAGAAATGTAACCTGCAAACCACAGGTACCATCAGTATTCATATACTTCGGTATTTTATAGAGGAGATTTGACACACATGGGTTTGTTGGGAGTGCAATGCCTTGGGCTCATAACCAATAACTTTGCTAAAAAGTGGTCGACCACTATTGTTCGTGAATTCATTCAGGCTTGTTTATTCTGGAGTAGCACTGTTTTACGATGCTGTCCTGGCGCCGAATTGAGTCATTGTAAGTTTGTTTTAACAAGAACCCATTGAAATGTCAATACGGAAAGTGGAATCAAGCTATCGGTTATCGATAAAATAGAACGACGCGGATCCATTAAAATTAAATGTGGTTGTGTTTGCGGTACTTCATATGTATACACTGCAGTCCAGTCAGGCCTTTTGTTACTATTGTGACCTGGGCACGTGCTCTTTGGAGCTGTGCCTTGGCAGATTTTACCCATTTCATACTTATTACTGGTTAGCTTGTACGATCGTCCGTAATTGATCAATTACAATGTTTATAGTTTTCTATGATTGTCTTCATATAGTTTATGTTTGTCTTCTACAGGTTTAACAGATTTATTGAGAAATCAGCACAATTATAAGTCATGTCTGACATGGAGGATGGTAAGTTTCTATCTGTGTTTATTTTTTGCTTCAGAATTATTCGATGTCTGTATCCATACACATACAAACTGCATTCACTCCAATACTGTTGCTTGTCTACCTGCGGCAAACAGTCGCCCAGCAACCAAAGGTGTTGAAGTACACATCAAACAAGATCGTGCATGAAACAAAGAGACAGCAAAATTTCTTATAAAACACACATGTAGCGCTATTTTTAGACATAAGGATAATAATTGAATATTTAATAATCATTTGATCAATATTGTATATTTTAACATATATGTGAATTTTTTGTTGTTTTGACATTACTATTTTACATTGATAGTAATCCTGAGACTAAGTCTTGTTAATTTCAATATGGTATTAATAAAATTTACAGTCCTAAAATTAATATAGCTTCAGTTGAAATAATCCAACTTTTGGGTCATACAACTGTAAGGGAAGTGTAGATAGTTTTCACCAAAGTGTAAACAAGGGAGGGTGGTAGTTCAAACAACCTTACTTAGGAAATTAAAATATTACATTAAATACTATAAGAAAATCTAATTGGAAACCCTCTGAATATCGTTTAACAAACAAAAAGTGATATCGTTGACATTTGTATGTGAACATTTCTATTTCTTTCTCATACCACCCAACTAATTATAATATAATTATTTAAAAATTATTGGTTGAGACTGTCCACCTATAATTAATGCTTTAATATTTGCACACCCTGTAACTTCTCACAATCTTAAATTCACAAAATGAACTTAATTTGTATACAACTATAATTCCACAGACCTGTCGCTTTGGTACTATATGTTCCTTCAATCTTATTTCCTATTTCTTGGTCACATCAATACCGTTAAATTATTCAGTTTACACTTTCTTTCTCTCTCGCACATTTTTTATGTTTGATACCTGCAAGTCAAATGTCATAGACTTTGAATATTTTCATTTTTGTTTTGGACTTCTTACCAAAAAACACATAGTTGATTTCTTTTGCACCTGCCCTACATTTGTTCAAACAGACAGCACTCTCAGTGAAAGAATGGCTTCATTCCATCATGGTGGCTGGTTCAGCTTACGGCCGCTTGGCGTGCAACCTGCTGCACTTAATTTTTTTTAACGTGGTAAGGCCCAGTTGTCATACTGTAAGGTATGCGGAGAGTTGATACGCTTCCCATGTTTGTGCTTCTTGATTAGAATGGTGCACGGGGGTTGTAATCGCCTCCGTGATGCCCTAACACATTCCACTTGCATAGAGGGACCAAGGCTATCAGTGCCTCTAGATCGGCTGACAGTCCTAGTTACTGTGTCATCGTTGAGACGCGCGGCATTGGCACTTACCATGTCCTCGAGGACTTCCCCTTGCATGTTGGTAATGTCGTTTCACGAGTCTCCTCTAGCGTTGAAGTCTCCGCCAAAAAAAATTAATGGTGATTTTCATCTTGTTCGAATAAGCGATCACACGTCGTTTTGTTCATCATGCCATTGCGGGCAAACACGTTTAAAATGACAGTAGGTACCGGCACTTATCCCCGCATTTTTCCCTTGCACTTCCCTAGTCTACGTAGGCATAAAGCTCGGTGGTCGTCATTGCTTTCTATATCAGCTGAAATAGCATGAGAGAAATTACTTTTGTGGATCTCGATCAGTGTATGAAGCTCAGTAGCACGGCGAAGCATCAATGTGTCATGTTAAATTTACATTACAACATAATACAATATGCTAATTGCACTTTATTATAGAAATGCATCACAATACATATAAAACTAAATCAACTGTCAAATAGTCCTGTATACCTCAGTTCTCACTACACATTTGTCTCTGAGCAGTGTCAAACTGTAGGTACCTATGGAGAACATGCTCTAAGGAACAGAAGAAAACACTCTGCTGTTAGACTCTGAGCAATTGTTACTGAACTGCTGAATCTGTCCTCGCCTGAGTTCAATTCCCATTTAGTCTTCATGGTGATCTGACTCGACGACTGATATTGTTATTGTCATTATTGATGTGGTTTCGGTGATGATGGCCATTTTATCATGCCTGATGTGACTGTTTGGCCTGAAAGTTACGAAATTATCATGTACTATATGTCTGCGTACCATGTAGAATGTGTACTTGTGTGAACATCAGGTTGTTGTGGCTATAGTGCACAGTGCGTGCGGCGTTGCCTATAGTTGCTGCGTTACGGTACGTTGTTGAGCTTCTGTTTGTCTGGTGTGTCTTACAATATAATGCTGGCCTGTTTGTTCGTGCCTATCTGTGACACGTTACTCGTGGCACTTGTTTTGTCTAGTGTGCCAAAGCAAGACAAAACCGGCTTGTAGTTCCGCTCCGCTGGACACCAGGTAAATATCTCCTCCAGCCACTACTGGCTATGCGTAAATCATGGATCTAATGTGACGTTCCTGTACTTTAAATAATTTAAACATCTCTTCAATATATAGAGCAGAGCATATATGGGAATGCTCCTAGTGATGTGACGCGTGTTCACATTCAAGAATCAAACGTCTCTTCAAACAATTTAACTAGCACCAGAATTAATCATTGAATATTGAATAACACAGCGTATAGAAGGCGAACACAAGTATACAAACTTGGTATGTGATAATTCCACTCTGAATACCTAGAAAACCAGATGTTTAAATCTCACATGAGACCTATAGAGACACGTCCGATCGCCATTTTTTCTCACCTCTTATCAGCAGATATAAAATAATATTGCATATTACGAATGTAAGGCTATGATAAAAAGCAGAATTAAGAACAAATTAAGAAACCAGATGCACCCGACTGCAGAGCCAAATGACACCAACCACAAATTGTCACTCACTTAATTAATCAATATCTTTTTAGACTACGAATTTGCCATAATATTCAGAAAGCTCAACATATGTTCAGAAAGCTCAAGATTGGCGAGACATGTGCAGCTGAAGACTGAGCCCAGAGATGCAGAACACATTCTTCACACATGTCAACCCAAGAGAGGGAGGAAATATGTCCTACTGAGGCGGCACTACTTGAGGTCATCATGGGTGACCTGAAGCGAAAAGCTATTATCCGATATCTTACCGAAGGCCACACAACGCAGACATTGCAGAACTGTAAACCGTGACACAGCGCGTTCCTTGCTCCGGATTATTGTTAACTTGCAAGAGTTTGAGAACTAACGCAGAAGAAAGATGCTATATTGTATTATGTTTCTCGAGTAGTACATGTACTACAATTATATGATTTGTTTATGACGTGGTTCTGCAAGTTATGCTTTTAAAAAAACCCGGCCCTTTATGGTTGAGCGGTTAATAGATATTCTTGTCATGTTTCTATGTGTTTAAATTTCCTCAGTAGGTTATGATGTATTGCGCGTATTGAGTTGAAATTAAGACTAACATACAGAAATCAATTTTGTAAACCATATGTTGCGAAACTAAAATGACTTCCGGCATCTTTATCACACGACTTGCTGATTTATTAAACGTTGCTTCCGTATCTTGGTGCATATTTTACGTCATATAAGTCAAAATATAATATATTATCAGTCCTCCATCGTTTGCACTTTTCTACTTGTTACTATTGTTATAGACAATTTAGTTTTCTGTTAGTTATATATCATCAAGTGCCGTCTCCGCAACGAAGGTTGCCTGTAACAAACATCCAACATTCCCGGTCTCTTGTTTTGGTGGCGCACTCTGCTAGTCTAACATGTCCATCTTGTGATGCTACTCTCCCACTTGTATATCTGCCTACCTCTTGCTCTTTACCCTCAAGTAAGGTCTTTAATAAGGTCTTTTATTTTGTCCAAAATATTTTATTTGCCCGATCTTTATTTCTCGTAGTTCTTCTATTTCTTAGCGTATATATGTCACAACGTCTACCTATACTCTTCTATTTCTAAGCGTATATAATTTAGTAGTCATCGTGCGGTTGACAATTGAAAAATTCTTGTTTCTCTGTAGTTAGTAACATGAAGCAGACATATATTACCTCTTATTCCAGTTTTTAAAACATTAAATCAGAATAAGTACGTTATTTATTGTTAAAGTGGAATTTAAGGAAAATACATTTTGAAAGTAAATGTAAAATAGCGACAAATAAGATTAATGCCTTCGAGCTGAAATGCTACAGAAAGATACTTAAAATATCATGGAAGGAAAAAATCAGAAACTCAGATATAAACACATTGAAGATTCCAGAGTGTTGGTTACTAAACACAATAACAAAAAGAAAGCTACGCCTGTTTGGTCATATGAAGAGACACAATTGTTTAGAAAGACAAATATTGGAGGGAAGAGTACCTGGAAAGAGGAGAAAGGGCAAACCAAGAAGACGATGGACTGACATTAAAGATAACATGAATACATCGCTAGAAAATGCAAGCCACATCGCCCAAGACGCAGATTCAGAGAGTTCATTGGGAAGACAACGTTCTGGAAGGAATACGTCACATGACCACATTTAGAAAAAAAGATCAGTGGTGTATAATTATCATATTATAATTGCATATTATCCGATCCACAATTCCATTTCCAGTATTGTTATGATCTTTGTTGACTTTTCCATACTCAGATGCCGACTTAATGTTTTCTCATGCTGTCGTTCTCGATATTTCTTTCCTTCTATCTTCCCTGTTGCAGTTATGTTCTCCATATCTCTGTGAATCATAGCGTGTCCAACAAATACAGATCGTCTCTTTCTGATATTACTAAGTAGCCTCCTTCTCGCATGACTTTTTCTCGGCATCTCATTCGAATTTTCGTAGAGGTAAATTATCTTGACCTGGTGATTTAACATACCAATGGTGAAGCTAGAAGATGACAGGATAACTTAACATTGCAAATTCTCATTAGCAAATATCTAATTCTAGTGGTTAAGAGTATAGTTGTGCATTTCAGAGCTCCAGAATGTACATTTGTCCCCAATCATACGTTTTGGTCGATCAAAATATATAAACCAATATTGAACCCAATATGTTTCTTTGTGTTTAATAAACGGTATGCTTACGTGCGTGCGTATGCACCCAACATTATGTAGTGATCTTTGTACGGCTTTCGATAATAGTAGATCCATTTTATTTTCGATTCCAAGACTCAGCCAGGCAAATGCACCTGTGACCCTTCAGTACACATAACGTTTTTTCATATTTATTGAATATGGCAGCCGCGCCTTCACTCACCTGTCCTGATGATATTATAGAGGACGGGAAGAGAATGAGCTGTGAGGAAACGACGTGAGAGTCGATCGTGCGCTTTGTGACAGCCGCGGCAAACATGGCTGGATATGATTGGCTGTTGCATGGCAACATGTCTGTCAACAAGATGGTACTGTGCAGGTAGACAGGGCGTCAAGCTCAGGTAATGGTAATGATTCCCTCCTCCCCTCCACATCCTCCATTCTTTTATCAGCATCCTTCCACGTTCGTAGCATGTACTCTTTCTCCCCCATCCATAGCCTCGCCTTCGTGCGCCACTTAATAAGAGTATACAAGACTTGTGTGTGTGTTCCTGCAGTTCCAGTTTGTGATAAAACTGCATTGTGCTGGTGGGACTCTGTACTGCATCATCAAACTCCTATTCAATATTGAGAATCTGTACAATTGGTTAATTCAGACCTTTTTCACGTTGACAGTACATTATAGAAAGACTTGTAAACCAGCAAACACAACTTCAGGATTGTGTGTTTGCTTATACAAAGTGATGATCCATATTTGATCGTGTTTCAAGACTAAGCAGTCGCTGCTAACATCTGCAATAAATAGGCTATTATGAGAGTGCATGTGTGCAAGGAAAACCAGAATTATGAATCACAGACCGTTGGTTCTGATAGAAGACAATAGTGGTCATATGCCATTTTGAAATAAGCAGATTAGAGATGATTGATTCCTAATGTGACTGCAATCGGAGACAAGGAACGACAGACAGAACGCCGACTAGAGTGGTAGCATTACAAATCAGGTAAGACATTCGTCTAGGAGCGTTTGCTGACTGGAAATTTTTAACATTGGTTAAATTTATTATATAGTACAGCGTTGATTGGGAATCAGTCATGCAGCGTGAGAAGTCTGAAAGCGTCATGTTTCTTCTGTTTGCCGTTTGTAGCATGTCACAGCTATTACGTATAGTCAATAATAATTCTATTGGGATGTGCCGAACACAGGTCTGATCTTATTTGAATAAGCGTAGTCCGTCTCTCATAAGGCATTTCATTCTGAACATATCTTAATCCATAGCTATTTTTGAAGATATCTAATAATCTTGTTGGTTTGTAAAAAAAGTAGCATGCTAGTATTTAATATTAATAAGAACAACACGATTTTCCACTTTGTCATTGTACAGTTCTTATTTTTCTTTTAGATATTGTATTTTATGTAATGTTAGTGATAGTATGTTGCATGATTGTTGTACATGAGCCACAACAAATGTTTGAATACCTATATAAAGGATGACTGACATTGACGGAAATTGAAAGACATTAGTTTGCTTTAGATAACGTGTTTGTAGCCATTGAATCACAGCCACTTTTTCTTTGGGGAAAACCTGACTAATACAGCAACCTAAAAATAGATTAAATTTAAAGCAATTTTGATTTGGTGTCTTAAAGTTAATACTTTTATCAAATTTTAAAACCAACTGCTTGCTAAATTATACAAGGTAGAGAGAATGCGAGTCGATCACCCTGTCTCCGGGCAATAAGGCATGGGCATTACTATATTTGCATAATCGTTTTAAATATGCATAATAAATACTTGGCTTTATTATGAAAATTAATATTAATTGTGAATTTGCCTGTATATTAATGTGATATAACTCGTAGGAAGAGTGAGGGAACATCTGGTTTGATCGATGTAAAAGAGATTCAAAAATGATGTGCATAACATTTGGTGTCAGATAATACAAAATATTTTTTTTAAATGCGTGTTCATGACATCCATATAATTATTTTGTGCAAATAAACACATCTTCCACGCCTTTAAGATATGACTACAATATATGTATACTTTTCTGTCATTTATTTCAACATAACATTTTTTGTTCTTTCTATTTTGTATACAAACAACGTAGCTATAATCTTAAAGTGTAAAGGTATTTATTATCAGACTGATGATCGTTCAAGTGTTTTTTTAAGCTCGCATGAGACTTCTTCTTAGCTACTCCCAAGCACCATCTTCGTAGTCAACAAGTGCAGTTAGTGTGCACTGTGATGCAGGATGTCGGTCTAAAAAACAACTGAATATGTTTTGCAGTTATATGTGAATTTTTCGGACTTCTCTGCACACACAAGCACACGAGCTCCAGAAAGCTCTTCTACTCCTGACTCTAAACGACAACAAAGGGTGTAGTAGATAGATAGACTAACGCGCGCTCGCTTTCTCTTCTCAGCCGGTAGCTTACATTAGGGCAGCTTCCAAACATGTAAGCTTTAAAAAAATGTTGTTTACAGTATTTATTGGAACATTTCCCTATCATCCCCCCTCCTTTGTCTGTTCCGGAAAGGTCGCGTTCTGTAATTAAAAAAAAAAGACGGACCAATGCACGTCCACCATTTCTTTCCCCTTTCTCGCGCACTGACTCAGCTGGTCCAGTCATTCATTATTGTAACAATGGGATTGGATTGTGAACGTAATCGCACGTTTTTTAAACTATAGGCCAGTTTAAAGTAGGTCAATGTGCTCATATTTTTGAAATGGTCTATTTTTGTCACGCCTATTGTAATAAATGGTAAGCTAACAGGTACACGTCAGAGCCCCCTCTTCTTATCTTAAACGTTATGTCTTCATATTGTCATTACGCCAGTGTGTTGCCGGGGCCCGAAAGGGTAGCAAAGAATAGCAACTGCCAACACTTTACCTTCCACGCATGTCGTAAAAGACGACTAAGGAAGTTATGGGATGGAGTTGGCTGTTCCATCCCATATAGGGTCAGTGACCCAAAGCCACGCCGAAGTCGGATGTCAGGCCGAAATGCGCAGGTATTGCAGCAGTGCTGTAAAACATGACAACGCATTCCGTTCTCCGGACTACACCCTGCTAATCTGCAGGAGTTTGAGAACGAACGCAGAAGAAGAATGTTATCATTATCTGTTTGATATGTTGACTTTATGATTGCATTTGTATTGCAGTCTTAAATATTTGCTGCCCAGTCGGTGACAATAGTATTGGTCTTGATTTTGTTACTTGGCTTTATCAGACCTCGGTAGCACAGAATATTAACATATCATTCATGTTTTACAATCCCAACTCCTTTCGAATTAGGCTGAGGTTCAAACAAGTATCCATGTCATTCATTTTGCACTGAGCATACTATTAAATGTATAAATGAAAATGCGATCTCAACATTCATCAATAACTGGAAAGCTTGATTGTTATTGATAGGTTGTAAATACCGGTAGTTGTCTTATGTTTCTCAAGTGTATAAAGCTCCAGTAATAATATTTGCTATCATAGTTTATAGTTATCTTGTCAACACGTTTGCTAAAGCCAACAATTGGCATTTCACATTTAGGTCATGGCCTTATTATAAGGTTGTTCTTGGTTTCATTTGTTCTTTAGTTTTTGGTAAAAAGGGGAACATTAATGATAAAGAAGCTCCTGAACATTTTCCATTTGGAGTTGTGTGTGCTTGCATGTGGTTTGTAAGATGTATCAATATTTCAAATTTTTACATGTTCACATCGCAACATTGCCAATTTCCCAATATTTTCAGATTATAACACATATCCTCTCACGTAATTTGGCACCAAGATATCCATATTTCACAAGTGCGCCCTTTTTATCTTTTATACCATGTCCGTTAATGAAGCGAAGAATGATCAGATATCATTGACTCGAAGTATTGATCAGCCAGAGCAGGCTCACTTCAATAAATACACCTTCCCCGCTTTTCTGATATCCTTGTTCATTCACATTTGTTAGGTCTAATAGCAATCTGGTGCATGATTCATACCTGACAACCGACAGTAAGCATAATGGTACTTCAGAGATATTTTACGGGATCATAAATATAACACTAGGTAAAGGTTATGTACTCTATCCTAGATACCCAAATTTGTCAAGTGATTTAGTGATACAATTTAAGTTCAGATTATCAGAAAGTATGAACAATAGAGCATTATAGGGTGCAGAATGCTTTGAGGGGAAGCCTACTAATGGGATAAAAGCAAATGTAAATTTGAAATGCCACTGAGAAAATTGGAGGGAAACACAAAGATAAACAGGATACAGTCCAGTGCACTGCAAAGAAAAGAGATCGATGTTGGAAGTCTGTTGCAGCCAACCTTTACAGAACGTCACCTTATAATGATGATGATTTCTTCGGCGATCATTACTCAGTCAGGTTGGGACTTTGGATTCTATGATATAGGCTGATGTCTGTTTTAGAGTGTCCACTGTGCCATACAGTTTCTCTTCAACACTGATTGGGGTGGGCCATATCTTGTTTCTCAGGTCTGCATACTGGGAACATTCTTGTAGTAGGATATGTTCAGCTGTCATATATGCAAGGCTGCAATGGCAGAGCCCAGTTGTACCTATTTTGAATTTGGTGTACAAATGATGTCTCATTTTGTTGTGACCAGTTTGAGGCGCAGCAGAATAACCTGATTTCTTCTGGACAGCTGGTAATACCCGTCATCTGCATTATATTTGGGGTGGTCTTCTTTTCACTTGTTGTTATAGTTGCCTTTAATGATGGTCTTCACTTCTTCATAACTGACTAGATAGTCTTCTTGAGGTAACTTCCCTCCTTCTTTGGCCAGTCTATCTGCAACTTCATTCCCTTCAATGTTACAGTGTGACGGTATCCACTGGATCACTACTCTTTGGAAATTATTGTACAACTGAACTAGAATTGCCCTCAATTCATTCAGTTCGGTGTTCCTGTGTAGCTTCAGTGCTGTTATGACAGAGAGTGCATCTGTTAGTAGTACAATATTCCTGTGCACTTGTTCTTTGTGTTGTAAGATAGTTTCTGCTGCTTTCTTGAGAGCTTCCATTTCTGCTTTAAATTTGGTTGAGAGCTTGCCTGTAGCTATGGCTAGAGTAACATCTTTCCTGTATTTTAGTCTGGGGGGGGGTGGTGTCAATTTTAAAGTTGTAATTAAGCTTAATTTGAGGAATAGTTAAAAAAATTTAATATTAAAAAAGTATATATATTACATAAGGGGGCGTCATAATTTTAGAAAGACTTAAGGTGGTGCATGGTAAAAAAAAAAGGTTCCTGAGGACTTTATAAATATATTAATATTACATTGAATAAGTAAATTAGTTGGTGTATTGAGAATTGAATAACAATCATTCATTTTGTAAAAGTATTGGCATGAGATTCTACTTAGATTATCTATTTGATGTCTTTTTCTTGAGATTATAAAAGAAATATATAAACATTTTTGTCCCCTTCTCACCTTTCTGTCAATGTTGCTGTCCACATTTGTGTGTTTTATTTTACCTCCTTTAGGGCTGTTTTCACCTTTAATGATCTGGTTTCTATTATCTTGTGTCCAAACATATGAAAAATACCTAAAAGGTTTTTGTGCATGCACTCGTCTCAGTTTGCAAAGATACCCGGTTCAATTATTGTTGCAGGCAATTTCCACCCTGACCGTTCGGAATGCAATGGCAACCCAGTGATCGTAAATATTGCGTAGATATTGAAATCACTTCTACATTCCGTTCCCTGTGGTACATATTGCTATCTGTGCAGTCTTCAACTGCTTAAAGGCCACATATTAACTCTAAGACATCTAATGCAAAATGGAGAACAGAGACATCTATAGATAAATATCTGCACTTTTGATATGATTTGTGTTACATGTCATATGTTAGAGAGCCATGAAGCAATTCAGACTATTTAGCAACCTATCTTAGAGCAGCATTGATTGCTAAATCTTGAATAGCACATACTACCAATAAGTCCATATCTTTTCTGTTTGTTCTCAAACTCTTGCTAATTAGCATGATGTCATCCAGAGAATGGAGTACCTAATGCATTCAAGATAGCATGGTTGTTAGGCCGCTTTGATCTATGCAATTTGATCAGTTGTATCTGGACCATTCAGAAAACAATGACAACCTACTGTACATATTTAAAATGTCTAAAAACTGACATGCTGGGTTGATCAACAAAGTCATGAATTGGATGTGCTACCAGCATTAACCTACAGGAGGAGACACCTAAAAATCTCTGTATTCACACTGACGTGCATTGGAACAATGTTATTTATTCCCTTTTGAACTGTGGCAGCATGAATCGTATGTCTTATGGGCCACACATTGGGAACCATGTTATGATTATACTGCAGCCATGAAGTATATTTATTAATTATTTTTTTAGAAGTCTTTGTAGTTTTATATCCTTATGTTTAGGGTCATAGTTTTCTAACATTATTAAATGATTTTTATTAAATAATGAAGCTTAATCACAATATGAGACAGTACATTATATCTTGATTAATTGGCTTGCTAGATTATACAAAACCTCCCATTAAAACCTATTAATTTGAAAATATTTGGAAACATTCCCTTTTCTCCAAAAAGTAAGTTTAAATCTTTATACTAGTTCTGTTAGGAATACTTAATAGTCCCAAACATGACATCCAATGTCATGTGTTTCATATTGTCATCGTACTTGTGTGACGATGCAGTGACATCATATCCCTTCTCCTGTCCACAGATTCCCATTCCAGACGCTTTGGTCATCGAGGAGGTATGACATTCGTTTTCTATTAGATCAGGAACAATTGAGAAATAAGTTAGTGTTTTTTTCTTCATTCATTCTGGCCGACAACATGCCTAGCAAGTGTGCTAAAATAATAGCAAACAAGATCATGTCATCAGTCTGCCAGCACAGGTTCTTCTCATCAAACCTCTTCCTGTCATTAGCTGTTGCTTTCAGTTCTTTTGAAGTTACCTGTACCTCTTGTATGTATTTTCACTTGTCCTGCTTCCACATCGCTATCCTTCTTAGTTGTGTGTATGTCTTATCCATCTCGAGGGGACATAAGTTTTCGTATCTCACATCATGGTTAGGATTCGTGCCTGTCTTGCTACATTTCTGTGGGTATGTTCAACAAACATACAGGTACATCTCCAACTCAAGTCATCAGCAAACTTTCGATCTATTACTTTCTAGAATTTTCGTTCCAGTGTGTTGCCAGGGCTCGAAAGGGGAGCAAAGAATAGTACACTGCCGCCTGTTATGCATGACAAAAGATGTTGCGCATGGGGTTAACTGCCCTACACCATGATCTCTGCTGTGATGAATCTGCCTGCCAAACACCCATGCCTGGACTACTTGGATAGAATCAACCCTTTTTTCTGTTGTGTGCTTGATATTGCAAGAAGTAATGGAAAAGTGACTAGAAAACTGCCCATCTCTTGGCATTGTGCCCTAGTCACATTGATTGAAATGGTTATCTAGTGTTGCAGAAGCTATGGAAAATCTTCCCTTGAAAAATGAATGACAGTAACATTAATTTGAAGTGCAAACTCCGTCTTTTAGCATAGAGAATAAGTGACTGATCTGTACTCACTTGGCTGTATCATATCATTGTAGCTCTTTTCAGTTTGTTTGAATGTTCTACCGATCCCTCTTGTATATCCATTTCTATTTTTTTTTTTTGCAGGCGTTCTTTCCTTCCAAATTCTGTACAAATTAGTCTTGCCTGCATTCTGCTGTTTTTGTCATTCATATGGAATGCATTCTCTGTATATGAACAAATTTTGCATTTCATACATTCGGGCCTGGATTCACAGTGGCTTTGCACCTGTTTTTGCACAATAAAGCAAAGATCAACATCTTTATGATTCAGCCTGTTGAAGACATCTCTGGACTAATGAGATGACCAATACTTGTATCTGCAGTACATCTTGAGGGTACAAAAATCATGCTTTCTCCAGAATGAAGACAGTCCATGTAATTGATATTAAACCCTAAAACCACATTGAATCAGTAATCCAGGACAAGAAAATAAATACCCTGAGCACTTTTGTGTCAAAAAAGAATACCATGAGATATCAGGAAAGCTGAAACAAACTCCATTCACCTGGCGTAGTGAAAAAAGAGTGATAAAACTCATACTTCCTTGGAATTAACAATCCATCATCAGCACATTTTCACAATGGTCATACAATTTCAAACATTCTATATGGACACCTAAAAACAGGCGCAGTTTGTTTTATAATTCCCCCCTTGTCCTGCATGTTTATGAGATATATAAAAGGACTGATATATCATTTCATTTGAGTTAAATATTTTGTTTAATTTACCTTAATTTCTATGTATTCCTAAATTCAATAAAATGTTCTGCCGTCTGTTTTCCTATGCTGACATCCCTGTTTGTCTAATTCTTCTCTCGATATGTTCCTGTCAATAAATGAATCACGATTTGAACCTCATTTAGAGCATTTTCATTTGTGTAATTTGGTTTTATTAATTTGTTTGTAATTTTCATAATCTTTTCTTTGTGTATGTTCAATTCCCTTTACGTTTACATGCACTTCAGAATTACCATTTCTTCTTTCACCTTTGTGTAGTTGGGATAAGCGCAACAAAATATTTTTTGTTGCTACTTCATTATAGCCACAGTTATACACACTTTACCCTACAGGTAGAATCAAGCGCCCACGAGATGATGATGCTGGTGAGGAGGAGGAGGTTGACTTGCCTAAGCGACGAAGAGGGGAGGGACCTCGGATCGAGCTACGTATCCTCATGCAGAGCAAGGTACTTATAGTTTTTTTCTCTTTCTCTCTCTCCTTCTCTGTCTCCCACATATGCATTTACTTAACATAGATTAAGTGAATCAAGGTAACCAAAATTTGTTAATGGTCATGTCTGAATATAACCACGATTGGTTGAAAGCTCATTACAAAATTCACCATTATTATATCAGCCTAGATATTTATGAGACACGTTCTTGTTGAATCTTTAGTTATTGCAGCTTAGTGTTCATCAGTCTGATAGTAAACTATATAATTCTTGACTAGGAACAAGCGTCACAGTACTGGGGGCGTTCCCATATATGTTCTGCTTGCCGTTCCGTCAGCCATCTAAAAGTGTATAAGCTCAGTGTCCCAGTCAGTTGCTGATTACGCGTTCTTCTGATCTTTCCCGTGAGTGAGCATTTCTACCATTCTCAGAATAAGAACTTTGAATCTTTAAGAACTATATAATTGTTGGGTTATATATATATATATATATATATATAAAATCATAAAACAAAGAACACTATACTATGCAAGTCTGAAATATCAGAAATTATATATATATATATATATATATATATATATATATAAAATCATAAAACAAAGAACACTATACTATGCAAGTCTGAAATATCAGAAATTATATATATATATATATATATATATATATATATATATATATATATATATATATATATATATATATATATATATAATTTCTGATATTTCAGACTTGCATAGTATAGTGTTCTTTGTTTTATGATTTTATTAGCAGTCTCACTGGCTATCAGCCTTGTAGTTTGAACAGCAGTTTTCTTTAGGGATAGAACTTTCATCTGGATATTTTGTGTATATTCCAGCACTTCTGTCCTTGGCGTCTTCCTCTTCACTTCCATCGGTGTAGATGTGAGCGAAAATTTCCATATAAAAAAGAATGTAGAAAAATTCATGTTCTATCATTACCAGCTTTACTAAATAAGACCACATATGAATATTCCCAGGACAGAAGCAAAGCATGGCTCATTGAAGCTTGTCTGTCTACTTGTATTTCAGACCTCATTATTAATTCATTGCCACATGGTGACCTGATCTTTGTTGTCAAACGTTCATAAATCATTCTGTTAGTTGTTGCAGGCTGTGCTGGTGTCCTTAGAGTTATCAACCGCCCTTCAGTAAATCTGCTTGCATCTCTACAATCATGCAGAACCAGTGTATATACATTATTGAGTAACGAACAACTATATTATTTTGTCTGCCAATAATATAATGATAGTAGTATGATTGTGCTTAGTAACTCCTGGAAGTGCAAGCATTGAATATTTGTATGCTAGTCATTTGTTTCATTTGTCATACACTGGTTATAAATAAATGAAACACAGTATCATCACTTTCTCAGTTCTGCATGCCAATCCCATTCTTTAATGAGAATATAAACTAAATAAATGTGTTTTCTTGAGGGTAATAAACATAAAACAACATAGAGTACCTTATATCAAAAGATGACTTCAATAAGTTGGCCATCACCAGTATTATGAACTGGAATTAAGATGAAAATTGACTATGAATGTTGTAATTCTGATAAAAAGTGGTAAATAACGATCACAATATATAAAATTTACGAATACATGAGCATAGGTCTAAAAAATACCATGTCCTCTGTGTTTCCTATGACCTGAATAGCATGAATCTTTCAGTGACCACTTTGCAGGTTTCTCCATTCAACTATTCATAATTTGCCAAATCACATAGTCTGATTAGATTGGCGCTAAGTGGCACAGAAACCATGCTGATGTCGAATGTGGTAACCAAAAGGTACAGATATAACAGCTAAGCTGTAAACCATGACTTGTTCAATTCTCCAGACTATATCTTGCGAAATTGCAGGAGTAAGAATTAATGCAGAAATCTGTCTTAATGTAGAAACTCTGGTACATCATTCAGAAACCTATTTTCTAGGATGCCAGAGTAAAGTATCTGTGTTTTTCCTTAGAGGTTGGTTATTTTGGACCACATTTAGGTGGTTTTTAAAAATTGTATCATTGATCTATCAATATATAGGTGTATTGTATGCAACATTCCATTAAATCTTAAAATGTACAAGTTTAATGTTTTTCTACTTATAGCTTATTTTGTTGATATAATAAACTGCACCAGTGATGTTTTTCTGGCCGATTATGTCAACTATTTTCAACTTTTGTATATTGTTGCACTGGTTAAAAAAAATGCATATATAATGTAATATAATATATACATGTACTTAGATGTTGTTATGGGGCGGTCTGTTTCTTTACCTTTACTGTCAGGGAAAGATCTTTTACTAGTAAATAAAATGAGTTAAAACTAAACAAGTGTTTGTAGTCACTAGACTAGTTGAACTCACTCCAAATAATCTTAATAAATCTATTTTTAATTTCAACTGAAATTTATAAATGCAAGAAATTTAAATGCAAGCAGAAGTATTTTTTACCATAAGTAAAAAGTTTAGGTGAAGAGATTCAATTTATCATCATTTCATTGCGTATATAATGTACATTAGAAGTGCTGGTGTCTTGGTAAATGGGGAGTAGTTAAATTTACTTTGAAACATTTATCAACAATTAATAAAACAGTGTCGAACATTTTTATTTAAAAAAAACCCAGATTCTTAGGACATAACCCACGATCCCAGTCTGATCGAATAATCCAGAATTGGAACAACAAGGAATAGCATTTACTGCAGTGGTTTTCACTGATTTCATGCGGCGAGCATCACCTACATTTAATTTTGAGCACCATAATATAAAATTGATAAAGATAATTTTAAAAAAATAAAAAAGAACATGAATATTGGCCTTAACTTTTACTGCACCGTACGTACATCCCCACCTTTTCTTTTTCACATAATCGTGGATTATGTGAAAACATTAATTTTAGTTATAAAACAAAGTGAATTGTAAAGGGGATTCACGATCTTTATCACTTTTTAACTGAATGGCTGCAGCGCCACATCATTACGAGATCACGGTTAATTTTCTGCATAGCGTATGTAAAAAAAATAGTAAAGTAATGCAAAGTAGCGTGCAAGAATGTCATATAGCACTGCTGGGCCTATTCACAGATTATTCGGTTTCATGTCCAGCATCTCCAAAGTCAGATGTGTCGAGCCATTGGCACAAATAAAACAGCAAAATAATGCATTTCCATAGAACCATTGTCCTGCTGTGTTAGGTGGGAGTATGAAAGCATAAAAAAATACAATTTGAAGCTTGTTTTAAAGTAAAGCAACAATAAATGATACCAAGGGGGGAAAAAGACATCAATGCTACAAATTCTTTTTGTATCCCTATAGCCCCCTAGCCCCCCCCCCCATACCTTTCCAACCTGAAAGGTCTCACCATTGGCCTATCAAAAAAACATGCAATAGCAAAATCTCGAATAAAATAAAGTTAGGCTTTCCTCTTGGTGCAAAACTATGACAATTCTACTTTGCACATCATGCTGGGAAACCAGATCAGCTCTATTCCTGACCATAAGTCAATGTATATTCTAGGTATGTAATAAAACTTTGAAGAACCTACACCATTCCACATTTTAAAGAGTCAATCGCTCGGTGCTCCTGGGAAATAAAAACACCACAAACCATATAGTCGATAATAACCTTAGACCCAATTGAGAAAAGCCACCCCACACTACAAGTATTTTTCATGAAGGTGTTTTGAGACAACTATTAGCCATGAGTAGAATCTGCCAAGGATAGCATTTTCATATAGCTTGCTACATACTTTGTCTTTGGGAAAGTTTGGTTGCAGATGTGTGTGTAGTAATGTTTGAATCACAGGCAAAGATGAAGCTCTACAACCAAAATTTAACATTGCCAAAACATAATCAAGAATGTTTTGTTGATATGAATGTCACATCAATGAGTGACTTGTAAAAATAGACAACCAATGTATATGCAGTGTGCACGAATATCATACACTACTGAAGAAATGTCAAAATATATTATTATGAATTCATTTGTGATATTAGGTTGTTTTATACCTGTCGTTGCGATTTTTTTAAATATTCCATAAATAGGGAAAAAATTCATGCACTACATATTTTGTTTTTAAAGGTGGATGCAATAGAAAGTACTGTCCAAGTAGAAATCAACACATATTAATCGAACAAACTTTAGTGCAACTAAGTTTACCTGTGACTAGGGTACAAAGAGACATAACAACATACAAGGAACACAAATAACGCATTACGTTTTATTAGGACAAGTAATCTTGCATAAGAACGACGGGGTTGTGAAATGTGATGCCTGGTTGTTGTCCTTGATGTCCACATAAATTATGTATGATAACTGAAGATGCTATAGAGATGTGACACAGTGTGTATTGGGTTCTCCATTCCATCCCACACTCGACAATGTGCAAAGCGCTATTATTTTTATTTTGCTTATGCATCAGGAAGATAATACATTTGTACTGCTCATTTCTGCGCGCTACACACTGAGAGCCCCAGTGTGTAGCACGCAGAAAACATGCAGAGTACATATATTATCAACAGGTATGTAGAAACAGCCGATTCAAACCGCCATGTTTGAGTTAGCAGCAACCATGTTTGTTATTGTATGTTAGCAACAAATACCTGCTAATTGCCATATGCAGTTACTAAAAAAGTGAATTATTATATAGAATTATTTAAATGGCTTATATCACGTATTTTATACATAACATAATCTAGATTTTGTGGTGTTTTTCGCTAGTCAATATAATATTTCTAAAACGTCAGTGGCGATCGCAAGAAAAAAAACCCACCTGGAAGAGTATTGTTCTGTCTCAACCAAGTACCATGACAAGTGGCGCAGGCGATTTCTCCACAACTATTTGTCTCTTGTGTAAGTTCAGTTGGTGCCAACACATACAGACATTTCTTTCGTTGTCTTCCTTTGTCTCGTCTCCCCTTGATCTTTCCGGTGGTTACTAAATGTTCTAGATCTACTTTTCTCATCACATACCCTAAACATCTATATTGTCTGTTTAATTTTCACTATAATATGTCGTTTTGTTCCAGCATCTCTGAGAACGGTTTCTTTTTTTGGCTGTGGAATTTCCATCATTCTTCTTTAAAAAAACATATCTCAATTTCCTCCAGCTTATCTTGGACACTTTTTTCAATTAATATGAGTGCGACACTTGTTTAGTTAATAGACGAGTGCTTAGTTTAGCCATGTCAATAAAAACCTTGTTAGTTTTTTTTGGGTATTCTTCAATTCTTATGCTCTTTGTAGTTTATGTTGTGGAGGCATCAATTTTATGTGTGATAATTACTCACTTATAAATACATGTATGATGCAGTATTCAGTCCCTGTGTGTCCTTTCCGAGAATTTGCACACACAACTACAGCCAGCCAGCAAACACGTGATCAGCTGATATTTCACTAAATAAAACATTGCTGCAATCTGCTTCTTTTAGCCACCAATGCTTCCGTGCGCGCAATAGCGCACAGTGACAATTTGTGTAATTGAGAACGGGTTATTTATACTGGACCAAAAGTTAGTCATTCAGAACTACCGTAGATGCTTATTACCACTTTCCTCTGTCTAGTCGGTGCCATCAAAGTTTGCATGAGGCTCGCCATAGAGCTCGTTAATAAATTACATAGATTATTTTTTTTACACGCACACATACTCTACTGTTAACAATTATCAAGACTTCAGGGATGCCCTCCTCCCCACCCTAATTTTTGGCAGGAATAGTATGAAAAAACATTTTCCCTGTTTATTCTTGAGGGTAAAAGTTTCACTTTTAATTTTATTGATCTACCAAAAATTTTTTTGTTAAAGTTGGCTTGTCTCACACACACATAACACAAGCGTTTATGATTTTCATCTGGATTGTTGACACAAATATTATGTTGATTCTTTAATACATTCTGGTTCTCTTCTAGAAAGCCTACATGTCATACAGGGTGAGCATCTCATCTACAAAGTTCAGTATTGTCAATTACATTTTTTTTAATCAACTGTACACTTGTACTACCCACAAGGATGAACAGATTATTGATATATAAAATGTCAATAATCTACATTCGTTGTACAATTATGAAAACTCTGGGAGTTAAAAGACTGGTGCTTTAAAAAGGAGCTAAAATTTTTACTATAATGAACTCATTTCAGAATGCTGGTGCTATCATTGGTAAAGGTGGAGCAAATATTAACAGACTGAGAAATGACGTGAGTATTATATTGTCAGAACTGTCTTTCCAGCACTCCCGCGGGTCAGTGCCTACTTAGCTGTAGTTCACAAGGGCATCTTTAAGGAGATAACAGTTAAGAAATTATTTCTGCATTCCGTTCTCAGGATTACATCCTGCTAACCAGGAGTTTAAGAACAAACTCAGAAGACAATATTTCTAAAATAGATACTTCTATAAATTTTGTTCTTACAAATAACAAGTGTATTATAATTTATACGTTTATATGTATTGACGTGGTACAGAGTGTGCCAGTGACGGCCAAGGTACCCTGTTAGAATGACACCACAGGCAGTTGCACATGCAGACTGTCAGAATGCAATGGCAAACTACTGAAAGTAGATAATCCCTAGTCAAAAAATGCCGTGTTGGATGTCTTTGTCCTGAATAGGATATGCTACAACTCGTAATTATAGAACTGGTTAGAAAGTATTTCTACCACAATATAATTAAAATATTTTTAAATATTTGATATCTCAGTTCATTTCGAAGTACATATAGTATTTGTTCTATTAACTACTAGACATTTATTTCATTATTGTGCTGCTATTCAGAAATTAATATTCTTTCTCTACCCCAGGTATTATGTTGAGGTGTTCTAGCATGGTTACATGAATGTATGTTTGTGCTGATTTTAATACTAACAAATCTAAAGACATTTATTGTGCATTTTAGTTTATGAAATGTATTCTGATTATTATTTTAGGTGTGCATTAAATATTGTATGATATATTAGTGAATCTATCTTCCGTATGATGTCACCAGTAATTTATGTGCAATACACATTATATTTGTCACAAATGTTATTCTTTCTCACAAAAGTCAATCTGCAGATTTCCATAGTGGTTTGTTTTTGTATGTTAGAATAAAATTTATCATTTTAGTGACATCTTTAGTTTATCATTTGCGGTCATACAACGCAAAAATATGTCTAATTATGAGCACAGGCTGGACAATTGTTTTCTCTCCATAGCCACTCTTCTCTAGTTTCTTCTCATTGCCAAGCTCCTGCAGACTAGAAGAATGTAGTCAAGAGAACATAATATGCAGTGTCATGGTTTACAGAATATGTTGCAATATTTGTACCTTTTGCCCTGACACATTCGATTCAGCATGGCTCACTATAACCCTCTATTGGGTGGTGTCAAATGGACATACCTGCCAGGACTAGGTGTTATTATTTGCTCCCCTTTCAGGAAAATCTACAAAGAGATCGTTGAGAACTTCTTTGCTGTACTTTACTATGTGGCTGCTTTCTACTAAAGAGAAACTTCAGCATTCTTCTATTATTTTCTCCAAGACTGACTTTTGCTTAATGGCTGGCTTGATTCTTAGCTTTCCAATTTTCCTCCGAGAACTTTGTATTTGGTCTGGTTCTACAAATTCTACAAACATTTTAGCTACTATACACTGGTCTACTCGTTCTTCAGACTGATGTTGTCAGTTAACTTTTGTGTTTACTTTACCCTAATTGTTAAGTACCATTATGCTTCAAACATCAAATCTGTAAAGTGTATTTTCTGGTGTCAATAAAATGTCAGTACCATGGAAGTTCTCTTTTGTAGAACAAAAGGATTGAGCATGGGAAAATTCAATGGAGAAAAAATGTATAGCACAACTGAGATCTGTTAAGCAGCAAAAGAATTAAATTGTTCTCTTAAATCACTATAATGCATAAAAGTACAGACACACCAAAGATGGCTATCAAAGACCAAAGTTCTTCAATTTCCAATTATCCTCAGAGATATTTGTATCTGGTCTGCTTCCACAGCAAGTTGACTGTCATGAACAAACCTTAATATTCTTTTATCAAATCACTAATTCATACCAGCACAAACATAAATGGCAATGGAAATGCAGATATGCAAAAAACTGTGCAAATACCTCCCGAATAAACAATGTTATTGATTTGCAGACAATGCATAATTTGAAAACTAAAAATATTAAAAGATGAATGGCTAGCAATGAGCAAATGTGATTTCTACTCGCTCACTACGCACAGGGAAATATCAAATCATCCAGACATTTAAAAAAGTTGAACATCACACAGGAACTCAATAGTGTCCACGCAGATGAAGTGCCCACAACTGTATTCAGAGAGAAAATTGTCGATACGATTGCCCCCCAACAATTGCAGAACATTATTTACACCATAATAAACTTGCAAACAGATGCAGATTCCATAACTTACTACTGGCTGCCAAATAGCTCAAAGTTCATAATAAATATTTAGCAACTAGATAATAATTAATCAGGTGGTGATTGATAAGTGAGGAAACTGAACTTTACTTAGCTCCTACTCAGGAGTTTCAATATTTAACAATGCTGCACCATTCTATCAACTGTGTTATCTGATTTTAATCAAAAATTGTTCATCTACAATTAATCTGCAAGAGAACTTTGTATATCTAGTCTGGTTCCACTGCTAGTTGAATGTTCTTACATTTTTATTTTGTCATCTCAACATAGCTCATTTCTGGGTTGGTTTCATAACAGACTTTTCTTCAGAAGCCTAATATTTCAGTTCTTGTTCTGTGAAGCACCATTAATTGGTGTAGATTAGTTTTTCACCAAAACTATGCAGCCTTTGGTGCATTTCTTCATCACTATGTGCTATTGGACTGTTAGTCCGCTTCCTTTATCTTCCATTGATTTTATATCTTTTGGCAGTTTCAAACTTTCTGGTTCTGTGGTCCAACCCATTTGACGTGTTAAATTTTCTTAATCATACATCAAGTTAGATACCAAGCTCTAATAGTGTGCTATGCACTGAAATCTCCAATGCCTTACAAACAAGAATTACATATGTATACTTGTTTGATTTCTTGTGACAGAAGATAAGGACTCTAAGTAATGATTCTTCAGTTCCTGAGTTCCAGATACCCCACAACCACGATCTATCTCACCAGCTTCAGGGTTTCAAAATGGGAAATATGTTCAGTGTAGAAGAATTCTGTGTGAGATGATTGATTGATTGTACAGAAACTAAATGGCAAATTTTAAATGTTACTTTGATTTTGATTTATTTTAAATTTCTAGTTGATTTTAATGTGGCCTAGATTTCTTTAGTAATTTATAGCAAATTTTGGAGTGAGAGGTGTGAAATTTTGTGTTGATAGATAATTAGTAATGTCCATCAGGACACAATATTGGCCACATTATAATCTGATGATGCATATGTTGCTTAACTCAGTTTTCCACTCCCTTCCTCTACCCACAATATGTACGTAAACCTAAACAACATCCCGGTCCTCGGCCCCTGACCCGACCCTGGAATGGTCCCGGTCCTGGCCCTTTCTCCGATGCAGTACAAAGCCAGTGTTACAGTGCCAGATAGCAACGGTCCCGAACGGTAACCACCAATACCCTGACATCCAATTTTTGTCAATTTAATCATTTAATTTTTTAGTTAAATATTCATATAAATAAGAATAGTTAAAGAACAACACATTTTCTTTTCATTACTGTCATCTTTACACTACCACGCCACCTCCACAACCATCAACACCAACCCATTAGTTCCACCACCCCTCCGCTCCATCCCTATCCCTCTCTCATTATCTTCTCATTCTTTTTTAGTTTCATTGTCCTCAACTTTAACATTTACCACACAACTCACATCAATTTCATAGTTTTTCCACATTAGATTTAGAATCACCTATAATGTTTATATAGTTTAATAGTAGTATCCATCTTAATGTATTTACATTAATTCAATTATAAACATGTTTAATTTGCTTACTGTGTTAGATATTCGTAAATATGGATAGTAGTCTCTTGCCAATTTCATTACCATACCCGATTGATTGCCTGCCTCCTTGCCTATGTGGTCTGAAAAATGGCACCCTCAGTACATCTTGGAACAATCTGGAGAACGAATTTCAGGAGTAAATTGAGAAGGAAAATTACCCTGATTTGACACTGGACTATTAAGAAGCATTTCCAAAAAAGTTGAAAGCACAAATAGATTTGATATAGGATCCTGATCACATATGTATTATGTGTTGATAACAATGAAGTGAAGGCAGTCTTGCTCGCTATTGAATCATGTGATCATTTTATTGAGGATTGCAAGATGGCGCTGTGGTTGACAGCTTGCTTCTTCGTTATTCTAAAACTCATGCTTGTTAGCAGGATGTAGTCAGTAGAATGAAATGGTCTGCACCATGATTAGCAACTTCTCGTATTATATATACCTTTCAGCCTGACATATCTAACTTCAGCTTATGTATCACTTTGATCTATGTCATAGGACAGGCAACATTACATACAGAACTTAATTGTCTCTTACGACTTGCATGATATCACACAGCTTGCCATAGCAGTCCCGTGATGTGCGCAATGTTGATTTTGAATTTTGCTTAAGATAATGGGGCAGCGGTAGATCAGTGGCTAGTGCGTTGACTTTGTAGTCCGGTGATCCAAAGTTCACAATTCCCAGCTAAACTTTAAACGAACGGTCTCCTAGATCGACCCACCATAAGGAAATTTGAGCACCAAATTTTCAAGGAAATAATGGTCACCGGCATGATGTATACCATCTATCGATGTGCCATTGGTTAATAGAAAATACAGGAACTATTTGGTAAGCAAATAATGCCAAAGGATGTTCAGCGAGATATGACACAATATATTTAAATGCACTGGACACTATATATAGTAATTTTTTGGAAACAACCTAGTACAGATATGCACTGACAGTACTGCAGGAAATACATCAAAAAAGAAAAATACAAAACACAGACGCAGTGAAAATGACATGTCAGCCATATGTTCCACTGAAAACAGGCAATTGATAAAACAGCTGTCATCCATCCACCATTACAATTAGTGTTCTTTATATTATAGTATCATCCATTTGATTTGATAAAGGCGTAACTCGCTAGTTTTTGTGTTCTTCCAAAATTGAGAACAATTTTAAAAATAAATTTTTTTTATTCTTCCATCACGGGAACAAGAAATAATGGTTCTAAATATGTTTAAATCATGTAAAATTATATCTTTTTAAAAGATAAAAAGAAAGAATACACTTATTATAATTAAGCTGACATAGTTTCATTTCAATGTTTGAAATTTATTTCAAAAATGAACTTGTGTATTAAAATGTATACATTTTGTGACATGAAATGTGCATTTAGCCAAACTCTTTGTGATATCAAAATAATATTTGTGGTGAAATCACTTTGTATAGATGAATAAATAAATATGTAATATGTGCGATCATAGCTGGACAGTGTGTGATATTCACACAAATTTAACATGAATATCTTTTTAATTCAGTTTAACAACCATTCAGTATCTATTTACAAAAATTGAGCCACGATTTTAAATGGAAGCGAGAATCTTCAAGAGTTGCAGTGTTAGATTTTAAATAACGTAATCAATTTAAAGTTATATATATATATATATATATATATATGCTAGAAATATAAACTCAAAGAAGGGAATAAATGTTATGTATCACAAGTCCAAATATCAGAAATTCACACTGCGGTGCATTAAAATATTGCTAGAAATAATGTTGACTTGGTACACTTTCAATCAGAACCATTCTTATGAGGGTATAAATGCCAAATAAATTCTGTTTCTTTCAAAAGATCTCACGTGCAAAAAAAGTTTGGCTATACATTGAATAAAAGATGTTCCTTAGTCAAAAATATTTAGTTTCACAAAAAATCCAGCATAATAAAATAAACATTAAATGCTAGCTTCATGAAAATCTTTGATAATGACCAACAATACTGGCACTATACACTTTTGTCTTCCATTGATTGGCAGAAAATATATGGCCACTTCATAAATTTCCATTTGCTTCTGTCTGCCATATTTCTCTTCTTTTACAGCTCACATAAAAAAATATATTAATTGTTTTGCTAGTTCTAATTTAAGCAAAAAAAACTTTATTAAAATAGAAACACTGTTGGTTTTGTTTTGAGAATTTGGTTTGCACTTTTATTTACTAATATATTTAATGTTTGTTAAATTTGGTTTCTTATTTTTTGCAACTACTGTTTCCTAACCTAGTTATGTTATATAAAGTCTCTAACTGTGCCATGCACAAATGATTGTCACAAATGTAGCTATCTTCAGTTGGCAAGGGATTACTTTACCTGATAATTTATTCTCTTAAATTAAACATATTAGGAATTTATAAGTAAAGTTGACTTCATTCTTTATACATTAATTTAGTAAAGAATATTGATTAGACTTTAACTTATTAAATCAGTGAAGAATTTGTTAAAGATCTCATTTAAACACTAAAATTAGTATTAACTAACTTTAATGAGCATAACATGAAGTGGAACTGATGAGATGCATGCGATCTGTCCTTCAGAGTTCTATCCATTGGAGCCGAATTGGGCACAGTCCTGGATATATTGCTTGATGTGCTGCCAGAAATGGAGGATGTGAGTATTTATATAATTGATTTGCAGCAGACTTTTTTTTTAATAACCACTGGCAGAGTGGTAACTCACAGTTGTATAGGGGTTAAATTCTTAGGTTTTATTGTCTACAAAAGCTAGTAAATATAAATATCTGGACAGCAATTTTACTGAAAATGGAAGACAAGATATATAAACAAGGTGTCAAAAAGCAAACAGTGACATAGCAAATTTCACCATTACTTCTCCACCCAAAGATGGAAATCAGACAGATATCTACAATTGTTATACCAACACTACTACCAATGTCAAACATGGTATTTAACATCCTCGCAGCAGAGGAGAATCATTATATTTGAATGAAGTGCCAGAGAAAAGCTGCAATGGTTACTATTTATTTTATATAGATAAAATAAATAAAGAAATTAGGAAAAGAGTAGGTATAATAATATGTATTTAACATATTGAAAGACAGCAAGTGAAATGATTCGGTCACCTAATGAGAATGAATCCATACCAATAAGAGAATATAACATCTGGACATAAAACCAAAGATAAACAAGAAAATGGTGGATAGAAAACATGCAACTGTGGATACTATCAACATTCTCCTGGGGAAAGACAAGCCAGTAACTCACTTTCAGGAGAAGAATAGAAATTATGGATGAAATGTTAGTAACTTTGAAGTTATAGTACCAAACAAATTTTCACCAATCTAAAATGTATTCAGCACATCTGGGGACAGTCCAAGCATGGCCAATTTAAATAAATCAGTTTGTGCATATTTATCCTGGAGCAAACCACACAAGTATAGAAACAGGACACATGTAAAGCATGTGGTCTATAGATAATAACAGAAAATGAAACATAAATATGGACAGATGTGATAAGAAAAGCACACTATTTTGTGATGTTTACATTTATGTGCAGAAAGTTAACATTCTGCAAGTGGTTTAAATCAAATACATTCACAATTCATGTGCTCCTGCCTGTGGGAGAAATTAATTAATAGTAATAATTTATTACACAAAATAAATGGTCATATAAATAGTATTAAACAAGTTTCAACTTGATTCCACCTATTTTATGAAAGCAGCGAACCTATATATATATTTAATTAGTTTGTTTACCGTTTACCTTATTAATGGAGAGTGGAATTGATAAATACAGTAGTACTCATTTCTGGTTCTCTCTACAATATTTTATTGCCATTGCTTATTGAGTGGTCTGTTAGTTGATTTTTACTAGTTGCAAACCATCTATCTAATTGTGCCACTCAACTCTTAAGCAATAGCATAAGACATAGTAGGAATAAAGAGAATGTGTTAAAAACCATTTAAAACTATTTACCAATTAATACAAAACATGAAGTATGTTTTACAGTTTCTAAACATTGTTTTGTAATTTGTAAAACTTCATGTCCTCCATTTTATTGGTAAACAGTTTTATTCTTTTCCACCAGTTATTGATTAGTTATAGTTTTGCCTGTTTTATGTTGGTCCAGTTTTTTTAAAAGGCTGCATTGCAGTTGACTTTCTTGCAGAGATATCGCACTAAAGCATGTTTGCTGTACAGTAATGGTTTTGATAATAAATTGTTCTTGGTCCTCCTGGCCGCAACATGTCCTAGCAGCCTATATGGCATTTTTTTAGGTCATTTAATAAGTATCATCATTTGCTCAATATGGTTTAAATTTAACTTATCTTATAACATTTTCTTTAATTCATCTAGTTTAATTCTTTTGTTTGTTAAATGGGGAATGAAAGCCACCGGATGAGGTACGACACCTTCAACATAAGACAGAAGTCTGTTGGTCAGACAGTGTTGGCGTTTATCTATGTGTGACCCTATGATCTGGGAAAATCAAAAGCTGTGTCTGCTATTACGAAAGAAAATCTATAGTGCTAGAAGTCTTTTGTTGCTTATCTCCGGCCGCGTTGCCTTTTATCTTTGTGACCATATGGTCTGGGAAAATCAAAAGCCTTGTGAGCTATTATTGCTAAAGCAAATCTAGTGTAAGGAGTCTATGTTGCGTATTTCTGGCAGTGTTACTGTTTATCTATGTGTGACCCTATGGTCTGTGGAAATCGAAGACTGAGTGCTATTATTGCCAAAGAAATCTATTTGCTAGGTGTATTCCGGCTATTACTGGCCTTTATTCTGTGTGATCCTAATATCTGGAGAGATCGAAAACCATGTGTGCAGTTATTGCCAAAGACAGTCCATAGTGCTAGTTGTATCCTGCGGTGAGAGTTCCTATGTTCGAGTGGTTGAAAAAGCTATAGAGACCTGAAAAGGACTGAAAGGGGATAAAGGCATCCCTAATAGAACTTGGAGATTGGTTTAGAGAAGAGATGACAAACACGATGACACTACTGTGTGCTGGACAGAGATCACAATCATGGCGACAATCACTTACTTACATTGTAATTGTTAGATTGCTTACTTTTAAATTTGGGCGTTAGTTATGGTTATAAATTGTTTAATTAGATTTAATCTATCTCTTGTTACATCTCTGGCCAGGAAACGTTTCTAGGATGTAAGGGATTTTATTATTAAGATATTAATCTTTTAGGTAATTTCTATGATGGTATTTATGACAGTGATGTAGGAAATGGTCAATTGTATTTTCCTCTTCGGTCTTCTTGGTTCGAGTATATTGTGTAATGAGGTTCCCAGAGTCCCCCATTTGCAGTGTTGTCCCATTTTTGTCAACTCATTTAGTATTGTGGTCTTTTTTATGCTTCTGGTTTCAGATCTGCCAAGTCCTACATTGATCTCTGTTCTATGTTGACGTCCTTTCTTAGCTTCCTTGTCCGCTGCCTCAGTTCCTGGTATTCAGACAGGACTGGAATCCATATTACATTAACCCTCAGATTATTCTGCGTTCGCTTACATTTAACCACAACAAATACATCGTGTGTTTTCCACCGGGGAGCGGGAAGTACGTTGTACTGCAAGTTTCACAGTAAAACTGTTATTTGCACCTCTGTTGGCCACATTGTGGTCTGGACGTCCGAGGCTCAGCACATCCGTTTTCGTTGTGTCTTTAATTCAGGTAGTAGGCTTCCTTAGTCCATGACAGCCTTTGTGTCTGTCGACGGGCACGTGGGTGTGTAGTGACTTTTCGCAGAGATGATTGTCGTTCACGTCGGGGTAAACATCTCAACGGGGTGTTTCACCATCTGTGAACTTGCTGTGTGTGATTATACGTTCTGTGCCTATCGGTACTGAACCTATTCATCCGTGAGCGTAGTTCTGGATGAGGAAAACTTGACAGAAGTGTTGGACCATGGCTCTTTCGCCATCTTAGCCGAGGTGTGGTTCACTGACATAAAACCGTCGCTCAAGTTTGAGTCACTAGCTGAGCGACTGTTCAATTTGCGCCTGAACCCACCAGGTATTGAACCATTTCTCTCTGCAAGTATATTTCCAGTATAGGAAAGCTTGACAGTAGACCTTTTGTGACTGAACCTATCTGATATGGAATCCTTTGTCTCTGCAAGTATATTTCTGGTATTGGAAAGCTTAAAAGTAGAGTTGGACCAGAGCTGCCATATTTGTGCCTGATCCACTCAGGTATGGAACACTTTTTTCTCCTCATGAGCATGTTTCCGGTATAGGAATTTTCTACAATTTCTCTATTTCTAGTTGTATCTTTATTTTGGTCTTTTTTTTAAAAATATCTATATCAAATTTTACTTTTAAACATGAAACTATTTAAATAGTGCAATTGTATTCCTGGTTTAGACTACAATTGATATTGACATAATTACTTACAAAAGTTACCTTAATCCTACAGGAAGGTGTACGGAGAAGAGACAAATTGGTAAGTATATCATTTATACAGGTGGAAAGGAACATACAACGCGTGGTGAGCCAGTGTGCCAACTACCTCAACACAAATCTTACAAATAAAGTTATATTAGAAATTGTGCTGAGATAGATGGTGCATTGAAACACCATCATAGTCTATTCCTGTTCATCTGTAAAACTGACATACATGCCATCTTATCATGTACATCGTTTCCATTAGCTACTTTAAAAACACTACCTACTACATACTGTTTACTAGTAAATGGTGTACTGTATAATTGAAATTGATGATTTTGCTCTCTTTAGGTAAGGAATAAGAGAAGTGACTCTGAATCTGAGCTGAGAATAATTGTCCATCAGAGCCAGGCTGGTTGTATCATTGGAAGACAGGGTTTCAAAGTGAAGGAGCTGAGAGAGGTATAGTTTGCTAATAAAATAGTCGTCAGTATAAATCAGTTATGTATCAGTCTATGTAGAGTATACTCTAAACGAATTTCAAATAATAGATATATCCATCAACCTAGTTTTGTTGCTAAATATGCTAACTTCCTAGCTTAGTGTTGTTAATAGACATCAACTTATCTAGCTTATTGTTAATATCCACTAATCTAGCTTATTGTTAATATCCACTAATCTAGTTCATTATTGATAGTTAGAACCACCAGTTTATCTAACTTCCTGATTTATCTAGTACATTATTGATAGATATACTATTTAACATATCTCAATGTTAATATACACAATTTGTCTAGAACAGTATTGATAGATATAACATCTTATTATTGGCATAGCCACCAAGTTCTCTATCTTAGTATTGACAAATATACACTAAGTTAAATTTATACTTACTGACAAACCATTTTAAAATATGGCCAATTTTATGCTTACACTGCTGCCTCATAACTCCTTGATACAAAGCAATCTTCTTTTGCATGGCGCAGAAAACTGGTGCTAATATCAAGGTCTACTCCACCTGCTGCCCAAACTCAACTGACAGGGTGGTAGCAATCATTGGCAAACCTAAGGTCGTTGTTGGTTGTATCGAGGAGATTCTTGAATTGCTACAGCAGGTATTTATCTCTTTTGCAAACCTAGTACATATGCTTTCTTCCATATCCACTAGACGTTACATATTTTGTATATTTTGCTTGCTATGTTATAAAATAAATAATTCACACTGTTTCTGTATCATGTACCACTGTAACTTTCACTGCCATGACCAACTTTTGTCTCTGAAGCACTAAGTCCCATTAACTTTCACATTTGTCCTACTTAAAATGAGTTTTATGATGGATTTTGCTCATTGCGCCGTATTATTGAGTGCAGGAATTCCTATTTATTGCAAATATAATGCTATGATTACTGGTCCAGTTATTTTATCGATTTTATGCTTATGTTGGGGATGTTAGGATTTTATTGCGTTTATTCAATGAACAATTCAAAGTGAACGGTGTATCTCATACCTGGACAATAGTGCTTATATTCTGACTTTTTAAGCATGTATTTAGCAATAGAACGGACTTGGAATCCGATACAGAATTGGGGTAGGATTCAAGTAGTCCCGGTAAAAGGTTGATACTAGTTTTTGAGGTCTAGGAGCCAGTGAAGAACAACAGCTTTAGTATGAATGTGTTAATGCTGCTGTTAGACACACAAAAATCATGCATAAAATAATGTTAACTTTTTTTTGGTAAAGAGATGTTTTTGGAAAACTTATTCTTCTCTGAACATCTAAAAGTTTCAAAGCTCCTAACATTCTTCTTCTTTGTTCATTCTAAAACTCCTGCAGATTAGCAGGATTTACTCAATAGAGAATTAGTTGTGTCATGGTTTACAACTTAGGTTCAATTTCAATGTTATTCATCCTGACACATCAGACTTCAGCATGGTTTCTGGATCACTTTGACCACATATGGGATGTTGACAGCCAACTTGATCTCAAAAACTTCTTCACATACAGTGTTGCTATTCTTTGCTTCCCTTTCAGACACTTGTAACGCTTTGGTAGACCCTAATAAACATTATTTGATATTCTGAAACGATTACTCGCAACTCATGCATCAATCTATATATGGTATGAAGAGGGAAAGATCTGAACAGGACATTATTTTAGGACATTTTTCCAACTATTTGGTCAATATGACAGAATACTAAATACATACTTATATGCATATAAATACTTTCAGGCCCCTCCTAAAGGTCCCATGAGCCTCTATGATCCATCATACAGTGATGAATTCCTTGCTCCAGACTATGGCGGTTTCATCACAGGAGATATTCGTGCTAGCAAAGGTCTCCCCAGAGGAGCTGCTCCACCCCCAAGGAGTCTAAGAGGAGCATTACGTGGAAGAATGTAAGTCTTTATATTTCACCACCCTAGATATTTCCTAATGTATATATATACTTCATTCACATGAAGCACTATATTGTCTATCTAGTAGCAACGTGCAGTGCATTTCTTCTTCACTATTTCACTCCGCCTTCCAAAAATTGTTAACTATTTTTAAACTGTTTCTATATTTGTTAACATTTCAGTAGCCATATTGAAGCCTTGTAGTCATAAAAGTAGATAAAAACAAACACCTAAAATGTTAGATTTTGTGATAAGATAGACGATAGCAGAAAATATCTTTACCATATACACATAGGAGCCACTGAGCAGTGAATACTGTTGGGTTTGAGAAAAATCTATGGAGAATTTATCTCTTCCCCCCCCCCCCCCCCCCCAACCCTCCGTAGGGTTGAGCACCTAGTCATTTCATCTTACACATCCTTTACATTTGTCACATATGCAAACTGTTTATGGTTAGCTTGGTATAACTTTTGTGTTTGTTGCACCATCTCTAAAAGCCAGCACATTTCTAACTCCTAGTTTTCTAACTTGAGAAAAATCCATACATTTTTTCTGTGGCAGGAGTACATACCACATAAAGTGATCCCCAAGATGGAGAGAATGTCAGATGAAAACATGTTAAAGAAAATGCTTTATATTGATCAATGCCTATAAAAATCCCATGGAGATGCACGCTGATCGTCCTGAAGCATTTCTTCTTCTTCTGTGATAACTTTCCTATGCTCATAAGTATATACAAGAAGGTGGGCCGCTTCCATGAATTCAGTCGTCAGCTGGAGGTCCTCACGGTTGACCCACAGCCTCACCTTCAGATCTGTCTCTTGGGGCCATATTTTGGTTCTCACGTCATCAAAGAGTGGGCATGTCTGCAGAATATGTTCTGGAGTCTGGGGACCCTTTTGACATGGTCATTGGGCAGTCTTAATTTTGTGGAGATGTGCTTGTAGTCTGCAGTGTCCTGTGCGAAGTCTAAAAATTGTGGTTTGCTGTGACCTGTTTAGCTTTAGAATAGGGTCCTGTGGAAAGTTACTGCGTGTTCTCTGACTCCATGTATGTTTGTATTTTCCTTTGACGAGGGTTTTTGCTTCAGTCAGTGATATTCTGTGCTGGAATTGTTCCTTTTTTGCACCTGCTTTTGCTAGTCTGTCAGCTCCTTCATTTCCTGCTATTCCAAGGGTGCAGGGATCCACTGCAGCACAACTTTATTGTTGGCACAGTTGATTTAGAAGTTCTACAGTTGTTTTTGTTAGATCTTTAGGTTCCTTTTGGAGGTTTGGAGTACTGACATGCAGTCGCACAAGAAGACTATTTTAGCTCCTTTGAACCTCCGTTCCTCTAGAGCCTTTGATGCTTCCAAGATTGCTTGTAGCTCTGCCCTGTAATTTGTTGATAATTTGCCAGTAGCGATTGAGAGTTCTAGTTTTGGGGTGTTTGGTATGAGTATTAGTATCCCAGCTCCTCCTTTCTTTGAAGCATTTCAACATTGACCAATGCGCTAGGGCAACACTTAATCGTTCATTATCAGTGTGAATAATAAAGCTTTTGTAGAGAGTATAGACCGGCATGTAATTTGGTATATTTGAAATAGCCAGATTCAAGCTCATGATAAATCTCTTTTCCCATTGTAACAGACTGTTCTGAAACCTGATGCGTTGAAGCTATCCTCAGCGTTGTTTCTGAAGAAAAAATATCTTCAGTGCAACATAAGAAGAAAAAATATCTTCAGTGCAACAAATATAAAGCAAAATGTCTTACTGTTAAACCACAAACTTGTTATTCTAGATCAGACACCCTTCCAAATAAAATGATGTAGTATTAGATTTTGGTGACCCCAGTATCATGCCATACAACTCCTTTTTTTTAACTAAGTGAGATAGGATCAAATGGAAAGCAAACACAACCCTGAAAAGCCTGATGCTAAAGACAGGTACGGCATCTACCACATATACATTTTATATTAAAGACTTTCTCAGCAATTGGTTAAGCTTCCCACTGTGAATGTTCAAATACTAAATATTTCTCCACTTTTCTAGGTTTGCCTTCTTGACCCACAACAGTTGTTATATTCTGTGATTTATTAAAATGAGCCCCGCAATTGCAATATTGCATAATTATTGCTGGGAGCCTTATGAAGACATTGAAACTTCGTGCAAGAATTGTTTATTTCTTACTTAAAATATTTCCGCTAACGAGTGTTAATTATGTTCCCATTAACAAACTAAATTATTATTTTATAAAATGTGATATCAACTGTTTACCCACAATGTCATGTCATATGTTTGTGATATATCTACAGGGGCTTGGAGGGATTTGGTTTGGGTGGCGGCCTGGATTTTGGACGTGGTTTGCGGGGAAGCTTACGAGGAGGATTGCGCGGAAAGGCATTTGGAAATGACTTGGAACCATCCTTGAGTAGAGGGTCAGCTTTTGGTAGAAGTGGAGGTTTAAGGTGAGTCTCTTGTATTTGTTTCATGTTTAACATTGTCTCAATTTTATATCATTTGAAAATTATAGTTTCTACTATCACTTTTAACCTTATACATGATTTCAGTTAGCTTTTAGTTTGTATTTAGTAGTTTAGTTCATGATTTGACTATATTACTTTCCAAGTTTTATGTAGCAATCCCTGTTTTATGTTTTATCTTTGTTTTACTTATCAATCTTATCTTTTAAAATAACAGTATAAAAAGTATTGGTGATATAGTCTAATTAAGATAATGATAGAATATTATCAATACCTTGATCACAAATCACAAATGATGGCAGATGTGAAACCTGTTAAAAGGAGAATAGGAATGCCTAAAAGTACAAAAAATGAGAATTATAAAATGCTACATCTATTCTATATTAATGTATTGCTCAGAAATATATATTATGTTTTTAAATATATTAACTCAAGGCAGGATTTCGAAAAGCGGGTGGGCAGAAAAAGCACTTCAAAGACACGCTCGTCATCCTTGAAACATCTTAACATTGACGTAGGCGCTTGGGAGAGCCTCGCTCAGGATAGAACAGCTTGGCGTTACAGCATTAGAACGGGAGCACTAGCGCCGGAAGAATTCAGACAAGATACTGCAAGACATAAGCGGATACGTAGAAAAGAAAAAACATCTCAGCCTCACACAATTCTGTAAAAGAACATTTTGTGCGCGCATTGGACTTGCTAGTCATTTAAAAATGCACTAACTGTTATTTTAAAAAAAATATTATTATTATTATGGTTGAGTTTTTGGTCATCGTTGATCACGATGGACGAACAGCATTGCTCAGAAACATGGACAATAATAAACAATTAGACAACAGAATTGATGCCTTTGAGATGTCGATATGTATCAGAATAGGGTAAACATGGATAGACAAAAAAACAGAGGCCTTAACAACACTTAATATAAAGAAAGAATTATTCAAGGAAATAAATATCAAGCAAATAAAATATTTTGGACACATTAAAAAAAAATGACACCTTGTTGAAGACCTTACTTTAGGGTAAAGTTGAAGGCAGGTGAGCAAGAGATACAAGTGGGTTAGTAACATCACAAGATGAACAGATTAGTCTAGCAGAGTGCACCACCAAAACAAGAGATAGGGAATGTTGGTCTGCTGAAGCCAACCATCGTTGCGGAGACTGCACTTAATGATGATGAGGCTTGTTAAGTGAATCCACAATTATTTTCTTTCATTTTCTATTTTCAATTATTTGGTTTCAGCTGAAAATGGGTTGTTCTGAAAATGTTTAGCACATATGTAATAAACATCTTGAGAAGAAATGCTATACATATGAAGCAATTAGCCCATTGGTAATGTTAGGTCCTGTAATTACTGTTAAGTTTGATTCTAGCATATACAACATGTAAAGGACAGTTTTAACATATACAGTGAACACACACAATATTTACATATATATTGTATTGATTTGATAAAAGCTGATTCTTATTTACATGAAAATCTTATTATTTCTCAGTGAGGGTTAGAGTAACAGAGCCCAAAATGTAAAAGTAAAACAGTAAGTTTTACTATTAAAAAAAATATAAATGATTGTATAAACGAACCATTAAAAAAATTCTTCTCAATTCACAGAGGGAACATAAATGCAAACAATATTGGTTTAGCAAGAGGTGAGCATACTTTATTCATTTATTTGTGTGTGCATGCAAGTGTGCTGTATTACTGAGTTTTGAAATTCTGAGATAAATATCCTATATCATTGAATTGAAAGCTAAATGTGCTGGATTGTTCATAACTTAGGTAAATAGCAGTAAAATTAGTAACAGGAGGATAACTTGCCAGTTTTATTACTTTGTCTATTTTCTCTTACTTATAAGTGAAATATTCAGCCAAATCACATATATATTTACAAATACCATCAGTTGTAAAGGCAACACTTGTACCTTGGTCACACAAACACATTCTGTGACATTCCCCAAGTTACTTTCACCATTAACCCTTTCACCCGTATGAGATTTCCCAATTGTCAATCCCTGATCCCTAAGGCAAGGGGCACAACTCCTCCAAAATATGGATATGATGATGACAAAATTGCATTTTCTTTCAAACTATTCATCATATCACACTCAGACTTGGCAGATCAACAGAAAAATGAAGTCTTACATAAACCTATATCAAAGATATATATGTTTTAAATAATAAACTGTCAAACTCGACAATGTGGGGAAAATTATTTTTGTTTACCTTTGGGGTGTTGAGTAGAGGAGTCATATTGAGACGAAAATATTGAGATATATTCCCAAATCCCTTTTTTTCCAAACAGGGTGAGATGCCCAAAACGTTGAAACTCTCATATGTACTTCAGTACATGCCATACTCATACCATACATGCCAGTACAACAGAATACACAGGTCCATCATAATATAAATTTTAAAAATGACATTTTATTTCAATGGCGGTTGCAAATGTTCAGCGTGTATCTTCTTTCCTTGTTTGTTCTTTGCGTTATATTACATACAAATTTGTCAGTTCGGCTGCAAATTGATAAACTCATCGTTGACAATGATGCTAAAGTATTCATAACGTGTGACAATCTCATCAAGATTATGTACAGACCCAATGTTTTGTACACAACTCAAATTCGACTCGAAAAACTACATCACTACGGCGAATTTTGCGATGTCACAACATTATATTTGATACGCATATTACCTACATCGTGCATATTTCCATCTTAACTACGGCTGTCATCATCAGTGTACATATGAATAATATCTTCCATTTCCAAAATTAGGTCTAATAATTTGCTAATTAAAAAAAAATCGTGATGAATTCATTTTTCCACCGATCTCTTAGATTAAAACATAAAACGGGAAGCTAAACCACGGATCTACGCAATGGTCATGGTTTCTAATAGACCGGACACACACACAAAATGTCATATCGATCGCAGCGAAACAAGTTTAAAAAAGCGTCTTGGGGGGGCGCTCTAGGAGGCAGCCAGTAGAAGTAGCGCAGAGGCGCTCTAAGGGGGAAACAGTTAAAGAAAGCTTTATGTTTGTGATCCACAATTTTATATATGACATGAAACAGTAAGAGGCTTCGAGGTCAATAATGCCAACATCTGAATAGTATTGTTTGTTATGGACTGAATGACATGTACTATATGGATATTTGGGATGTTCCGATGACAATAAATCATGCTACTGAAATGACCAAACACCCTTTATGCCTATGTGATCTTGTTTATCCACCAATTTGGTATTTTTCTGTCATAATTTTCTTTATTTCTATTATTCTACCAATTTTTCATGTTTCACTTCTGTCCATACAGTTTGTATACCCTGTTACCATTTATCATTTACCCCCTTTGGACTTCCAGCTTTTTCATTAGCATTGTGATGTGAGCATTGGCCTCTACTATGTTTTTTGTTCTTGACAGAAACCATTTAGTAGAGATGTTGAATTGTATTTCCAGCGAGTAGCATAACTTAATTACAGTGGAATCCCATTATAGCAAAGTTCCCCATCATTCTTTTCAATATCCCCAATTAGTATATAGCTAATTTGTATTATTACATACATTTTTGTCAATACAAACCAATTTGTTAGAAATGTGTTGCATGTTGGAATATAGTTTTGCTGCATTTCTAACATTCATTTTGAACACACACTCACCACAAGATCAACTGCTTTGTATAATTGGATGGGTGTATTAACTTTTGTAATATTAATCTCGTAGTATGTCTTGGTCTCTCAGGACTTGGTGGATTTGGATCTGGCGGTTTTGGTGGCAGCATGCAGCAAGACTTTAGTGGTGACATGGTAGGTATTAAGTATGTAGTGTTCTGATTGATGCTCCATCACAAAATAACATCAACCTCATGGGCAGGAAAGACCAGAGTATCATTTTTCGACTGCGCATATAACATGTACAGCTTAACAATCACCTGAACAGAATATAACCACAACACACTGTTGACCACCACCTTTTTTGAATACCCACGTCCACTAAAGACGGATGTGTCAGACCATTGGAAATCTAGTAGGACCATGGTCCTGCTAGAAGGGAGATCCAGCAAGAGTTTGAGAATGAACACTGAAGAAGAAGAATACCCAGTGATGGATGACAGGAAAATGCTTCTCCCTCCAGGGCCAGATAAATGGAACACATTATATGTAACAAAACAACAGCTCACAAACGCATATATCACACAATGACATTAATTCAAAGGGCATGGACCGCTGCATCAGCAACCAACCATCACAATGTAAAACCTTTTAAGGTCATATTAACCCCCCATATTAGTATTTTTCTTTAAAATTTGATAATTTTTGATCCATTTGAAAGTGTAATCATTTCTGCAAACTGATATATTCCTAGTAATCATCCACCTGGAAATATTTTAAATTAATTTTTAAAGTTTTCACGGTTACTGGTTAGTTTGGTAAATTAATAAGAAAACTATAAGTGAGGCCATGCTCACAAGACTTCCAGTTATAAGGAACACATCATTTATAGAGAATAGCAGAACATATAAAGAAATTGGAGGAGCAGGAAGACTAACCAACGCAGCAATAAAAATAATTCAGGGTCACTACTTAGATGCCATTAGGTCAAATGTGGGAAATAGATTCTAATGAAAGCAATATGGACAATCTTGGAACGCATACAAGGAATACATTTAAACTGTTCACAAGCATGGTTTCATAGTCAAAACAGGAATATGCCGACTGATTTTGTCATAGAAACAATAAAACCGGTTTTTTGAGGATCTTTCGGATGATAATTTGTTAAAAAGTGTTTGCTTAGTAGGACACAAAATTCAGATGAAGCATTCCATCCCATATCTGGGATAGTTGTCTTAAAGCAACACGTGTAAAAAATTGAATTAGCTGTAAATGATGCCATTATGATATTCAATGAGGGGAAGCTAAGCAGGACTGAATTTCAGGAATATCATTTTGAAGAAATTAGGATTCAGCTTTGGGTACCACAGTGTTACGACATTTCAGCATATTGACCGACCCAGAGTAATATCAGCCGAAGAAGGAAATATAATAACAATAAAGATAAAAATAGCAAGAAAAGTGTACAAGACACCAAGGAACATAAGGATAATTCCTATTCAGCAGGAGCTTACTAAGTTTAGATTTACATAGGAAATCAGTATTGTAAGTCACATTTTTTCCATTTTTCTAAAAACTGTAATTTTTCTGTTTTCAGGTGGTTTTTGAATGATATCTCAAAGTTTTTAACATATTGTATCCAAATTTGGCACATATGTAGCAAACTATTACCCAAACAAAGAGGACATGGGGCATAGCAACAGATTACATTCATGTATTAAATGTCATTTATGCTAACCCATACCCCTTCTTTTTATACATTATTTTTTTCACATAACATATAACTTTTTGACCACATCTCTTATCAATGACTCTTTATTCTGTTACAAAGAACTCATCATGCTTTGTGTATGTGCCAATTTTCATTAAGCTAGTATGTTAGTTTTTAGAAGGAATACAGCTGCAGACACACATTTTGCAATTTTTGTCGTACAAAATATCAATTTGCCCCAAAATGTTACTTTTCCTGGATCTTTAACCCATTATGTACTCATTGAAAACACTTCTTCCAGCATATACAATCTATTTCTGACCTTAGGGAAGCTGTTTTAACAGAGAAAATATTTCACAAATAAAAAAATATACTGGTTTTTGTCGACATGCTAACACTCACAGAACACCTTGTGGTCCAATGCCTGTGGACACCTAGGAGAAAAAATGCAAATGGATGTGGGCACAAGATGATCAAATCATATATAGGCTAGAAGATAAATGATTGAGGGGAGAATAAAAGACCTAAATAATTCATGGTCTTAATTCTATCTTTTATAGACCATGGAGCAACTTGACAGATGGAAATTGCATGAATTGGGACTGGAAAGATATACACGGTTAATGTAGTAGTTTCCACATTGAAAATTCTTCTGTGGACCAGGCATCTGAGGATGTGTAAATACTCTGTGGAGCCAATGGGCTTGGATTGATTTTTGAGGATGAGCAATGTAATAAGCAGTTAATCTATAGTATATGAGTTGATGAAAGTATCACTTTTGTTCACAAATGGTAGCTGCAGTAAAGATTTATGTTACCCTATCTGATTTCAGACCAGCTTGGGTGGTGGTCAGGGAATGGCATTTGGTGATGAGGAATGTGAGACTACACAAGTGACTATTCCAAAAGATGTAAGTTTGCAATGTGTATTGTCTTGAGCACATGTTTATCTTAAGTGCTAGTTATTCAGAATATGACACCCATCAAAGACAAGTATTAAGAATAAGATAATATACAATTAGGTTTTAGCGCAAGGTAGACAAATAGTATAACACACTTCTCTTATAGTTTGAAATTATAAGATGTAAGGAAAACCATTTTTGGTGGCTGAATAAAAGATTTGTTCTTTATTACCAGGGCTGCCAAAATTGCACTGTATAAGTTTTCCAAAACATATGTACCCGAGGTGGATTTTTGCAATATATTCTTTTATGGTGATTTGTAATTGCAAATGATGATGACATTGAAAGTGCCTTCTCAAATAACTTTTGTTGGTGTATGTATGATATTTTAGATAAATTGTGAACTAACATTACCACCTAGGCCTAAGAGTTTCTGTGAAATCTTCAATACGCATGTTCGGGATGGAATTCCATGAACTAGGCATAGATTACTCTGTCGTTATTTTATAATAAAACTAACGTTCATATATCCTATCATCTTTGAAAACAAACTAATTACTTCTGTTGAACTAACATCGACTACGCATCAGAATTTAGAAAAACATCCACCAAGAATGGTTGTAATATGAATAATTTTGACTGGTTGTATTGGTGGCTGCATAGTAAAAACATATCAATCAATTGCCGTGGCGTTTGCGATCGCTTCGATACAACACGGTCTCTTGTGTTGTTAATAAGTTTAGTTGGTTCCACAGTGACAACCATCCAGAAATTTGTTTTCCTCTGTTTCATTCCATGAGATCTTTTCGGTGGTTACTAAATGTTAGTTTTAAACTTATCTATAACTCATCCTATTTAGTTATGCACTAGGTAAGCTAATTATGTATATCTACTTTCATTTCCTCTGTTAACCAGATGAATAATGTTTGTTTACAATCACAATAACCGTGTCCAAAGATGTATGTAGTGACCGGCGGCTCTAGTTGCAGAAAGCTACGTAAAATTCAATTTATCATTTGACTATAGTCGCTGCTTACAGCGGGGTAAAGGTTATCTATAGCATAGAAAGAAATCTAAGGTTGTTAAATAGGGTGGCCATTCATTGAGACCTAATCTGAAAATTGTTGAAGGTATTTTCTTTATTTGGTCCAACTCTTGATAAAAGCCTTTTGGTCGAAACATTGATTAAGTCCTGTGTATTATCTATCTGTTTGATTATATCCTGTTGTGTTGTGTGTATTATTTCACATGGGAATCCGACAGTAATAGTGTGTTAGTCGTCATCCAGTAAGACTATTACCTATTTCCTACGTTATTTTCATAGTTTTACTAACAGTATTACCATTGATAGACTGAAAAATAATGGTCCAATCACATAATTTGAGTTTAAGGCACACCACACATTAAGTTTAGTGCTGTCTTGTGCATGCTCAATTACATATGGTTTCATCTCCCTATATCGTTCAATTATGCCAGCGAACTTTGTCACAAGATTGTGAAATTCATTGTTAACATCAGGGGACATAGTATGGCTAAGCCTGGTGCACTCTGGACCATTACTTCGAGGACACCAAGTGTGCTTCCCTTCTCCAGACCACACTTGTAGGACCCCAAGGCCCTGCTGTTTTTTTCTCGACAAGCATCTTCATCCCTTCTTGTTTACCTCTACTTTCATCTATCTTGTGCTCACACTTTATATGCTGCATTGACAACTTTCACATTGCCTTCAAGTTCACATCCGAGATACTTACCTCCTGTGTGACTATCTTGACATTTGACACTATCCAACCCTTGTGTCTTTGCACATCGGTAAAGTACAAACCGACTGTTGTCCATAGCGTGTGCCTCAATATCTATCATCTCCATTCACCTGTCACCATTCTACTAACTTCTCATTTGGTATCCATAGTGCAGAAGAGAACTTTCTTAAGAAAGCGCGTGAGATGATTGTGCAGCCTCTCTTGCCAGGAAACCCTCAAGAACAATCTGGGCCATACTCGTGGAAATAGTCAAACTTGTCCATCCTTTTCTTATACGAAACCTTTCTCTTCAGTCGGATCCCAAGACACCTGATGTGTTCTGCGGTTCCCCTCTGGTTGCTTGCATATGACAAGAACCTCTGCAGTTTATTGGTCCATAGTTATATCAAGCCTGACATTCCTTATATTGTGATACCATCAGCTGCAAACATAGTAAATGTTACACTTGTGCCTATGTCACCCTGATCAGGTGTCACCAGCGATAACTTCACATGACCCACATCACCTATGACCATCTGCTAGCATTGTACATGTTTCACCAATGACCTAGATTATTGTATTCTTCCTAGTTGTATCTATATTTAGTCTACATGGTTGACCATGTAAACATCAATAGTACCGTTCTTGTGTGTTATGTTAATGTGGTCTTGATAAAGGCCTTTTGGTTGAAATGCCAATTTGTGTTTTTCCAGTAATTAGCAAAACTGCATTATCTTGTTCCAAGTTTAACCATTTGTCTGCAACTTCTGCACCAGTTGTATCGTGCAGGCTTTAAATTACAATGTTTTGTGCATAATGCCACAAACAGTAGAATTTGGAATTATGAATTCTCCATTTGCCTGTCAACTGGGATTCCGTTGGCTGCTTTCATAACAGCTTTAACTCTGGAGATAGTATCATTGCAGCTTTCTTTTTTTTCCAACAATGAACCTGTTTGCAACAATTGTTTGTGCCAAATTCCTCAACAATGAAATTTTATATTTCGGAAAGCCAATTAAAAGCATTCCACTTTTTGCTACGCATTGAACTCAAAAGCAAATTTTACTATAAATGTTATCAATTTCTGCAGATGCGCAATTTTTTTAATTTTCTTAATTTAAAAAATTTGGTTTCTATAGGAGGTAACCACTGAAAAAAGTACTAAATTACATAGATGATGAAATGGTGACATTTGTTATTGGCAGTGATTTTGTCTGACACATTGTATATTGTGGTATATAATAAATATTGCTATTGACCAAATGTTTCTATGCTAGTAGTTTACTCGAAATGTCCCCATATTTTTCACTTATGCCATAGTTCATCAGAAATTACAGAATACGAATTTGATTCAAAGTAAACATGGCAGATTAAATAAATGCGACAGGTTTTCTGTTCAACTACCTACAAATATAAAATGCAACCCGTAGCTAATCTTTGTTTTATGCTAGGAACTATATTGTTGAACCAGTTTAGCTGACTTTACATAAACTGTACACAATTGTTTTATGATCATTTGTGAAACTGGATTATATATTTTCTTATGTCAGCTAAGATGCCATTAGTCCTCTCTTTCTCCTTTATCTGTTGTCAGGATTAATAATAAAATGATAGATTGTTTAGTCATATTATTCTGATTTTTTAGAATGAAATTTTTTTATTGAGAATGTCTTTAGTGTATTGATACTCAGTGCTTCATATCTTGTCACGTTTTAAACTTCTCTTAAGAACTATATGTACCATTGTGGTCTTGCAGCTGGCAGGAGCAATTATTGGTAAGGGAGGCAGTCGTATCACAGACATCAGACGAAGGTCAGGGGCCATGATTGTCATTGATGAACCGTTGCCGGGATCCAATGATCGTATCATCAGTATCAGCGGGACCCCAGATCAAATCCAGAATGCTCAGTATCTGCTGCAGATGAGGTAATTTTTCTATTCTGACCATTTTTAAATCCTTACCAAAACACTATTTGTTCCCATCATATCCATTTATTCTACAGATAAGATTTTTATATTTTAGATATTTATACATATTTTTTATCCACTCCTGCGCATGTGATACTAATACAATTTTTTATCATTTCTAGCTTGTCATGCTTATGTACTAGCCTGTTTTGCTTCTGTACAATGCAGAAATTAAGCTTTTCTCTCTACCATATTATCACATAATGCTCAATATTATAAAAGTAGTCCCACAAGCAAGACATATCCAGTCTATGTTAAAGTTTCTATTAACAAGTGAACTTACCATCTCTCAAATTTATACAGTAATTATTTCTTGCAAATTGTATTAATGTAATGCTAATTTTTATTTAATTGATAACAATTTTCTTCTGGAGAAGCAATGTATAAAAGCTTGACTGGTAGGAATCTTATAGTAGGTATTTCTTATACATACAATTCTCTACCTCCTTCCCTCGGGAATAAAACAACTGACATTTAAACAGAATTCAGAGAGCAGAAGAAATATTTAAATCATCTGCCAGTTAATCTCATACATATTATAGTTTTAGTCAGTGCAGGTAGCATTTAAGCAGGTTTAATTAAAAGTAGTGGAATATACTTTAATTTTGGAACGTAAACTGAATAGAAAGTGTATTGCAAGATTTGTTAATTGAACGCAAGAGCTATTTTCTCTGGTGAGTGGCCTATTTAGTCATTTCGTAACATTTAAAAAAAAAGCAACCTGGTTGTATCTAAATGCAAATATTGATCTGTCATGAGATCAATTATCTCATAATTATATGAGCATGAGGGTAGTACAAGAGCTTAACACTTATTCTGAGGAGTATAATTATCTGGTAATGGTTGCTACATGACGTTTTATCCCTGGTGAAGGAAGGCAGCCATCATATGGTTGCTTGATGTTTCATGACTTAATAACAGAAATTTAAATAAGATATTTGTAAAAAAAATAGTTTATCTTTGTTTATAATAAAAACAATTTTCTCTTTGCGCTCTGCAATCTGAGCTGTTATACTAATATGCACTGATGTTTTGGCAATAATTATTATTTCTTTCATTCTGGCAGTCTTATTGGTGTGTTTAAAATGTTATATTCGCTGACACTTATTATGTACATGACTAATTACATTGTTAGGACAACTTAGGTTTGGCCAGCTAATGTCACTTCTATCATCAGTAGTGCTAATTGTGTAAAGGGATGGGTCACAGTTCACCTGAGATTGCCATAGTCAAGAATCATGATAAAACTCACTTGTATAAATTTACAAATAATTATCTAGAGTTATTTCTACAACACATTTTTTTACACATTATTTTTTATGCAGATAATCTCACGATATTTGTCATTAACAAATATATAATTGTAGTAGAAAGTAAATATAAAGATCTCAGCAAAAACTAGTGATTATTTGTAAGAAAAGAAATTGCCCTGCATGCAAAGTCAAAATTAATTACTCTTTACTAAAACAGGTCTACTGTTCCAGTATTTAGCAACGAAAGATGGCAAGATAAAATAGATAAATATTTTTTAGTTTAACATCATTGCAGGCAAATAATCACCCACCATTCAAAATTATGGATTCTTGATTATTCATGTTGGAATGACACTTGATTTTGATATCACAATATAGTATTACAGATTTGTTCTCTTTTAAATTTGTTTCTATAATAATTAGACATTTTTTTTAAAACCTTTACGACTCTGCGGTCGCAATATTGTTCCTATGAAAATGGCTCCATTGTGCCTGTGGGCGCAATCCCGCTACATACAACATCGCCCGATTCCCGAGTACGGAACTTCACAAAGTAATTATCCCGTGACGTATAAAACCCCCCCAAACGAAGCTAGGAATACGTCACAGTTTAAAGGTCAAAATTCCTTTCCTCATTACGATTGCAAGAAGGAGAAAGCCGGCTGATTTTGTCAACGAATTTCTAGAGCGAAGCTGGCCATATTTTACTATCAAATTGAGTACCGTGCGGCATGGCTAAGTGATCGTGACTACGTTTTAATTGTTGTTTTTTTGTGTTTAATATGTTGTTATTTGATAAGAATGTGTGTGTATTCATTCAAAAACACAAAAACTTATTCACAAGGCATAGAATTCTCATCAAGATTATGTACATGGCCTACATTCTCTATGAAATTCTCAACTTCTACTGGAAAAACGACACCACTGTGAGAAAATGTGTGATGCAACAATTCACAAATTTCCTCCTTGTCTGAAACACTAGATCCACCCATGTAGCAAAAAAACTTCAATGGCACGTGGCACATTATAGTTGTAACTGATGTACGCAAATCACCTACATGATGCATATTTCCATTGTAACTACAGCTGTGTCATCAGTGTGCATACAAATAATATCCTCCATTGCGAACAATTCTCAAACACTGTACATTAAAAAAATTCATAAATCAGTCCGAAGTGATATTCTTGCGATATAAATCAATGATGAAGCATAAACTACTGCACAAAGGTGACCAATAAAGATGACACGGTGCAACCGTACTTGTCAAAAGGTTATTGTCAATTATGACAAACCACACAAATGTTTGATGACATTCGAGAGAAAATTTAGTTCATCGCATAATTGAGTTAGAAATGAGATGGGTCATGAACCTTGCCTTGTTATCATCTTTGAGCAAGTGAATCTTGAATTAAACCGGATCTTCAGATGCAGGGAAGGAATATGTTGATTCTTTGAAAACTTTAATGAGCAAGATTGAAAATTAAAAGGAATGTCATGCTAAATATGGTCTGCAGTATTTGTGAACATACAGCCCCTCTTGTTGCTGCTGGCAATGAACAAGGTGCTTGAGTGGCCCGTGTGGAGGGTATCGGGGAGGAGAGTGGTGCTTTTGCTAAAACTGCTGGTATCATGGTGAAGATTGCTTCAGGGACTGAGGTCTTGAGCTGGATGGGTGCGAAGAGGATAAATCATATCTGCATTGTCATTGACTCTGAGATAGTAGGAAATATACAGGTGGGTTGCTTTTATGAATGTTGAATTGAAACAGTGATGAAGTTGGGGTTAGAATGGACATGCCACTTTTCATTCCTGGTCATGTGGTTCAAGGCTTAGAATTCAGCTGGACTGCTCTGCCACAGTGGATCAATTGATTTGGCTGACATACATGAACGTGGAGTGATAAAATGGTGAGGGTGTTGGTTACGTGTGCATAATGAGGGAGATGGACTGGCAAGAATGATTTTCAACCAATTAACTGAAGCTGTCAGTCATTATGTAATGGAAATTCTCAAATTGAGATTTAGAAACCATAAAATGTTCAGAGTATAATGATGATCTGACGTCTTAACTAATGAGTTTAACACCTTCTCTCCCCCCCCCCCCCCCCCCCCCCAAATTTCGATTTAGTGGTCTATATGCACATGCCATTTTCTGATATTGAATGTTTCAGTTGTTGCTTTGTTCCATATATGGTGTTCCTATTATCTGGGTTGAAGGGGAGGCATTTGATTGAAAGTTTCATAGGGATGAGTGGACAGCTGGCCTGAGGAGATAAAATTAGCATGATATCCATTCAAATTGTCACATGAAAATGTTTGAATTGTCTGGTTGAGTATCTAGTATTGAAGACTGATTCAGAAGCTAGAGTTATGTTCAAATCAATCACAGAATTTTGTCCCTTGGTGTGCGAGTCGGGTTTTTTTTATCTCTGCAAGTGAAAATGAAGCTGCTATTTAGACACATTTTAGTTAATCTAGCCTCCATCCCCATGTTGTCAACAACTAACACATTCCTAATCCCAATTTTGTGATGTTTGTTGCAACACCCGTCTCTGTTTTTGTGTGATTTTACACATACACACTACTTAGTGTGTTTGTATAATCTGTATACAGATATCATCATTGACTCAAGGCTTTCACATGGTCTGATTTGACACATTTGATTACTCTTAACCTCTTTTCATTTGTATCTATCAATAGATCTATCAATAGATCTATCAATAGTGCATACGTTATGGCATGCATCAATCTTCTTCTGCGTTCGTTCTCAAACTCCTGCAAATTAACAGGATGTAGTCCGGAGAATGGAATGTGCTGTGCCATTGTTTACAGCATTGCTGCGTTATCTGCGCCTTTCGGCCTTACACACCCTAGCATGGCTTTGGGTCACTGACCCTATATGGGATGTGACAGCCAACTCCATACTATAACCTCCTTAGTCACCTTTTACGACATGCATGGAAGGTAAACAGTGCTGCTGTTCTTTGCTCTCCTTTCATGTCCAGGCGGCACGCATCAATATTGTCAGACACGAAACATGGCAGCATATTTTTCTCTATTTATTATTTCTAATAAAGGTTCCTGTTGAACCCTAATGTAGAGAAAGTACTTATTCCTTTGTTTTTTATTTCTTTTTTAAATTAGTCTTATTATTTAGGTATTAATTAAACTCATAACAATAATGCACTATCTTAGTTATAGCACTATCTATTACATTCTTGGTGTGAAAAGATTAGCTAGCCATTATCATATCTACTTTAAAGAAACTGTTCATTCTATCCTGTTACACTGGAAGCCTTGTTGAGATATTGCTTTGCCCAGGTGGTTACTTTTTAAAGTGTATTGATGATGGCCATATGATACATGTTTACTGATTTTCTTGTCATTGATAAAATGGATAACTCCGTAAATATCAGCATGCAATGGAGTCTGCATGAACACTGACATCTGTAATTCTGGTGTTTTTTTAATGTTAACATTTTGTCTTTTCTTTCCTATTAACACTGAATGAAAGATTTTTCAACGCCATGCTCACACATTTACAGCCGTGGCCAAAAGTTTTAGACAAACAATTTTTGCATATACATTATGAAAATTCTTTAAAGAAAAGTTGGAACAGCGTAGTTGAACTACATTGTACACCCTCCCTCCTTATGAAGTGGCACACTACCTGCAGAGAGGTCAACTCATGGAACACACTCATAGCTTCAAGTGATAACACTCAAAGGGTCTCACAAAAATCTACTTTATTAACAAGAAGTCACATAAATTAATCAAATCCTATTATGTGCATGTGTGTTTTTACAACTTCCATGTAATGTAACCATGTCACAGCAAGAGACTTGGTTTCTGCACTACATGATGGTCACTAACCTCAAAGCAAACTACCGGTACTGTCAAGCATACTTGACCGTTTTGTAGTGAGTCTGTGTGTCGCTAATGACAGTCACAGAATCCCACTTATTTATTTGAACATCATCCATTTTCTCTTTACAGGCATCTCATACTTTTTTATGTATATTCTCCATCTTAATAATGCATCCTGAACTTTTTTCTCATACCATGCAGATTTAGATAGACTTAACAAAATGGTGAAGGGCATTGCTTGTGCTTATATTAAATTTTTTAACCTGACCCATATATCTTCGCATTTGGTGGTAGTTATCCTTGACTGACTTACATGGCTGCACTAACCTCATGACATCTGTGGTCTGGAAGACTAGTGATTTAGTTGTTTTGCTAGTTGATCAACAATAAATCACAATCTTCTCTGACTACGGTTGTTTCCTAACACCCTGATCAGCTTGGTGCATGCATCTACCTAACAGGCCTGAATATTTAGTTACCTAATCCCTTCTATATTGACTAACAAGTTTCAAATATCATGATACACACATTCAACTTTCTTTGTTGGCGGATTATAAGTTACTTTGTTATTAATTATATTTATTAAGTATTTACTGAAAGCAGAATAGTTTATGCTAATGCTTATTTCCCATTCATTCTGAGATTTTACATTCTAATATTGTAATTTTTGTTCATTATTTTGGTACTGTATGAACAAGTTTGAATTGACATCTCTTATTACCTTAATATTGGATATTTCTGTCTAGTCTTGGTTACATTATCTTTCCTTTCAGCCACTACTTTCAATATACTTTCAATTGAATTATATAAAAAAATGCACAAACAAATCAAATGCAAGGAAAATATACTATCAGTGGCTTTATACCTGGAATGTTATGGTTATACAAGCAAAAGAGTTTTTGGCCTACAGATCAAAATGGAAAGATGAATTTCAATTCAACTGATGAGAGTCTTCACCATTAGAATGGAATATAGAAAGTGAGAAAATCAGACATGCAAATTTATAATGTGAGCAGAAACATGTTATAACAATGAGTATTGGCACTATAATTTTTTTTTCTAGCCCTCATTTGGTTGTCATTATCAATAAGGCAATCTACAGGACAATTCTTGAATGAGTCCAGTGTCTTACGTGAGATGGTCTGAATATACAGGTCTTGAAACAAGGCAGCTCTGAAACAGTAGACTTATTAAAGCTATTTCAGTGCCCAAGCATTTATACCCCACTTTGAGGGTTTCTTGAGCATGTACCGCATAAGACTAGTCCTACCCTTGAAAGCAATGATGCTTTCATCAACACTTGCCGGTAAGTTCTTTGGAGAGACCACAATATTGTTGAATAAGAGGAAGTCTGTCAACAAACTCTTGTACTTTGAACACCTTGGTTTGACTGGGCTGCCCTCGTGGAACAGCTTTTGCATTTTTCACAAGGTGCAGGAACAAAAGAATAGCTAAAAATCTGCTCTGATTCATTCCTGAACCCATACATCTCAATGAGACAATCATTTGATCAATACAAATCATAGGATGAACGTTTAGTCAGTCCCATCAAGAGCACCAATGCAATAAAGGCTCTCATCAGCTGTGACTGCATTCCACAGCGTAACACGATGCACCTCCAGAGCCCTATCACATCATTTCATTAACATGCTTAGCGTAACGGTTAGATTCTCACCAACATGATGAAAATATCTGTAATAGATAAAACATGTCTACCTCACTGACGTTATCAGCTATAGGTCAACAACTTCACGAGAATGATCAAAATGGACTCAGCCACACTGCCAACACAACAAATGTCACTATTATCTCCACAGATAAATTCCACAAATTTTGAAATAGTGAATTCCACAATTTCTTCATTAGAATCTGCATCCACTAAAATTTCTACACAAGTGACTACATCTTGCTGCTACTGAGAACTTTGCAAAAGGGACAGGACGAACGTGAAATGTGCTGGCTTCAAATGCTAATGTCCACGATTATGTACATTAACCAATCAGGCTGTGTTACGTACTATATGGCAACAGACAAATGTACAGCGACAATTTGTCTCATGTCGAACGCACTAAACCCAAGCATGCTAACGTAAACAGAAGCCAACAGAATACTTGTGACAACAGAAATGACTTGTCTATGCAGATTCTTCTGAGTAGAGATAGAATCAGAAATGAAAACATCAGAAGACCAACAAACACAATACCAATCCTGGATTATGTCAGAAAACAGATTAAGCTGTTTTCACAATCTTCCAACCACCAGACAGGCGCCCCTCAGAAAACATTACGGTGCAGACACGATGGATTAACCATGGTAGACCATGCAAACGACGGATTTGAAGAAATAAAAGAATTGAAAATATATGAAGCACACAAAAACAATTTCCAGATAATTCGTCCACCTCTGATTCTACAAGGCACAAAGGGGAAGAAAGAAAAGAAGTAGTAAGGATTATAGGTTGAGACACCATTTACACTATAAAAAATGGCTATTTGACAGCCAACCATTTGTCATGCATGTGAGTAGAGTAAGATCTGGTAAATGTTTTATAATGGTGTCAAGAATCATAAGTTTCATCATCATGAAACACATATTTTTTAATATGAACTGTTTCCATCAGTGATTTCATGTGTTTGAAGGTGGGAAATTAATGCCTGTAATTATTTTGTTATATGTAGACCATATCAAAATGTTTTAACAATGCTAAGTAAAAATGATGTTCTGTAATAATCTTTTCATGCACAACTCACCAATTTTGTGACCTCATTTCCCACATGCATATAATTATTGATTAGTTATTTCTTGGGAGGTTTCAGCACACATGAGGTCATATTGGCACATGTCAATTGATTTATTGATGGCTAATAATTTATTGCAATCTTTCAGTGCTCTGTTGTGGCTCAAAAATTGTGTTTGCATGTCAGCTCTGGGAATATACCAAATGGTCTTTTAATGGACTGTGCTGCTAATCTTAAATCTCAACGGCTAGGCTAGAAACATTGTTTATATTATTACTATATGCAATACTTTTCAGTGAAAAGTTGAATTTTGTAATAGTACTATACATCCATATGTATATATATATGTGGAAGATGTTAATAAACCACTGTAAGAGTATTTATGTCATGGTCTTTACTTAGACATTATATGAAACAAAAGTAAGAAAATAATATTTTAGTTCAGAACTTTAACTAGTAGAGGTGCATATTCCTGTCCTATTTCATCTTTTAAAAACAAGTACTGTACATTTTCACCAGTGTCTGACCAATTTGTATTTTCTTTTTTCTTTACTAGTGTGAAACAGAACTCCAACAAGTTCTAGATCCACGAGCATACAGAATTTGAAAGTTCAACAGCAGCTGCACCAATTATCATTGCCTGTTTGCATCACCAGAGCAATTTGTTTTACATTTGCAGTACCATATTGTTCATATTTCAGTTTTTTTTTGGTTAGTTTTATTAAATTACATTGCAACATTCTTTCTCATAAATATATTTTATATGCTCAAAACAAGAAATTATTACAATACCTAGATTTATAATTGTTTTCATTACAGAAGAAATGATTTTTACTCATCCACTAAGTTACAGTTTAGGATATCAATGTAACTGGTTTCCTGTATGCACATTCGAAAGATTGTTTTGCTTGTTTCATTCATACTGTTCATGTTCAACTCATTTAAAATGCTGATACTGTTTAAGATTGGTTTGACATGATCAGAACAATCTGGGAGGGGAAATTACAATGTTTCCAGAATTGTCTCGCCAATGGTTTATTTTTTGTGTTTGGTTTATATAACTCAATAAAGACATTGTTGCTGTAATTTGAGGTCTGTTTTATTTACATTTGTTGCAATTTTTATGGCATTATCAATTTCCAGCAGATGTTGCATGAAAGTTATACAGATTATAAATTTACTTTGCTTGACATTGACTCGTGCTGGGATTGATGAGAACTGGATGATTTTATCTTCAACATGCGCTGAGATTTTAAGAGTCATGGCAAAAGCCCATCTGGAGTAAATCTCATGTCTTTACTCCATATTGTTATATTTATACTCTGTTCACTCTAATAAGAATGAAGTGGGTCAAAACACACAACTGGTGATTTTTAAACAGCTGATGACATGTAAAAACAATATTAGGCACCTAACAATTGATCAATGTGCTCTGCGTCCAACAACCAATCAGAAGCACTCACCCACTTCATTCTTAGAGTGAACAGAGTTTAGTAAAACAGTTATCTGGAACTTGAAATAAACTGGAAAACTGCATAGAAAACAGCTGACAGTAAACGTCACTGCCTAGCATAGCAAATCAAGAGTGGACAAACTCATGCTCCATCAACTGTATCATATTGCACTGATGTGAAGAGTTGATTATATGATCATTATAAATTTAATGTTGCATTTGTGAGATAATCACGTTTTTTTAAATCCGCATGATACTGTGGCATATAAATGCACAGCACAAAAAGAAATGAGTAAAGAGCTTAAAAAGTATACTACAGGCACTGATTCTTCTTCTTTTGTTCACTTGAAACATGTCTATATCTGTAATTCTGTCTCCTAATTAAAACTCAGCCTTTTGTAGTTCACACAGTGGCCCATAGAGCATTGATTCCAGTGTTGTTTCCTCTGGCCAGTATGTCTGTTTCAGTGTCTCATACTCAGAACACTCATGAATTATATTTTTGGCACTCTGTGCTGCCTGTATACATGGCCGTGTTGCCAATCATGATTTTGTGTGTGTGTGACTGCGGAGTCAGTTTTGTACCGTTCTGAAGCGCAGAATTATAACTTGTACTGATCTGTTCATAATGTGATAGCCATCTTGTGTTGGTGTTGTGGCTTTCTTACTGACTTGATAACTGTTTTTTTCCTGAAGGTAGGTGATTAGTACATCTGGTTGGTCTTCGGCGGCACATTCCTTAGCCCGTTGGTCTGCTTTTTCATTTCTTATTCCCAAGCGAGAGGTTATCCACTGCATAGTTTTTCTATACTGGTAAGACAGTTCATTAAGAAATGTGCAGGTGACAGGACTTCTCCCTGAGGGTCTCCATGACGCAGTATGACTGTCTTTATCTTACGACCATCCAATTGCACCCAGGCTCTTCTGTTATGCAGATATGCATACATCCATTTGTACATTCTTGATGTAAATCTGCAATTTCTTTAAGAGTCCTTCTTTCCAAACCTTGTCAAATGCTTTTCTGAGATCTATCCATGCTGCTAGTACGAGTTTCTTATCTAGGAAGGCATCCTCAATCTCTTGAGAGATGTAGGTTGTCTGATCTTCAGTAGAGTAGCACTGTCTGAAGCCTGTTTGCTGCGATACCAGAAGGTTTTGACGTTCACTGTACAACTCCATCATAAGATTGATAATGCTTTCCATTGTTTTGCATAAACAGCTGATGGGGCCTGTAGTTGGAGACTATTACCATCTTTTCCGGATTTTAGGAGCAGTATCATAAAACAAATAAAGAGGTGCTAAAGACACTTAATATGAAGAAAGAACTAAGAGAAATAAAGATCAGGCAAATAAAATACTTTGGACACATTAAAAGACATGACACCTTATTGAAGACCTTACTTGAGGGTAAAGTCAAAGGGAAGCGAGCAAGAGGTAGGCAGAGATACAAGTGGGAGAGTAACATTACACGATGGACAGGTTACAGTCTAGCAGAGTGCACCACCAAGACAGGAGATGTTGGAGATACGTTGCAGCCAACCTTCGTTGCGGAGACGGCACTTGATGATTATTATTATTATTATTTCTTCCCTCCATGCGTGTGGATCATTACCTGTGGTCCAGCTTGTATTGTATTGTAGTTTTGCTCTTGCTGCAGTTCCCAGGTTTTTTATCATTTCATCAGCTCCTGGGGACTTTCTCATTTTCAATGTGGATATTGCATGCAAGTTCTTTCAGTATGATCGAAGAAGTAGTAGATGGAATCCTAGTATCACCGTACAGAATGTTTATGGCAAAGTTCTGTAGAGGATAATCGATAGAAGACTGGCCTTCGATTTGGAAAGCTTCCTGACACTCTGGGTGCATACAGACCGGGGAGGCACGTTCACAAATGCGACAATCCTCGTCTATGACAACTACGAGGACATACACTGAGCTTATACACTTTTAGATGGCTGACAGGACGGCAAGCAGAGCATATATGTGAATGCCCCCAGTGCTGTGATGCTTGTTACTAATCAAGTCTTGCAGAATATGGTGCCGGAATGGCACATCTGTCATTTATAGGACACTGATGATGGAACCAGTCTTAGTCTAATTAAGTGGCTATTTAATCTGTTGTACTCAAGAACTTACAAGTGTTTTATAGTAGTACTGGCAATATGGGCAGAATATGTGACAATTATTTTTGATGACCAACGGAAAAGAAAGCAAAACTATGACCGACAACTACTGAAACATGAAGTAAAAATTCAATAAACTCGTAAATGCACTGACAACATAATAGTAGACAATAACATTCTTCGAAGTATTTGGTTTAGCTAAAGTGGGTGTCTATTTGGGTTGTTTATCTCTACCCCCACCACACACACACCAAATAGTACTAGGGATGTAGCCAATCGATTGAACTCTCTTAACTATCTATACTCTGTGGCCCTTGTTTGCCTTGGGTCAGGGGTGGAAGAGTTCATAAGAGATTGCCTTCTTGTGTGCTGTTTGTAAGCGTGTTCCTATGGCTTCTTTGATTTCTGTAATCTATCTTTTACATGGTCTGCCTCTGGCTTTATAGCCGTTACGTCTACGTGACATGGTCATTTGTGGCATGCTAACTATAGGTAGTTTGAAGATTTGTGAAAACTACTTGATCTGTTGTCTTTTGATGTGTTTCAATACTGGTATAACTCCCTTACTGTTGTGCACAAATAGGTCATGATATTTCTCATTAAAAAGAGGAAATTATACACAAAAACTGACGAATTACCTTTTTTTTTGTTAACCCCTCCTTACTGAAAACGTATATACGGTCCCGGAAAGAGGCCACACAACTAAAGGCATATATAACATCAGTATTACTACCATTGCATAAGAAACCAGGGCATGTGGATTGTACAGAATGCAGATCATTTGATGAGTCACATATCGAAAACACTTCTGCATGAAAGAAATAAAAACAAGATTTACATTTAAATTTGTAAAGAACAGTTTAGTTTCAGGGGAAAAAAGGAACCAGCAGAGGCATAGCGTGGGTCAATGGTGTCCGGGGCGGAATCATAATTTTCCGCCCTTGTGACAAAAAAATGTCAGTGAAAGACTGGACGAAAATAAATACGCCGCCTGGGGCGATCCGCACCTCCCCTCAAAAGCTACGCCACTGGGGACCAGAGATGTTATAAGTAGAATATTTGTGGATACATATGTAGAAGTATTCCACAATCTATGCAGTACTTAACTAAATCATGTTCCTGATAAGAACAGCTGCAGGCTACACAGAGGACTTTGTGATTAGCACAGGAATAAAGCAGGGATGTGTATTATCCCCACTACTTTTTATTACATACATGGACCATATAAACAAAACAGCAAATTCTAATGAAGCAAATGAACTGCTTTTTGCAGATGACCAGGTTTTATTCCACAACAGCATTAAAAACCTGCAAGACCACCTAAACACAATAGACACAGCAGGCAAGCAATTTGGAATGAAAATCAACATAGACAAAACAGAAGTAATGAATATTGCAAGAGAAAAGGAGAACATCAACATACAGATAAATAATAAACAACTAAAACAAGTAGATGAATTCAAATATCTGGGCAGCACATTGAGATATGACAACAAACAAGAAGCAGAAATAAACGCAAGATGTAATAAGGCCTGTCAGATCATTGGTCAATTAACACCTTTACTAAGAAACAAAGATATTACACTAGAAACAAAGAAAGCGCTTTTCAACACCATTTTCTTACCAACATTGTGTTATCAGTGTCAAACTTGGACATTAGATTCTAGAACAATACACAAGATTAACCCCACTGAAATGAAATGTGTGAGACGTATGATTGGAGTTAGCTTGAGAGACAAAATCAGGAATGAAGCACTAAGGAAACAATTAGGGATCAAGCCAACAATAGAATACATACAGAAACAAGTTAAATGGTACGGCCACATAACCAGACAGAAAGAGCAAAGTATTATCCAAAAAACACTTAAACGATACGAAAACAGGAGACCTATTGGACGCCCTCGTAAAAGGTGGATAGTGTATTAGAGACACTCGGAAATATAACAGCAGAGGAGGTAAATAGAAGGGCAAAAGACCGTACACTCACTCTCCCCTCAACACCGAAAGGTACATGAGGACAGAAAGAAGAAGATAAAGCGAGAATATGAATAGCTAAAAGTACTTTAATTGACAGGTAAAATATTGACATCTAAAACAAATTTATAAATAAATTGAAAATTATGACATGCTACATCTATTGTGTGACACAGAAACATGGACAATAAACAATTAGAAGACAGAACATGACTTTGAGATGTTGATATATAGAAAAACGGAGATACTTCATGCAAAGAGAAGAAAACGAGTAATGGTGTTCCAACAACACTTCGTGTTAAAAAATATATCAAAGGAAGTAAATATTTAGCAATTAAAGTATTTTGTACAAATTAAAAGACATGACACCTCAGTGAATACCTTACGTGAGAAGAGTCGAGAAAGAGGTAGGCAGAGATACAATTGGAAGATAAACATCGCGAGACGAACAGGTTACAATCTAGTACGAGTGCACCAACAAGCAAGAGACAGATGTTGGCGGTCCGCTGCAGCCAAACTGCGTTGCGAAGACGGAATTTGATGATGATGATGGCAGAAAAGCGTTCTTAAAAAAATACTGGACACTACAGAAAAGCTCAGCCCAGATGAGGGCTCTCAGGAGTGGTAATCCTGCACAAGATTTTATCTATATATCTATTCGCTAAACCCTTTATTGCCATTCAACGTCAGGGGTAGAAGAATTCTCTGCAGATGGCCCTCGAGTGTGCTGAGTATATTGTGGAATTTGTTGCCTCTTTTACTTCGGTGGTCCATCGTTTTCGTGGCCGGCATCTAGGTCTGCCTTCACTGTATCTGTGTAGCATAGCTTGATGTGGTATGCTGTCAGGTGGTAGTCTGCTGATGTGTGCAAACCATTTGATCTGTTGTCTCTTAATGTATTCTAAGATGGGGCCATTCCGGTTCTTTGTCTAATGTCCTCATTCTTCACTCTGTTTCTTAGTGATATTCCTAGGATTCTGCGTAAGCATGCTATTTCAGCTGTCACAAGTTTACGTTTGTCTTGTGCTGTCGTTGTCCATGTTTGGCTTTGGTAGCACAACGTTGGCATAATAATCGTTTTTAATAGTGTTATTTTGGTGTCTAAAATCTATATTATTGTTTCTGAATTTAGTGTCATTTGCCCTAAGACTTGGTATGCTTTAGTACACATATTGTGTATTTCTTTGCTGCTCTTACACTCTGTTATATTACTTCCTAGGTATCCTATATGAATTATGTCACTTGTTTAAGTATGTTGTTGCCAATATATAGGCCTCTATATTGGTGTTTCTATCTGTTCTTCCTATCTTTATTTTTTCGGTCTTTTCTATATTTATCTTCATGTTAAATGATGGCATGTTTGATATAATCTATCTATTTGCCTTTGCAGTTAATCTTCTGATGATGCTACTATAATGGACGTCTGAAAATAGCAGTTCATTAAATTATCATTGTGTTCTTCCGTTTTCTTTGATACTTTGCAGATGTGATCTATGTATGTTATCAACAATAGGCGGAATAGTACACATGTCTCACTCCCGAGTGAATTTGGAACTTAACGGATGCATCTGTGCTCGTCCTTACTGCGTATTGACTTTTGGCATATATGCTCTAACATAAGCTTATCAAATGTTGGGGAACTCCAAACGTCTGTAGTGTTATCCATAGTTGTGTTCTATCCACTCTGTCAAAAGCTTTCTCATGATCCACGAAAGCCAAATATAAGTCTTGGTTATGCTCTATCGCTCTTTCAGAAAATTGTTTGAGGGCGAAGATTGCATCTGTACAGTTCTTATTTCTCCGAAATCCCAATTGTGTGTTGTTGAGCCGTGGTTCTATATATGCGCGCATCCTTCTCTCTAGCATCTTGCTAAAGATTTTTCCTATGTCTTAAGAGTGATATGCCTATATACTTAGTGCAGTCCCTCTTACTGCCTTTTTACTTCCAGATGGGAACAAACACCGCTGTATTTAACTCCCGTGGTGTCTTTCATATCATATTGAACATATAATATGTATTATGTGTAGCCACTTTATACCCGTCACTGTTAGCAGTTATTTTTCAGTCCGCAAATAGTGACTGTTTTTAATGTGTTGTTTTTGTATTCGATGTTTATCGTTGTTAGTCGTTTTAACGTTGGTATTTGTCTTCGGAAAACCATCCATTTTACTACGAGCACTTTGAGTTTTCACATTCGGATTGCTAATCCTGTCGCAGTATTTATCAGGAAAACCTCATCTGACTACGCTGTAATCACTAATTAATACATACATTAATGATGTCACTTATTCCAAATGAAAAATCCTGAAACGTTGAACTATAATTCCATTTGTGAAGAGAAAAAGAAATAACGCAATCGTCATCTCGAGCGATTTTACTGGAAGGTAGGCCCCCCCCTACTCTGTAAATTTTATATTCTTGATTATGATACAGACCTATCGGTGTAAACGTTGAATATGTCTTGTATAATATTGTTATGTGTGTTTTTTCGTGTTCACACCACATAGTCCTAGCAATATTATATAATATAGTGTGCACTGATAGTGATATAAATAACCAAATGGTCAGAGGGTGTCCGACAAAGTGGATGGTGCCGCAGTAACCTAATGAACAAATAGTCAAGCAAAATGAATTAAACAGGTTACTAAAACACTTACCTTGCCTATTAATAAAAATATATAAAAAAGTAAATATAAAAAACATACTGATGAAATCTAGTCATCTATTTTGTTTTTATTGTGGAATGTGTAGTTTTCTGTTGTTTGTCTCTTGAAAAAGGTTCAATTTGAGCCGATACGTGGAGAATTGTCCTGTTTAGCTTTATTGTATGTTTTTTTATATATACTTTTTAAAAATATATTTTTATTTCTAGGCAAGGTAAGTGTTTTAGTAACCTGTTTAATTCATTTTGCTTGACACTGATAGTGATAGTAGACTACAGTTAGTTCTCGTCTACAAAAACCTGTGTTCCACATAAAATACTATGTAAACGTCTCATAATTTGCGCTGTTGATAATATAGTATCGGAAGAAATAGTCTTCAGAATCTACTTACATCTATATATCCTACATTGTACACGCAAGAAATAAACTGCAAAGTTGTTCAATGTAACGCATCCCAAATGTTTAAAAAAAAGAAAATTGATCGCTAACTTAAAACATTATATTCGTTCTCGTGTAGCAGTTGTCGTGGCCGAGTGGTTAAGGCGATGGACTAGAAATCCATTGGGATCTTCCCGCGCAGGTTCGAATCCTGCCGACAACGATATTTTTTCCAATTTTCGCACTATTACAATTTTTGAAATTCAAGCGGGCTTGTCTTGTCTTTAGCAAGAGATACAAGTGGAAGAATAACATTACACGATGGACAGGTTACAGTCTAGCAGAGTGCACCACCAAGACAGGAGATGTTGGAGATACGTTGCAGCCAACCTTCGTTGCGGAGACGGCACTTGATGATGATGATGTCTTGTCTTATCCATGTGTGCCGATACGCTGTTGCCATTGCAGCCTTGGTGTTCTAGTATTTTTCAGATGTCATCTGTCTTTGGGTCTTTCCCTGTTTCTCATTTCATATGATCTCTTGACTCGTTATTAGGAACACGCGTCACAGCACTAGGAGCATTTCCATATATGATCTGCTTGCCGTTGCGTCTATTGTCTATCCCCAGGTGAATGATTGTTGATCGCATTCACACTTGCCGTTAAGCGTAAGGATGGAAGCTTAAGCTGTCGTTCCAAGGCCAGATGTGTCGACGTGGTTGCATTTAGTCCATGTTTGTTCAAGGTTATCTTGATGTTTTCTTGGGCTACCTTTGTCCTTATTCCCGGATATTATTGTATTATATGCTCTTATTGGTATTTGGTTTGGCTTCATTCTCATAAGGTGACCGAATCATTTTACTTGCTGTTTCTCAATATGTTCGATACATGATATTATACCAACTTTTTTCATAATTTCTTCATTTAATTTCTAATTTCCTAATTTCGAATACCGCCGTTCCGTCAGTCATCTAAAAGTGTATACACTCAGTTTCTCAGTCAGTTGCTGAGTACGTGTTCTTCGGATCTTTTCGGAGAGGGAGCATTTTCTCCCATCACCCTAGTCACTCCCATGTCTATCATTCTCTGAATATGTACATTGTCTCGTTCGACTTCTCCTCGACTAATCCTCGTCTTCTCGTAGGGTATCCATGACAGCTCTAATCAATTAAATCCTGTCCCTTCTTATCTCAGTGTCGGTTATCTTTGATCTTTCATTGAAGGCTAACGGAGGAATGCGATATGGTTCAATTCTTATTAGGTGGCCGAAACATTTGATCTTTTGTGTGTTTATGTATTCTTTGCAGGATATTGTTTTCATCAGATTTCTTATGGTGTCATCGTTTATTCTATCTCTTTGTGTTACCCCCGGTGCTGTTCTCAGGCACTTCATTTCGTAAACAGCGAGTTTGTGTCCTTTTTTTCCCTGTCATGTTCCAGGTCTGGCATTGGTGATCCTCCTTCGCCAGCAAGATGAACATATGAAAAACAATAAATGTGACGAACATATAGAGAGAAAAAAACATTTGTGATTGTCTAATTCGTAGATAACCCGATGATTCCGATTCGAGTCAAGGAAAACGATCAACAGAAGACTAAAGTGGTACCTAGAATCAGAGAAGCTATTGGTGTCAGAACAATCTGGGTTTAGAGAGTGTAACAGCACAGAAGACCAAATGACATTCCTGTCCCAGATCATAGAAGATGCATTTCAAGAAAATAAAAACAGTTTTCACCCTATGGATAGATCTTCAAAAAGCTTTCGACAAGGTCTGGAAAGATGGACTGATAATAAAGCTGCAAAGAAACGGAATAGGGGCAACATGAGCAAGTGGATCCGTTCCTTCCTACACAATAGGAAAGCAAGAGTCACCATGGAAGGATACAACAGCAAAAAAGTTCTTCTAAAACATGGAGTTCCTCAAGGCTCAGTATTGTCTCCAACTCTGTTTCTTGTCTTCATAAAGGATATAATTTGTGAATTGCCACAAGGTGTAAGAGCTGCAATGTACGCTGATGAGTTGGTGGTGTGTAGAAGAACATCTAAAGATCGCCAACAAAAAATATAAAAGGCAGCAGACAACATAGCAGCATGGGCAGATAAATGGATGGTAAAGATAAATGCTGAAAAGTCTTCAACAACACTCTTCACACTCTCAAATAAGAACAAAGCAGGAGAGATAAAACTTGGTAATGTTTGCATCCAAATAGAAGACGAGCTGGTGTACTTGGGCACTACGCTAGATAAGAGACTGACATGGAGGCCTCACATTGAGAAAATAGAAGCAAAGGCAAGAAAGAAACTTGCCTTCCTGAGGAAATTGGCAGGAACAAACTGGGGTGCCACTGAGGCAACTTTAAAGAAGGTATATACTGGTGCAATTAGACCAGTACTAGAATATGGATCAACAGCATGGACTTCAGCAGCCAACTCCCATCTAGAAGCCTGAACAAAGTACAAAATCAAGCACTTCGCCTTATCACCGGTGCCATGAAGACCTCTCCCATAAATGAAATGGAAAAAAATTACAGGCATCACCCCCTTACTATACAGGCGAGACACTAAGACCATGGTACATGCAGAAAAGTACAAGAGCATAACCAGAACATTCAATGAGGGTCAGATACAATGATCTAGACAGTGGAAGATTGAAGAGGAGCAGTTTTATACACCGATCCAAAAAAACACAAACTAAACAGATAAGGAAGAACTACCAGACATAACAAGAGAGATATCACTAACACTTTTTCCAGTTCCTTGGGAGCAATACCCAAATCTCACTATCAGAACCACCATAAACAACTACCACACTATGATAGAACTGAATAACCTTCAAAAGAAAACAATAGTATGCAAAATGATTGAAGATATGCACCCGGAGAAGCATGGATACAAGTATATACCGACGGATCAGCAACCAGAGCAGTGAAGAATGGTGGTGCTGGCATGTACATAAAATATCCATAAATTATGAATTCTCATAAACGAAGACCATAAAACTAGGATTAGTGAGCCGCAACCCGTTGGTGGCTATTGCTCCCACTGTACACTACTAGTCTCATATATGAACAACGATCAGCAGACACGACAACGAACCACCACACAATCCATTTGAGGGGACCATGTATTGTGGGGAGGGACATGTCTGGTAAACCGAAGGCATGTCAATGGTAGATCAAATGCATGCAGCAGCCAGTTTATTTATAGATCAAGCTGGGGCTGTAGATAAGACCCATAAACTAAGTGTTGTTTAGATCCCCAGGAATTAGCTCTCAGTTCCTATGTTCATTTAGGGTAGCTCCTCCTAATATAATGTTAGAACGCGTTATTGTTGTTAACCTCAAGGTTAAAGTTCAGATAGCAAAGTACATAAGCTAAACCCCTATATTATGCCGTACTATTCTAAGACAATATTAACTTAAGCATCAAATAAAGTGCTTTCCACAAAGTTTATCAACGTACTGGCCACAAAAGTAGAAATCTAGTATAATTATAGTTGACACGTTAGCCATGACAGAGAGAATTCGTACCGTCGTTCATCACTTAAGTGGCAACATAGGAAATCGACTTCAGTTCACGCAAACAGCTACCCAAAATGAAAACAAAGCAGACGACATCGTAATTGTTTCTGCGCTAAGAACTCCGATAGGAAAAGCAAAACGAGGATCTTTCAAGGTAAGAAATATTCGACACAATTTGCATGGCCTAAATTTAAATAGAATAGGTCCAGATTTCTTGGCGTAATTATTTAGAAAGAAGAATCGACACATAGGCTATCTAGTAGGCCTGCCTATAGGTCTCCACTCAACTGTGATCTTTGTTCTAGTTTCGAGGTATTGCAAACCTTGGCTTTACAGTTACAGTGTGAACCTTGGGGTTAAGGTTAGAATTATTTTTCAGAATTAAGGCTGCTAATGTTCACCTAGCACTTAAAAATAATAATCGCGCAGTAGAAATCATTGGAAAATAAATTTTTTTTGTAAAATTTCGTTAGTGTAGAAAGATGGACGTTTCGTATGTAGTCACTGCGCGCAAGGAAAATCCATGGCGTTAATCATGTAAACTAAACGGTGCGCAATTTATAGCGCATATTTTATAACGCAATGGAGACCTATCTAGAAATTTGCCGAAGTTTCGGCATATTTGATTTGAGAATAGGCCTATCATAGTCATACTATGTGATGAGCATTTTTTAACCTTTTGCATCTTTGGGCTGTCCATAAATTACGTGAGCAACTTGATAAATTTGTTGCAAATGTTTAATACAACTTCCCCCCCCTCCCCCCACTGTCAAGATTTCAGGAATCACCATGCTTAATTAGACCTATGTCAAAACCCTGTCGCAGCAGCTGAAATCTCGGGCTGTCCTGCCTCAAGCTCATGAACGTAGAGAATTGTGAGCAAACCTCCAGATAGATAGGTAAGGCTAACATATTGAGTACAATAAGAGGGCAGCACAGCACTAAACTGTGGTGCCATGTACAAATAGAATGAAGAAAATGCTATAAGGAAATTGTAAAAAGTAATGTTCAGCTCAAGAACAAGCTTCTAGTTACTTCTAAGAAGAATGTCTTGTGAAAATACAGAAGCAGCAAATGTCCATTTTTTTGGGTAGCGTATCCTATTCAGGACGTAGCCATCAACCCAGCATTTTTTGGCTGTAGTGAATTTCTAGGCAATATAAATATGTTTAGTAGTTTGCCATTGCTTTCTGAATGGTCTGCCACTGCTCCGTACCACTTCGCCACAGAGGGGACAATGTTTCATGGTGCTCCTAAATATATGTAGGTTATAGGTAAGACTGCTGTAAAACTGAAAACATATTAATGGACAATAATAATAAATTTCATAGTCCAGTAGTCTGTTGGTGATTGTAAAACTACAAAAAACTTGTGTTCTACAGAAGTACTAAATATGTGTAGAGGCTCAGACTTGGACATGTCAGTGAATGAAACCTCGGCTAAGAGGGCGAAGATCCCGAGCCCAACTCTACTGTAGAGTGTTTCTTCTACTGGAAATATGCTCACAGGCAAGAAACGGTTCAGTACGTGAGAGCACATGGACAATGTGTCTAATTACATGAGACAAGTTCACAGACAGCTTGCAACTTGGGGTTTACAGATGGCATTGTTCTAATGGCTTTAAGTGAGAAAGAGCTTTCAGAACTTACTTCTAATTTGAAAAAAATTTGTAAAAGTCATTGTAACATTAATATTTTAAAAAAACGCAAGATAATGGTGAACAGAGATGATAAACAAATTCTGGTTAATATATGGGCAATTGAAAAAAAATTAGAAGTTAATGACTTGAAATATTTATCATCTTTAAATATGAGCAGCAATGGAAGCACTAACATAGAAATCATAACTCAACTTTAAATAGCCCTCGGCTGCAATGTCCTGGTGTCCTATGAAAAAGAAGAATTAGTACATAAGTGAAGATAAAACTTGTTATAAATTTCTAATAATACTGATTCTTTTGTTTGAATATGAGATTTGGTTAATTACAGGGCAAATGGAAAGAAGAATATTATAGACTTTAGAAATGTTTATTATAGAAGAATATTGCCCAAGTTTTAGATTTGCGTTGTTGCATCTCTTTGATGTGGGCAAAGTTGACTGTAAAGCCAAATTCTGGCATAAATTCCCTGCCACATTTGGGACATGTATGATCAGAATTGGGCATCTGTGTGTTTGTTGTACTGTCTTTTTGGGCAGCACATTTTCTCCATGCCTCTGAGATTTTATGCTTCTCAGCGATGCAAGCACCATTGCTGGTGTTGCTGCACCACACTGGATGATTCTGATTGACAGAATCCCTGGCTGTGGTGTCATTGTTGAAGTTCTATAGAGACAATTTGAGAAAGTCCTTTTAGTGTTTCTTCTATTCACCAGCCAGTCATTTTTTCTTTGAGAAGTTCACCATGCATCAGATGTTTTGTGGTACATTTGTCAGACACCATGTTCAGACCATCTCTGTTGGGCCTTCTTCAGTATTGTATGAATGCTTGGGATCTTGGCTCTAGTGTGGACTTCAGTATCTAGTGTTTCATCTTAAGAACTTTGCGGATACAGTATGTGTAATGTGAATGTAATTGACCACTCTGGGGTGTTTGCTGTACATTATGTAGGCCTACTCACAAGCATATAGCAAGGTAGTGAGCATAATGGTGCGATATACTTTTAATTTTGTGGCTAAGCTAATGCCCTTTCATTCCCACACATTGTCGCACAGTCTTCCAAAGCAACAGTCGCTTTAGAGATTTTGTTGTTGATTTCAATATCAATGCCCTGGGGAAAAGTACTACCAAGATAAGGAAATATGTCGATTGGTAGGAGACATTAGCACTGACATTGATGACTGAATCATGGTACTATTTACAAGGAGTGGATTGAAACATTACATCTGTTTTCTTATCAATTATACAGAATATGAACTAATGTATATGTAAGAAACAAAATAACTACTCTTGCAGGTCAACAAGAACATCTCCTAGTAATATTGAAATATTGCAAATGTGTTGTTTGGGCATTTGATGAGGCAAGATTTAATTTCCAAGACTGACCTGCTGGTTACAGTTGAGACAAAAGGAAAGTATGCATTGGTAATATCAAAGGCTGGACAGGATTAAGTTTCTCCACTCTCAAATAAACACTGAGAGCAGAGAGGCATGGCGAGAGATAAGCAAAAACATTTTTCTCAGGTGGCATACCTGCAAGCCAGAGGAGTTATGGGTTTGATGATGATATGTATCTTTTGTTATTATGTGTTAACTTACTTCTTTGTGTAACATTTAAATAATTTCCTTCTATAAGCTTTTACAGTATTTGTGGATATATTTGATCAAATCTGCTCCCTTCACATACAGGACACACCATGTGATGACCTCCTTGCTGTTGTATTCAAAGCTGTGATTGATGATGCTAAATTAAATCCTGCAGACATTGGTGACATTTGTGTGGGTAAGGTCATCAAAAACATTCATTTGATCTTTGCAATATTTTTAAAGAGATTCTGTTACTAGGAATCAAGTAAAGGTCAAGTAATAATTTTAATTACTGGGTTCCAAAACAGATCAGAATCCATTACTTCCACTATCTTCTCCGTTGTCTCTAATTTGATGTGCTGGATAAACTTGCATATTTCCTGACCAAAGAAACAATATCAGTAGTAGCTAATCTACATTTAAGTGTTTTCATGCAGGCCTAGTCTAAGGGTATGGACAAAAAATGTAATAGAAGATTGACTCATCAATTATTTCTATTTTAGAATATTGTTATGTTTATCAACATTGAAGCTTTATTTTCTTTTTACACTGTTCTTTAGACAGCACACTTCTTTTTAGTACATGTAATAGTAGCTATTTTTTTAGATCACTTATTAGTGGCTCACATTCCCACTTACCAGATAATACAGGTTCAAATTGACTCATCATCATGGTTGTTTGTTACAACCAAACAAAATACTCCTGTGATCAACCAGCCACAAGGAAATGGATACCAGGAATCATGCTCTGGGAAGTTTGAGGAATGACACCATAGCTATGGAGTACATGCCAGTCAGACAATTTCAGGCAAACATAAGCACCTGTTAGGGTTGTTGTAAATTGCAATGAAAGAGGATTGGTCATGTTGTTGGCTGACCTATTACATTGAATGGTAAAGTAACTAAAAATGCTGTGCTAAAATTTGTTGACTAAGGTTGAATGGCACAGGCATGGCAGCAAAGCTGTAAACCATGGTACATTGCATGTAATTTCCCAGGATACATCCTGCGGACTGGCTGAGCTTTATAAAGAATTAGAATAAATAGGCATACTTTGATTGTAGTCAATGGTTTTTGACAGATTTTATAGTTACTTTAACATTCTAGTCTCAGGAGTTTTCCATGTGTTTCTGGGGCCCGAGAGTGGAGCAAAGAATAACAACACTGTTTGCCTTCCATGTATGTTGTAAAAGGCAAGTATGGAGGTTATGGGGTGGAGTTGGCTTTCCCATTCCATATAGGGTCAAAGTGATCCACAGCAATGCTCAAGTCAGATGTGTCAGGCAGAAAGGCGCAGATATATCAGTAATGCTGGAAACCATGACACAACACATGCTGTTCTCCGGACTACATCTAGCTAATCTACAGGAGTTTGAGAACGAACACAGAAGAAGAAGAAGTAGTCTCAAGAGTAGGTTGTCAAGTTATATTCTTCTTCTTCTGCATTCAACATCTGTGGTCATGTTATATTGTCAGGCCTGTCCTCAGGGCGATGTCCACTGTCTTCTTCAGGTCAGAGTGACTGCCTCATAGCTTTTGTCTCAAAACTGTATCCTCTGGTCAGGTCTGCTCTTTGTATGTTGGGCAATCCTGAAGTATGTGTTCAGGAGTTTGGGTTCTGGATCCACATAAACATTCTTCTGTGTATGAGATCATCAACCTGTAAAGATAACCCAACAGTCTGCAGTGGCCTGTTCTAAGGCAAAATATTGTGGTCTGTTGATATCTTTGAAGGTGATGTATTGCATCATGTTTGTCTTCTACTTCAATTTGTTTCTTCCAAACTTTGAAAAGAGAGAAAACTGTGGAAACTAGCCAAGTAAATAAATGATGATATCAACTCTCAGTGACATACAATTACACAGGAAGATTCTGGTAAACTCTACACTGACATGCTTTCAGAATCATAGAAAAGAAAGTACCATTACCATTTATGCATATAGATAACAAATTGTTTATCAAGAAATAAACAATGATAAGAGTAACACAAACTGTCCAGGTGCCATGTCTAAACTATTCATGTTAGAAGAACTAAAAGTATCTACCGGTATATGGAAATTAAAGAATAAAAAAGGCTGAAGAATCTGGATTTAGAGAGTGTAATAGCACATAAGACCAAATAATATTCCTATCCCAGATCATTGTAGATGCATTTCAAGAAAGGAAGAAATTTTTACCTTATGGATAGATCTCCAAAAAGATTTTGGCAAGGTTTGGAAAGATGGACTATAGTAAAGCTTCAAAGAAATGGAATTAGGGGTAACATGTGTGCGTGGATATGATACCTTCCTACACAATCAGAAAATAAGAGTCACTATGGAAGGTCACAATAGCAAAAAAGTTCTCCTAAAACATGTAGTTCCTCAAACTTAGTACTGTCTTCAATTCTGATTCTTGTGTTCATAAGCGATCTAATTTGTGAACTGCCACAAGGTGTAAAAGCTGCTATGTATGCTCATGACTTCATGGTGTGGAGAAGAACATCTAAAGATCGGCGACAAAAAAAAAAAGGCAGCAGACAATATAATAGGTGGGGAGAGATATGGATGATAAAGATCAATGCTAAAAAGTCCTCAACAACTCTTCACACTATCAAATAAGAACAAAGCAGGATAGATAAAACTTGGTAATGTTTGTATCCAAATAGAAGAGGAGCTGCTGTACTTGGACACTACACTAGATAAGAGACTGACATGGAGATCTCACTTTGAGAAAATAGAGGCAAGGCAAAAAAAGAAATCTGGCATCCTAAGGAAATTGGCAGGAACAACTGGGGAGCTAATGAGACAACCTTAAAGAAGGTATATACAGGTACATGGTACAATTAGACCAGTACTGGAATATAGATCAACAGCATGGACTGCAGCAACCAACTCCCAACTACAAGCTCTGGACAAGGTACAAAATCAAGCACTTCACCTTATTACAGGTTCCATGAAGACCTCTCCCATAAATGAAATGGAAAAAACTTACAGGCATTACCCCCTTACCATACATGTGGGACACTAAGACTATAATTCATGCAGAAAAGTACAAGATCATGCCAGAACACCAAATGAAGAACAGGTTTGGTGACCTAGCCAGTGGAAGGCTGAAGAGAAGCAGTTTTATTCAATCAATCAAGTGCCATGCCGAGTGGCGTATAAGATCAAGCTGCTATAACAGCAAAGATAAGAAAGATGTCAAGAATATGCTGTTCACGATCAATGAACTAAATAAAGAACTAGCAGTATTAAAACTTAGGAAATATGGCCCAGACGACATACCAGAAACTAAAACAGTTTTTCAACAACTTTTGGGATAGAGACCTAGTGTCACAGGTGTAGAAAACCGCCATAATGATACCCATCCATAAGAAAGGCAAACCAAAAAACAAGGTGGACAGCTATCATCAAATAAGTCTGACCAGCTGTTTGTGCAAACTGATGGAATGCCTGGTAAACAAAAGAATGGAATGATGTGGTTCTTATAAAAGAAAATCCTACAAAACCAGCAAGCTGGTTTCAGAAAGTGTAGATCAACTGAAGACCAGATCACACTAATTGCCCAGAAAGTAGAGGATGCTTTCTAGGGAAAAAAAAGCAGACATCAGTAGTGTGGGTAGAAAGGAAAAAGCCTTGATTGTGTTTGGAAAGATGGACTCCTCCTTAAGTTACAATAAAACAAAGTGGTTGGGCACATGTAAAAGTAAAAGTAAAGTAACCCATAGCATTTATTAATGCCGTAGGGGTGTGAGATGTTAGCGATCTCACATTTCACAGGCTCTGCAAATGAGGGCGGTAGCCATCTCCTCTCCCTCGCAGTCTTCACTTCCCGGATTAATCCAGTACCCATTTATGGTTGGGTCGACCTGGGAGCCGTTGCGATCTGAAAACATTTCCGCCTCAACTGGGGAATGAACCCAGGACCACTCATATGCAAAGCCAGTGCGCTAACGCGGCTCCCAGGTTGGGCACATGTATTGCTGGATAAAACACTTTTCAAGCATGGAGTACCACAGGGAGGTGTTCTATCTCCCACTTTATTCATGAACGAAATTTACCAAATCCTCTCATGTAAAGTAAAGCTGCAATGTACACAGACAATCTGGCAATATGGTGCAGTGAAGAGAGCATAGGCACTATAAAAATTAGTCTACAGGAAACTATGGACAATTTGACCAAGTGGACAGACCAATGGACCATGTCTATCAATGTCCAAAAAATGACCTATACCATCTGTGTTTTTGTAGTTTCAAACCATTCCCCACACAATCCCTTATGAAAAGATGCCATGGCTTTTAGTACTGGGGAATAAGGAAGAGTAAAACTCCCCATAACAGATTGTCCCAAAATAGATGATAAAAGTACACACTAAAACAAGATGATTAACATATTTTTTAAAAATTAGATAAAATTCCCCTTTAGCAAAGTTACGGTTCTGGTCATAGACACAATTTTGGTAAGGAGGTAGGGGTTACCTAAAAAAAACTAATGACCTTGTTCTTGTGAATTTTTCTATGATTTTCTAAGGGCTCAAAAGGCATAGAGAATTCACTTCACTATACTCAAGTTGCCCTATATGTTCCCCATTCCTCCCAATGAAGTGGCATGCCTGGAGTACCAACTCATAGCATATAACTCAATAGTCTCAAACGATACACAGACAAAATTCTGAGAAAGCGTTTCTCAGAAAAAATACACTCTATAATAAGACATCAAGAGCAGAATTTGAATCCATGACCACTTGAGCAGAAATATAACAGTTTAACCACTTCACCAGGGAGATCTTCAAAATTGTTTTTAGAAAATCATTAAGGTTTTTTAAATCCTATTTTTATATTGTTTCCTAGTAATAAATGTTGTTCATTTCGTGTGTGTATGTGGTGGGGGGGGGGGAGGATGTGGAGCAATACAGGAAACCCATCCACTCACACACTCCCTCCCCCCTCATCATCTACGGGCTTAAATAACTGTAACCTCTGTCTAACATTAATTGAGATATATAAAAGCATAATGTCTAAGTCAATATTTCATTATTTATATTTGTTTTGGACAGGAAATGTACTTGATTCTGGCTCTGCCACAACTGCCAGACTAGCACAGTTTTACAGGTACTCACTTTATATTTGCATAGGCTCCTATATAAAAATTATTACATAGTTTCTTCTTTCAAAGATAGTCTTTAATGAATATCCTTAATTCTTTGAGGACAGAATTATTCCCGGGGTTTGGACGTAATTAATTTTAGGCTAAAGTTTTGGACTGCAACATGATTTAGGTGCAAGCTTCCTGAAGTCAAAGTATTAGCTATGGAAAGTCATATAAGGTATCAAAAGAAAGATAATTAAATGTGCAATCTATATACAATATTAAAATATAAGAATTGTAACAACAATGACACCATAAACATGGATGTTAGATAACAGAAATGTTTTGGACATGCATTTTGTTCTACTCACTCTCAATTTTACCTGTCTTGAAATGTTGATATTCAATCTTACTAAAGTAGATACATTGACTGTCCATTTACTGATCATAATATGTTTATTTGAAGTAAGTCTATCAACTGCCTAGTGTTTTATGCCATTTTTGTGTGCCATGTCCAAATTCAGAACTAAACAAAATATTGTGAAAATTTAGGAAATATTCCCCCAAGTATTGGATTTCCAAAATTGAACTTATTCCACTCAATATTATCGTTATTAGGTCTAAATCTTTTTTGTGTGTAATGGTAGTGCAAGATTATTATTGCTGTGACTAGGCCTATCATGATTCTTCAGAAACAATAGCTGTGAGAACAGTTTTATAATTTTTTAGCTCTTACCTATAAGTTCTAGGCCTATTTTTTCCAATTTTCAACAAGTCGGTAATATTCACTGTCAAAATAGAAAACACTGTTGTTTACCGATACCTCACTTGAAATAATATCTCCAATTATAAAACTGAAAGAATAATAAAGTCAGATGTTTGCTAAATGTTTGCGCTCTCTTACTAGTGGAAGATAAAGCCATTTTGTTAACTTCAGGAAAGCTGAACCTACCTTGTTCGAATTTTAATTTGAAATAAATATGTCACATGTGTGTCTAATCACACAGTACCATGAGGGTTTCCTTACATTAGCCAGATTTTTTAAGTTTAAACAGCTAAATAAGTTAATACTAATTCATTTACAATCCAAATAAAGCAAATTTAGATGGCATATCTGCAAGATCGATACATTGTGGATATGTCTGGAATGGAGTTTTTATCTGCAACAATATATCATTTTTATGGGCAGATTGAGTGAATATCTCCATATATTCAGTTTTTTTAACATTTACAGTAAGTTCTTTATAATACAGATCTAAATTAATTACATTAATTCTATACTTTTTACACTCTTCTAACATTATTCGTGGATCAAAAATAGTTTGGATAGGGAAGAAATGATGGAGAGCAGAGTACCTGGAAAGAGGAGAAAGGGCAGACCAAGAAGACGATGGACTGACAACATAAAGATAACATAAATACATTGTTGGAAAATGCAAGCCGCATCACCCAAGTCAGAAGGGGGTTCAGAGAGTTCATTGGGAAGACAATGTTGGAATAAAATGTGTTAAATCACAATAAAAATTTAATATTAAAAAAAATTAGACAAACCTCTTACTTTATCTATCAAATACACATAGAACATTTTTTTCATTTTATTTATCATAAGTTCTCAATGTGTTTAATCTGTTACACTAGATTTCAATTTTATGAAAATAACACAGCATTTTTTTATGTGACCTGAGTGCAAAGACATCAACTCTAACAAATTTCAAGGAAAACTCCACCAAATTGTTTTTCCATTTTGCAACCAAATTATAAAATTTTTGTGACAAAATAATATTTAATTTTTGTTTTCAGTGGAATTCCTGAAACTGTTCCAGTGTTCACAACTAATCGTCAGTGTTCTTCAGGTTTGGTGGCCTTCATGAATGTGGCAGGTATGAATAGTTATACAAGGTAGCTTCAAAAAGTTTCCAGAATAGTGGACTAGTGTTTGAATGAAAGATGATGTCATGGAGATTATATGTTTAGAAGTTGGTAACTACCTTGACGAATGGAAATGGCAGCATGACCTTTATATACACTCTTGAAGAGAAGATACAGATATTTGTTTGTGTGTTGTGCTAGTTGCATTATCAAAGTTGAAACGTCCCTGATTGAACTCGTACAAATGTCAAATACCCGGTACTGTGTTTTGCTAGAGAAGTCACCCTCAGTGACACTAATATTGCATATGGTGATACCGCAATGAAGAAATCACAAGTATTTGTGTGGCACAAGCGTTGCCGTGAAGGTCGTGTTAGTGTTTTTATCTAATGGTGAAAAATGTCTGAAACTGTAAGTATTATGTTTAAATCTGTTGTTTTTCTTTCAAAATTGTATCACTTTTATATTTGTTGGAACTTTGCTTACTCTACTTATGTATTTCTTCTGTCAACAAAAAATCCTAAACACATTTCCTGATAATTTTTTCAATTCTGAATATTTTCATTCATAATAAATCACTGTTGGCTTACAAATAAATAGAATATTATGAAAAAACTATTGTCACCCATTCAAATATTTTTATTGTTCAATTAGAATACGTAAAAGGGGAATTTTGAGTTCGTATACTAAGATCATATAAAACCATCAATGATATGGCAGAAAATACAAAATATAGATGGGAAGATGTGGATGTCTATCAGTGTCATTGTTTATTTGGTCGTCACCCCCTTTCAAGGCACATTGTATTACTCCACCCAGGGACACCGCCCACCCAGGGACCTAAAAATACTTGTAAACTTTCGTGCTTATTATTATTATCGAGTTAAATATTATCCAGATAGTTACCGGTACCTTTTTGCCCAAGTGATGGCAGGGTCTGAAGGGAAGCAAAGAATAGGGACACTGTTAGCTTCCATGCATGTTGTAAGTGGCGACTAAGGAGATTTGGGGTGGAGTTGGTCATCTCATCTGATTTAGGGTCAATGAGGACTTAGACGCCGTTAGAGGCTGAAATGCGCAGATATTGCAGCTCAGATGTAAACCATGACACAATGCATTCCGTTCAACAGAATACATCCTGCAGAAATGTGAGAACGAATGCAGAAGAAGTGAACTTTCTGTGGTTCCTAGACATATGCTGTATGATCTTGCCAGTAGTCAATAAGGGTTCATTCTCATTAAGTGGCTGAACCATTTGAGTCTCTTTTTTTCAATATATTTGACCACAGAATTTGTTCTAACAGTTCTTGTAACTACTTTTCTAACAGGTAATTTTCATAAAAAGATTATTTCCTTTCATATGAAAGTTAGTTGGTTAGTTAATCGAAAGATCATCATCACAGCACATCAAACCATAAGTCCATAAGTGCTCAGATTTCCTCCTCAAGATATCCCTATCCTTTGGTGACTTACTGCACCTACTCTGTGTTTGTTCACCAGTCATCTCTGGTTACCTGCATAACACTCTTGTTCAGCCCCACCTCTCTTGACATAGTGTTCCTGTACTCCGCTGAGTGTTGCAGATTCACAAATATTTGTTACATTGGTTGCTCATACCGGCACTCCCAGCCTAGGCCCAATTCTACTGTCGAGTTTTTCCTATACCGGAAACATGCGGAGAAAAGGTTCAGTACCTGATGAGCACGCACACAACAGTCAAAGGAGGCAATTGATATTCGGCTTGAGAACATACTTCATATCCCTAGTGCTCCTAAATATGTGTATAGACTCAGACTTGGACAAGGGGTTCACGACGTCGGTGAATGACACATTGGCTAAGAGGGCAAATGAGCCCAGGCCCAACTTTACTGTTGAGTTCTTCCTAAACCGGAACCAGGCTCATAGATAAGTTTCAGTATCCAATATACACAGACACAATATGTTCAATTACATGAGACAAGTTCACCAGCTGTGGAATACCTTGTGTAAGATAGACATAAATTAAAACCGTCTCAGCGTAGAGTCAATACATATTCACTGCCTGGCAGATTGGAAGGCTGTCACAGGCTAGAGTAATCCACCCAAAATGTCAAGGCATGTCGAAATCAGGTGAGCTAGGCCTACAAGGCGTATAACAGCAGCACAATGTATTCACATTCTCGACGAAAATCACACAAATCTTCGTGTTGATTATTAAGGAGCGAACGCAAGGAAAAAGAATAAATATATATATATATATATATATATATATGTACACATACTTTATATGTAAATAAAAAATTAACTCAGATTAAGAATTAATCTGCTAGAAAATAATTTCAACATATTTATTTTCAGGCAACATTAAAAATGGAGTTTATGATATAGCTATAGCCGCTGGGTAAGTTATTTAGTATTTTAATTTTATAATCCCCCATCTGTTAGTTGTAGACTTAATTTTCTGATAACAGATTTATCATTTAATTGACTTCATCGTTTAGTGACATCTTATTTGTCTCAAGAGACTATGTAGTTAGCACTTATGTGGGGACTGAACAAATGTTGCTTCTGTTTCTTTTCGTGTGTGTTGTCAGCTATTAGTTACAATCCTTTGATACCACCAAATATTTTTCACATGTGAGTGGATCTCTACGTACAAAATGCTGGAACAGGTCTATATATACACACAGATCTCCTCAGAGTAGAAGATTTTGGTTCTGGTTTGGAACCTGTGTCTCCCTGCTTATTGCTTATTTTAGGATTAATTAATCTAAATATTATATATGAATATTAATTATGTTTTACATAACTAACCCTGACCCTAAATAAAGTTATATCTAAATTACTAAATGATAAACATAACCAAGGGAAATAATCAAATGGGGACAAGGGTTCCACACCAGAACTGAGATTTCTTTTCAAAGAATTGAACATTGCTTAGAATTGAAATCTTCTGGATACAAGAGAAATCTCTGGAAAAGTTTCCTCCCTCCCATTGCACATTGGAAACAAAATTAGCTTTGTTGCTTGTAATTCCTGAGGATTTAAACAAACATAGTCTGAGTAAAGCATGAGTATTGTAATGTTGCCAGAAATTCACATAAATAAAATGTGCCAAATTATACATAGACATATGTTTGAATCTAGCAAATAGATGCTATGAGAATCTAAACTGTAACACTGGATGGAAAAAATGTCATACTGAAAGGGGAAAACTCCACAAAGTTTGAAACAGAAAACAATGAAAAAATGATTAATTAACTGCATTGTACTTTGGTTGTCCCATATGTACTCTATTACCCTCAGTAGAACAGCATACTTCCTGCCAAAAGTACAACTCAGAGAATTAACTCCATAGCTCAAGCGATAATCCAAAGTACATCAGAAAAGGTGTACTTGGGATTGAATATCACAGTCTGATTTCAAACATGCAACCTTATAAACACAATGCAAATTTAGTGACCATTATGCCACAAAGATTTCCATAATAAATAAATAAAGCTATTAAATTTCTTAGAGATAGAAATAGGTAGTTAATCCTTCCAATTGACACAATATTATGTCCTTAAATGCAATAAAAAATTATCATGAGCGATAATTGACTGCACTAAATCACAACTATCATCAAAGACCCAAGTAGTGCAAAGAATTTCGAGCCACTAGGTATAATTTGGAAATAGAAAGGCTGACTTCTTGGCAAGGGAAAGGGAATCACATACAGATTTTAAAAAGTGATGTATCAAGAATATGATAGCTGCAGAATTTAAAAAACAGTGAAAATGCATACAGACAGCTACATATACTAGCCTCTCCCCCCTCCCAATCATAAAATATCATGCAATGAACAAACCATTATCTTCAAACTCCAAGTAGGATATAACTGACTGATTTATATAAAGTTTAAAATTTGTGAGACAGACTTGTGCACTGAAACCATACACTTCAGAGTGCAATCTTTATGCATATCAGCTTTACAAATAGAGAAAATATTCCCAACTGAGATGGCACTACATGAAAATCTAATAGAGTTCAATGGATAACCTGAATTGAAATACAGTCTTGTACATTAATATTTTGTCATATAATCATCACTGCACATAGGACATGTCAATAGTTGCTTCAATCTCTCCTTGAGTATCTCCACAATTACATAGCTGATAGTTCCAGTTCATTGATTGTTTTAAAAGTCCCATACTCATAGTAATTTCTGATGATGCTACATAGACACATCTTCGTTCTGGACATGGGAAAAGAATCAGCACCCTCACTAACTGTATTTTTCATAAGAAGTTCAGTATTTCAGTTTGATTCATTCATCTATAATAATAAGTCTTATCCAATATTTTTTCAAATAATATATGTTGTGTGGTTTATTTTTTATTTATTTTTATTCCTCATCTCACATTCACTTCCAGAGTGGAGTCTATGAGCACGAATCCAAGGGATAGAGGTTATGTGCCTAATCCACGAATTGCACACAGTCAGCTCACCAAAGATGTACTCTTGCCTATGGGGTAAACATTTCATTTGTTATTATTTTAACACATTCATTGTTCTTCATTGATTGATTTCATGTTCACATTCATTGATATAAGATTACAGCGCCAATAGCTTCAATGAATTGTGTATTCCGCTTATATTTTAGCACTTAATTTAGGACTTTTTTTATACATATATTTATATTTAATACAAAATATATATAGCTGAAAAGTGTAGATAACATAGTTAAGCTGTAAGTCATAACATAGATCATTCCATTCTCTTCTTCTGCATTTGCTTTCTGATAATCAATGCCAATAAATTGTATGATTTTCGCCGGGGAGCGTGAAGTACGTTGTACTGCTAGTTCCACAGTAGAACTATGTTATTTGCACCTCAGTTGACTCATCCTGTGACCTGAGCATCCGAGTTCCAGCACATCCATTTTTGTCATGTCTTTAATTTGGGTAGTGGGCTTCCCTAGCCTGCCTATCTGTCAACAGGTGGCGGGTATGTAATGATTCTTCATGAAACGATTGTCATTCACATCTATCTCGCACAAGGTGTTCTGCAGCTAGTGAACTTGCCTCATGTAATTAGATGTTTTGTACCTTTGCCCATCGTGTACTGAACCTTTTCTCATTCTTGGTTCCAGTTTAGGAAGAACTCGACAGAAAAGTTGGACCTGGGCTCTTTCGCCTTCTTAGCCAAGGTGTCGTTCACCGACATTATGAACCCCTCGTCAAAGTCTGAGTAATACCACGTGTTTGAGAGCAAGGCATGTTCTTGAGCTGAATGACCTTGTTCTATTTGTGTCTGCACCCATCGGGTACTGAACCCTTTCTCTCCCGAGCATATTTCCGGTATAGGAAAGCACAACAGTAGAGTTTGGCCAGGGCTGCTTTATTTGCCGGGCGCTTGCGATTTGATCTCTGCCCGTTAAAAGCACCAGTAACTATAAGCTTGTCTCAAGCTGACAGAACTTCTAGTTTCAATTTTCTTGGAACTTTTTCCCTTTCTGTTTGCACATGATGCTGCTCGCTGGTGCTATGCTGCCCTCTTATTGTACTTAGTATGTTATCTTATTGTCTCTCGCCATGCATCTACCTTTTCATGTCAATTGCATTGGCCACCCCTTCAATACTCAGACCGGACTGACTAGTGTCACTGTGTGTCGATAGTGCCACTGAATGTGTTGGCTCAGCGGTATCGGAGATGTTGACTGTCTCTTTTACAATCAAATCTCATTCCGTGTGTAGTCTTCCCGCTCACAGACATGAACCTAAAAGTGTTTACCAGAAATATACAGAAAGAGTGGTTGTACTTCTGTTTCCAGGGTGCACCATGAGAAGATACTTTTAGGATCTTGAGACCCTCAGCACCCCATTCCGTTCTCTGAACTGCATCCTACTAATCTGAAACATATGAGCTTGAGAATGAATGCAAAAGGAGAAGAAGTATTTACCTTTGTATAATAAAATATTTGAAGTGTATCCTGCATAAGACATTAAACTATTGTTGAACTTTTGAGATGCAGCTGTTACATCCATTTGTATCGTCAGTACAGTGTGGATGGTTGGCATTTGAATCATTTAGTTTAATGAGATGAGTTTGTGAGTCAAACCCCCTATTGACTCTGCTATTGCAACAACTTTACCTTTACTAAAGGTAAAGTACTATAGTCAATCCTTATTATAACAACTTAGTCCAGACTGACAAAATAAAAGGTAGCTGGAGGCACAGATACGCAAGTGGTTTATTTCTAATCTATACGTGTTCCCGACACCACACATAACTACCGTTATTTCAGATACCAAAATTTCAATCTCTGACACAATGAAACTATGATAGGTCAAGGACGAGTCAATTTTTAACAATTAGGAAAATATATTTTTCACTATGTTTGATATGTTGTTTTTTTTCAACTTCTCAAACTCTGCCTGCTGTTATCATTAATATCGTGAAATTTTAAATGTTTAAACTGAAGTATATGTTGTGTAACATTCTTAAGCACATTATTTTGTCCAGCTACATTGTTTTTCCATTAGGATTTATGAAAGCTGCTAACAATGTGTTTTGGGGTAAAGATTTGTATATATTGGGACAAAGATCAACATTCAAAATGTATGAAGAATATGCTGTCATGAGGAAGTTACTGATGCCGATCTAAAGCTGGGAGAAACAGATATCATCATCAGGTGCCATGCCAGCCGGCATAGGCAGTTATGGTTCTCCACAGCTCTCTGTCCACAGTATTATGTATCAAGATCGTTGTTGTTTCCCTGCCGTGTCAGGTTGTCAAACTGTCTAATATTTTCTCATGTTGTTGACCTCTGTCTCTGTTGCCTTCAATTTTGCCTGTTGTGACTATGTTCTCCAAACCTGCCTGTCTCATGAAGTGGCCAAAAAATGAAGATATATATGATTATAATGATCATCCAACATTACAAAGATATAATTAGCTTTAAAACAGAACTTAGCAACTATTTTTTATTCAAATTTTTATTTTTCATATTACAATTATGAAACTACCGGGGCATACATATCTGTTCTTAGCACACATTTACACACTGCCAGTTGCTAGACCTGTCGCAGTGGCAATCTCCCTCAATTTTATAATAGTTTGTATTTCTTTTTTGTATAACATTTACCTAAGTTCATATACTCTCATTCTATTGTCTACAAATAAGACATACCTTCACTAATGTAATGAATAGATATGCTATACACTGATAACAGTTTCTTGTTCCATAGTTATGTCTAGGCATCAGAATACACTAAAGTGTAAAAAGTACAAATCTTTGCCCCCACCTATATGTAATATCAGAATTCGCTATATACATTATAAACTATAAAAAATAAATATACTTGGTAATTGGGGATTTTGAAAAGTGTTGTTATATCGGGAAATTTGTTATAAACGAATGTGCTTTAGGAGATTCACAGTATTTACACACCATTTGGGGTATAACTACAAAATTAAGGGTTTTTTGGGAGGCTGAAATACAGAATGATCCTTCTGAATTTTGACAGGTATATGTGAGTATAATAATGATAGCTTATTAACAAGTAGTTTTTTTTTCCATTGTTAACAGCATTACTTCAGAGAATGTTGCTGAAAGGTTTGGAATCACAAGGCAGGAGCAGGATGAGTTTGCTTTAAGTTCTCAGGTCAAGTAAGTAATGTGTATCAGCCACTGATTATCATGTGTATTTTGTTATTGTATCTTCAAGACTCTCTTTCAGTGAATGAGCACTGGAACAGTGATGCTATCTTCCAAAGCTTCTTGTGTAACTGATTAAATTTATCATGGATTGGCAGATTTAGCCACAAAGAAGTCTGCTAGACTCATGCTTGCTTAATCCCAGTTAACAATTCCACCCCAAATATTCTTAGTCACCTCTTATGACATGCATGGAATGTTCCAGTGTTGCTATACTTTGTTACCTCTTTGAACAGCTGCAACACACAGATATTTCATCAGCAATCTCTTAAGGGGTTTTAAAATTATTTTATAGGATGGATATTTACTTTAAAAAAAAAGATCTTTAGCTAATTTTCATGTGTAATTCCCTTTTTTTGATGAGAAATTTTATGATCTTTTTATAGAAAATCTATCAAGGGAAGGGTTTTACACGTCTTTTAGCTGAACTTCTATTATTAAAAGTCATGTTCTGATCTGCTGAGGAGCGGGTTGAACACCTCAACCTTCCTCCCCCTTATCTATGGGATTATTTGGTTCCATTGATCATCATCTGAATTCCATGGTTTCCTGCCACAGATATTCATTTCATGTATATAATTTTCGAACCATTGGAGATAATGTTTTGTGTCTCAGAGTTCTCTAGTGTGGCACTTTGTAGCAAGTGTTGATGTTGAGCCCCTTGTTAGAGTGGGTGAGTTTCAAGAACATGTGTTGAGTCTCTTGTTAGAGTGGGTGAGTTTCAAGAACATGTGTTGAGCCTCTTGTTAGAGTGGGTGAGTTTCAAGAACATGTGTTGAGCCTCTTGTTAGAGTGGGTGAGTTTCAAGAACATGTTTTTTAAACTTTCCCACTCTAACTAGAGGCCCAACATCGGCTCTTGCTAGGGTCTTGGTATGTATATAGTTTTTCATATGTGACAGTTTAAATTGATAAATTGTACTCAGTGGAGGCAGTTCCCTGTGCATAGTCTAAAAGTAGATGTCTATTTACGATATAAAGAGATGTAACAGCTAGTCATTTTAGTCTGGGTTATATTAGATGAGTTACTGTTTCCTTTATTGATGTTTTATTATTGATTTAGTTTATTTATCCACATGAGAAAGGTCTGTCAGTCTTACATAGATCTAACAGACCTACCACCATGCAACAATATACATCTAGTAGATTATATGACTATATAGTGAAGCTTTTCTTTCAGTGAAACTCCCTTCGACATTAATTTTTACGGTTATAAATGTTTTATGTTATATTGTTCCCCACTCATGGGTTAAATTCTTGTCTTTTCTCAAATTCTTATTTTTGTCTTCTATCATATAATCCCCATGGATGATGAAGAGATACAGTCCAGCTGACATTGTACATTTATCCTTTTGTGGTAGACTTCTTGGTGGTGGAGAATGCCAGATGTACTATCACTGCAGATGGGTAAACATAGTTGATATAAGAATGATGAACTAGTTGACCCAGAAGTATATGCCATATATATACGTTCCTGACAGAACGTGACGATCCTTGAATTCTGTCACACTGGAATGCCCTCTCTTCTGAGACCAAACATTAATAAACCATCCCTAACACAACCACACTTTTGAGATAACAAACCTGATACAATGCTGGTGTCAACCTTGATTACTCAACTGAGGAGGACTTATGCTTTTGTCAGAAAGGTTATGGGCTGTAAAGAGCTACCTTCTCACAGCTAAAGGGATTATTTTATCATCATCAGATACTTTATACGAGATATGATGTTCTGAATCATGTCATATCTAGTCATTTCGCCTGTGTGTTGTCGGGGCCCGAAAGGGGAGCAAAGAATAGCAAGACTGTTTACCTTCCATGCATGTTGTACGAGGCTACTAAGGAGGTTATGGGATGGAGTTGGCTGTCCCATCCCATATAGGGTCAGTGACCCAAAGCCATGCTGAAGTCGGATGGGTCAGGCCGAAAGGTGCAGATATCGCAGCAATGCAGTAAACCATGACACAATGAATTCCGTTCTCCGGACTACATCCTGCTGATCTGCAGGAGTTTGAGAACGAACGCAGAAGATATCTAGTCATTCAATTTTTTTCTAATAGTTTGTTAAATCATCATAATTGTTTATGTTTACATTACTCCTAATGTTGGACATGAAAGATATTTCAATTCATGAACTTAACTATAACAGAGCCAGCAAAGCAGCTGCTGCTGGATTATTTCATGATGAAATTGTTCCTGTGACAACAAAAGTCAAAGACGAGAGTGGTCAGATGAGGACTGTCACTGTAAGTAGTGGAAATCTAGAATTATTGCTTACTTACTCGTAATACTGTTAATATTCACTGCATAAAGTTGATCTCCTCAAATATACTTTCTTGAGCATATTCTTGGTACGGGTTTGCTTGTGTAACGTTTTGGCTCAGGAACAAAGACCTCTTGCTTATCTGTCACAATGCATCCTGTATACTAATTCAAATTATTTTGCTCCCAGTAAAAAATAGACTGCAACTATCAGTCTTCATCAAATTAATTTATCTCTGCACAATGACTGAAGTTAGATGTGTTGGGCCATTGGCACAAATAAAACATCAACACAACTTAATTCCATTCTCTGGACTACGCTTGGACATCTAGTAGACCACTATCCTGTTGCAAGAGATATACAGAGAGATTTTGAGAATGATAAAAAAATTTTACATTTTATCACTGATTTTTCACATTTGTCCTTTTATGGTGTTTTTTTTTCCATGTATACTTTTTGTTTGTTCTTCCTGATTTTTAGTTGGGCTTTCACATGTGTTCCTGCTTAAGAGCTTCTGGACACAATTATCACAGGTCTGTCCATTGTATGTGTTTGAACATAACCATAACCAACTACCGACAAAAAAAACCTATAACATAAGAATATCCAGATACAAGGAAGGAGAAAGACCTTATAAAAATTGGATAGATAACATCAAGCCAACCCTGAACAAATACGGATTAAGCGTAGTCAAGTCAACACATCTGGCCTTGGATAGACAACTGAAGTTCCCAGTCACCACCCATATGCTAAATGGCAAGCGTGGATATTATGATCATCATCCACCTGGGGATAGACAATAGATTGTCTTTAATTAAATATGTTATAAGGAGTAAGTATAAACAATCAGTCAACCAGATTTTACTGATTGTGAGTTTAGGATGGAAGCATATAAAAAAAAAGGCAAGCTTACTTAAGCTGCTAATGATACATGATACTAAAATTATTCTTGGGGATGTGGTTATCAGGAGATGGTTATTTATTTATAATTAAATATTTTTTGTCTTTCTTTTAGTTTGTAAAACATTTTAATTTATATTTAGATATAATTATAAAATATCACAGAAGGTAAGAAGAATGTGCATAAAAATACTACAGAAATTCAGAACACAGGATGTTTTGTTGTCACATTGTTGCATACCTGTCAAGCTGTACAGATTTTCTGTATTTTTTACATAAAATACTCACAAATGGTTAAAATTTTGAGCAAATAAATTCAAGCTGTGCTTTAAGCTTTTAATATAATTGGAAGAATGAGTTAAAAAAAAAAAGGTGCGTTGTAAATATTTTTGTCAATATTTTGTCCTCAGGTATCAAAAGATGAAGGCATACGTCCAACTACACTTGAAAGTTTGCAGAAATTGAAACCAGCTTTCAAAGCAAATGGTTCTACAACTGCAGGTAAATGTTTTGATTAAGTGCATCTACATATGTTGTGAATAGATATTAGTTTGATGAAAAGAACTCAAGAAGATGAACAGAGATGATAGTTAGGTATGGGGTGTTTTGGTAACAGGAGCTGCAATAGTAAATTATAATAACTTGTTAAGCGTATTATCACAGTGTAAAATCTCTTCCAGCTTGTTATAAATAGTTTCATAGAAATTATACAGTAGGCAATATTCCCTCTAAGCTGTGCATTTGTGCAGCTGCACACATTTTAAGAATGTTCTGTGCACGGAAATGAACTCCCTGTGTATACAATCTAACTGTGGACCTAAACTGAAGGTTGTCATAAATTATTTGTACATGCAATTTTATAGCTACTCAAGCTGGTTTTACCCTATCTGTGCTTGCATGAAAGTGTTATAGGGAAAGTTGATGCTAACTCAGCTCATTAAGTTAGTTTTAAAGCAATTAAATGGTAATCAAGACAATTATTCAAAATTTTCAACACACAAAATCAGATGCTATTTTCAACTATGTGGACTAGGTAATATATGATACTTGAAATTTAACCTCTATACATTAGGGATTGAATCTGGTGCATTATTACCATGTTACTTTTTCACAAGTGCTTCATTTGTTCAGAAGTCAGCATGTACTAATAAGGGACTTATTTGCTAAATTTTTCTGAAGGCAATGCAAGCCAAGTGAGTGATGGGGCTGCAGCTGTATTATTGATGACACGTCAGGAGGCAGAGCGTAGAAGTCTACCCATTCTAGGAATCCTTCGTTCATTTGCTGTAAAGGGTTGTCCACCTGATATTATGGGCATTGGACCAGCTGTTGCAATTCCAGTTGCTTTGGAGAAAGCAGGTAGGCGTATACTATTTTATGTGTGACTGACCTTAAGTTCACTTCAACATTTAAAGTATTCAATCACCTGTATGTTACCTTAAGACAAGTGCCACAGATGTCTGTTAAGAATTAGTTATATAGAATACAAGAACAATATATTTGTTCAGCAACAAATAAACAAACTTGCAGGTTATCAAAAACCAGTTTTGACAGTTTGCTTTGGACATGTAATGAGACACGACTCTCTAAAATTATTTTATTATTTTGCAAGGAAAAGTTGAGGGTTGAAGGAGAAGAAGAGGACAGAAAATCCTGGATTGATAACATCAAGGAATGCTCTGGGGATTATTTTTCTATACTTTTCCAAATTACTGAGGACAGAGCTGTTTATAGGGCATTTTGTGCTGATGTATCCAGTGTGGCACCTCTACAACCCTGACAGGTTATGGGTCTTATTATTATTGTGTTATCGTACCAGAGTTTTCAAGGGGAGTATAGTAACAATGTGAATTTTCATGCATGTAATAGTAGGTGGCTATGAATGGTTGATGTAGGATAGCTACACATCCTATAGGTTGAAGTGACCCAAAATGTCACACTATAGTTGCATCTGTCTGGTTAAAAGGAGCATATATTGTAGTAAAGGTATAAGACATGGCACCATTAATTCCATACTCAAAACTACCTTCTGATAACTGACATGAGTTTAAAAACAAGTACAGAGTACGTATTCAGTTTCCTTACATTTAATGCCATGTAGGCCTATTCATCATTACATCTCATGTAATGCCATGTATTCATAATTACCACTTTATATTTAGTACTATGTATTCATCATTACCACTTCACATGTAATACCATGTATTCATTATTATCCCTCACATCTAATGTATCTTCTTCTCAATCGTTCTTAGTCAGATATCAGGTTACAGTGCAAATAGCTTCAATTTGTGATTCGCTTCATGTCATCCCTGGAACCCCTCAAGTCTGGAAGTATTGCCATCTCAGTAGGCCATATTTTCTCCCTCTCTTCTTTCTTGGTAGAGTTGACAGGCAAGAAGAATGTGTTCTGTAGTCTCTGGGCTCAGTCTACAGTTGCACAGGTCTGTCTCACCAATCTTCAACTTTCAGAACATGTGACTTCACAGTCTGTTGTGGCCAGTTCGTATTGTGAAGATGATGGTTTGTTCCTTGCGTAACATTTGATGTTAGGAGTCATTTGGTTATGCAATTGGGTGCATCTGCTTCCACTTTTTCTTATATTCTGCTTTTAACATAGCGTTACATTCATAGTACGTATTATCACTTTCTGTTTGTTCTAGTGATCCCCCTTTCCTTGCCAGGAGAGTAGCTTTTTCATTTCCAAGTATGCCACAGTGACCAGGGATCTACTACAGTACTGTTTCTTTGGTAGTACTGCTGAGGTGTAGTAAGCAGGCCATAAGTTCATTCATGCTCATGTTCTTTGCATCTTTCACTGCCTGCAATACTGACTTTATATCAGTTAGAAAGACTACATGTCTGTTTTGACTTGACAAGCAATTTATGAGCATTTTGGCTTTCTCTATTATGGCCTCTTTTCTGTTTTGAAATTTATGGAATGTTTGCCTGTGGGTATGGATTTTTCCATTTCTTTTCCATCTGGTGTTACTCCTGATCCTCCATCTAATACTGCTTCTTTCGCTAATCCATCTGTATATACATGTGTCCATATGTCCGTAGGTATGCTTTCTGTATATGATTCTTAGTTGTCTCTTTTAGTACTTGTATAGTAGTTTGTTTTTGAAATAATGCTTGGTATATTGTCCATAATTCTTGGGAAGTTTTTCCTGTCCCAGGTTGGATATGTGTTAAAGGTGTTTAGTGGCTTTGAGTTTTTATAGATCTGTATCTGGGAGTTTTTTCTGAAGCTGTTTAGCAGAAAGTAGGAAGCTACCTCTTTTGAGTCTCTCTTTTGTAGGTCTGCTTAGTCTTCGGTTCCTTTGATGACTCTCCAAATATTTGAACTTTGCATACTGTGTGAGGATTTTTTCATTTCTTCTTTCTTCCATTGATGGCAGACCTGTGCATTTTTCCATTTCTGTGATTAGGGTAGTATTCACATCTCCTGTTGTAATTCTGAGATTGCGGTTTTGTATCTTTGAGATCTTTTGAGTGTTACTCTTGGCTGCAGTCTCCCATGCTGACATTCCATATTCCAAAGCTGGAAGCTGGTCTTCCGTATCCTGTGTATGCTCTACTTAGAAATTTTCCATTTGCACCCCAATCTATTCTAGCCAATTTTGAAGGAGTGCTGTCCTCATTATACCTTTTGTTTGGCACTTGCCTATGTGCTGTTTCCATGTAAGTCTTGAGTCAAAAGTGACTCCAAGGTATGTGGGTGTCTCATCTTTAGGCAATATTTGACCGTTTATGTTAGTAGGATTTGTTAGTAGAATTTTATGGTTTTGTGGACATGCTGAAGATGGTATAGGTAGTTTTTTTTGGACATTGATAGACATGGCTCATTAGTCTGTCCACTTGGCCAAATTCTCTATGGTTTCTTGTAACCTTATTGTTGTGCCTACGCTATCTTCACTGCACTATATTCCCAGATCGTCTGCATACAATAGTAACGCAAAATGAGGTAAACAGGTTACTAAAACACTTACCTAGCCTATTAATAAAAATATATTTTTTAAAAACATACAATAAAACTAAACAGGACAATTCTCCATGTATCGGCTCAAATTGAACCTTTTTCAAGAGACAAACAACAGAAAACGACAAAATAAAAAACAAAATAGATGTCTATATTTCTTCAAGCCCCGTCTCCATAATATATATTCTGTATAAAGTTTACAAATTTTACTATTTGTTCATTAGGTTACTGCGGCACCATCCACTTTGTCGGACACCCTCTGACCATTTGGTTATTTATATCTGCATACATTGCAGCGTTTACTTTACATGAGAGGATTTGGTCAATGTCATTTATGAGTATAAGCAATAAAGTGGGGGATAGAACACCTCCCTGAAGAGTTTTTTTCTGCTGTGCTCCATTTCAAGCTTCACTGCTGCTTTTTGGTTGTGTAGGTAGTGTTTTATCCAGCAATACATGCGCTCGGTCACAATTAATGTGATATACACTTTCTGAAACCAGCTTGCTGGTTTAGCAGGATTTTTTTTTCTAGGAACCACATCATTCTTTTGTTTACCAGGTGTTCCATCAATTTGCAAAAACAGCTGGTCAGACTTATTGTACGATAGCTGTCCACCTTGTTTTTGGTTTGCCTTTCTTGTGGATGGGTATCATTGTGGCAGTTTTCCACACTTGTGCCACTGGGCCTCTATCTCAACAGTTGTTGAAAAATTGTATTAGTTTCTTTTTTGTTGGTAGTTCGAAGTGAATTAGCAGTTCATTTGGTATGTTATCTGGACCAGGTGATTTCCTAAGTTTTAATACTACTAGTTCTTCATTTAGTTCATTGGTCGTAAATGGCATATTCATGACATTTTGCTTATCTTTGCTGATCTCTTTTTCTATCTTCCATAGTACATTTCTTACTTCTCTTCTCCTATTTTCATTGACTTTATGGCAGGCAGTACTTTGGTAATGCTGTCTGTATAAAGTGATTTGCAGTCTTCTTTCCTGTGAGTACATCTCCGCCATTCTCTATAGCCACTGGTGCTGTTTTGTTATCTTCGTTATTGAGATTTTGGTTATTTTCCATAGTTTTTCCCCCCTCATCATTGAAGTTTAAATTTTATGGTTTTTTTTGTGCCAGTTTTTCCTTGTGTTAGTAATTATTGTTTTTCTTAGTTTGGCTACAGCAGCTTTTAGTAATATGTTTTCTTTGGATGGGATTTTTTCTGTTGTGTCTCTGGCCTTTGACACATCTTTCTCCAACTCATTGAGTTTGTCAGACCAGTACGGCTTGTAGTTTTTTCTAGAACCTCTTGGTGTGGTTTGCTTGGCTGCTTGAAGAAGTGCAGAAGCCAGGAGTGGTGCAGTTTTGTTCATATTTTAATCCTTGGATTTAGGATTTTTGTGAATTTGTCTGTCAGGTCAGCATACTTACTCCAGTTTGCTTTCTTGAAGTTCCATCTAGGTGTGGTTATCGGACCAGCAAGGGTGTGGTTAATGTCAATGGTGAGTTTGATGGGATGATGGTCACTTCCACCAAGCTGCTCCAGCACTTTCCTGTATGTTATTAGTCTTTTTATTGTAGACACCTTATGCATTCCACTGCAATATTTTCAAGTACTTATTCTTGTCTTTGGAGTCTGCATCATGATCTTTATGTGTATTTTTTGAACAAGTAGTTATTGTTCTCTAATCTCTTTTCCTGGCTTCACAAATTGAAACAGAGGTACCACCAGTTGCTGAGGGTGGGCTCCTTCGAGGCTTAGAGCCCGGCACTTCATCCGCTTGATGAGATTCCTCGGATGAAGCACCAAAACAAATCATCTGCAATCTTTTATTTGACATGTGAAGTCATTGTGTGGCACTGTGGTTTTCAGCCTTGGCAGTCATGCCCTGGCTGGACTCTTTTTGTACCTTTCGGTCCAGTGTCTCCATCTTTATCTTACTTTTGAGTCAGGATGTGTTTCCCTAGCCGTTACCCATCAAAGGATTGTCTACAGGGCAGTCAAGGTTTCATTGTGGAGTTTTCCTTCTCTTAGCTTGCCTACCAGAGTTAACAAGCACCATCTGCCCGGGGTTTGATGTCAGAGTCATATGATAATTTTGTTGTTTCCAGGGGTTCATTATCTTTCCTCTGTGGTTTATTTCTTGTGATATAAGGCACCTCTCACTCAGGAATGATGATGTAAGAGTATTCCCCTCTGTTGTTCCAATATCCATAATTCCGCCTTGCCTACCCAACCCTCTAACCCCCACACCCCCCTCCCCCCAGAAATATTCCTGGTGTGATGTTAGTGACCCCACTCCAGTAACCTGAGCCTATAGTGGCTCATACATGCATGATACTGCCAGTCACTGGACACATGGGGTATTTCAGTGGGGATAACAGCGCCACCTGATATCCCAGGCCCATCCTCACAGTCAGCAACACTGGTTTGGTCAGCGGCTGCTTATTTGCCCAGAGGCTTATTCGCAGATGGCCTCTATAGAGGCTTTTCCACTTACTACCACCTTTGGACGCTCCTAGTAGGGGTTGGTAGCTATCCCAGGATTTAATGTATCCATAAAATGCATCTCGTCAAAATTTAATTATCAATAATTATCACCGTCTATTGCTATATAGTGCAATGCATCATTATCACATTTATCCTATCTTCAGGGTTGACTGTGAAAGATATTGACATCTATGAAATTAATGAGGCATTTGCTAGCCAGGCAGTTTACTGTGTAAAGAAACTAGGAATACCAATTGAGCGTGTCAATCCTAAAGGTGGGGCAATTGCTTTGGGTCATCCATTGGGCTGCACAGGTGCACGTTTAATTGGAACTCTGTTGCATAACCTGAAGAAAAGTGGTCGCAGGTATGTCTTAAGATATTTATAATGTGACAACAACAATCTAAATCATCTTAACCAAAAATTTGTATCAAACAAAGGATTAAAGAAGCAAATAAGCTAAAATGTGGTGGTACCAAGGAAAAAGAGCCAGCCACAAAAACAAAGTACCAAGTAAAATACAAGCAGAGAAGTACAGTACTGGATAATCTTATGTCTAAGCTGGGAGTAAGTCAATGCAATTTTTGAGGACCAAAAATGTCTGAAATATTTATATAAACTCATATATGGTACTAATCTTCCATATGGTATTTAATCTGGACATTGTAGCTGAGGTTATGTCAAGTGTAGTTTTCTTTTGTTAGCGCTTCCATCTCTGCTCAAATAAGATCCTAAGTATTTAAAAGTATTAACTTCTTCTAGTTTCTGTCTATTCACCCAGATATTAATCAGGAGTCATGTTGTCATCTCTGCTGTTGTTTTGCTTTTCTTTGTGTTAATTTCCATACCATGAGTTTTGCAATTTTTTTTCAAGTTTAGAAGTAAGTTCTTGAAATTCTTTCTCACTGTCTATCTATACGCTTAGGTCCTTATTTGCCTTGTGGCATCTGGGGTAGAAGAGTTCTCTGGAGACTGCCTTCTTGTATGCTGTTAACAAACTTGTTCCTGTGACCTCTTTGATTTCTGTGATCCATCTTTTACATGGTCTGCTTCTGGCTTTATAGCCATGATGTCTATTTGTCATGGCTATCTTTGGCATGCTGTCTGTTGGTAGTCTGGAAGTGTGTGAAAACCACTTGATCTGTTGTCTCTTGATGTGTTCCAATACTGGTATTGTTTTGGTTATCTGTCTGATGTTATCATTTCAAATTCATTTCGATATCATCTCTTAATAACACTACCAAAAATCATGTCAACAGATATCACAACACAACAACCAAAAATCAGAATAGATAATACCGAGATAGAATGTGTGGATAAATTTGAATACTTAGGAGCAAACATCAATGGTGCACGAGACTGCATGGCAGAAATAAGCAAGAGATTGGTAATGGCATATTGTAAAATAACACAGTTGAAAAATATGTAAAAATAACAAAATAGAAACAAAATTGCTAATGTTACAAGCATTTAATTTTCCGGTTGCAACATACGGCTGTGAAACATGGATCCTAAGTAAAACAGCGGCGAAGAATATCAATGCCTTTGAGGTGAAATGCTACAGAAAGATACTTGGAATATCATGGAAGGAAAAAAGAGAAACTCAATTATAAACACATTGAAGATTCCAGAGTGTTGGTTACTAAACATAATAACGAAAAGAAAACTACACCTGTTTGGTCATATAAAGAGACACAACTGTTTAGAAAGACAAATAATGGAGGGCAGAGTACCTGGGAAGAGGAGAAAGGGCAGACCAAGAAGATGATGGACTGACGGCATTAAAGATGACATGAATACATCATTGGAAAATGCAAGCCGCATCGCCCAAGACAGAGAAGGGTTCAGAAAGTTCATTGGGAAGACAACATTCTGGAAAGAATACGTCACATGACACCATAACACTACGGGTATTCTTCGTAGGCACGTCATTTCTGCTGTCACTATGTTTTACCACACTGGGTGACACCAACCCTAGTGATGACTCTGATATGTGATTCTCTTCTTCTTTTATGCTGTAGGTTGTGGTCATGCTAGATTTTCAGTCCTATCACCAGATCCACAGTATTTTACAGGTCAAGGTGTTTGGTCTAGGGCCTACTACTTCTGCTAAGTATCTGCACCCTCTGGTCAGATCTAACACTATGTGTTATTGTAAGCTGGACATTTCTGAAGTATGTTTTCAGGTACCTTAATTCTGGTTCCACATTAGCACATTTATACACAATTGTTTGAATCAGCAGAGGTAACTTGGTAGTTCAAGGTTACTGTATTATAGAGAATCAAAGACCTATAAATTCAGTAGACCCAGTTGATATTTGATACATACATGCTCATTGAGTTAAAGAAGGCAACTCAGAGAGCAAGAGAACTGCAATATCATTTTCAGGTCTATGAAAACATATTTGTTTGGGAAGAGAGTTCTTTAAACAGAAAAACTTTCTCTTTGTTTTGTGGTGGATTTATTTTGATCCTTTTTTTAGAGAAACACTTAGAGGTGGGGGGGGGGACCCTCTTTTATTGTTTATTAGTGATGAATGCCATGTTCTATTTCTCTGGGGTGAGGGATGGTGAAATCCTAGAACACCCCCCTCCCCTTTCTTCATGTATTTTCCTGCTTTGTGTCCAAATGCTAACCTAGTAATCTTGTTGTTTTCGTTCATTGATCAGAAACCAACAGAGGTCACTGATCATTATAAGCTCTGTAGCATCATAAATTGCAACAACTTTCCAGTCTGTTAATGTTCACTCCATGTAGCCCATCTATATATATTTGGTTCACCATTTCTTCTCTATCTCTACTGTTGTTCATCATGTAACCCTTGGTTTTCCTTAAATGTGCACTCTGTGATCCATGGTATAGCAACTCTTGTGAGAAACCTAGTACTGTGAGATGTGCATAATAATATTGCCATTTTGTTAATATGTGAACTGAGCATTATTTTCATTAAAATAACATAATCATATTGTATGTTCTCTAAATAAAAAATAACTCTTATACTTGTTTCAGGTCTTATGGTGTAGTATCCATGTGCATGGGAACTGGAATGGGTGCAGCTGCTGTCTTTGAATACCCTGGCTCAACATGATTTCTTTTTTAGATACAGTGGAACCCTGTTATAACGAATTGGTTTGGACTGACAGAATATGTACATAATAACTGAATTTTGTTATATACACAGTTATGACAATTGTTAACGTAAGTTATGCCCTTTCAATTATTGTGTCCCTTGTGCATCATTTTTTTCCATGATGTAATTACTGCATGTCAGCTAAGAGAATGGTGTATCAATTTTCTCTTACTCACCTCTCCTTCAAGTATCAGTTGTTTCTTGTAAAACATATTCAGTCTCACTGCAAATTACTTTCACCATAATTTCATGTTTCTCTTTCAACCATCATCATCATCATCAGGTAGCATATCCTGAACAGGTTGCAGCTATCAACACAGCCTTTTGAAACTTCTGTCGATCTTGAGACAGTCTTCCTGTTACTGTTACTGATATGTTCAGGTGGTCTTTGATATCTTGCATTCATGTTCTTCTTGGTCTGCCTCTTGTTCATCACCCTGGTATCATCTCCTCTATTATGGTCTTCTCTAAGCTGTCATGGCATTTGATATGGTCAAAAAATTGTAGTTTTCTGGAAAGAACCATGCTGTTTAGCCAGTTTTCTTTTATATTCATTTCTCTCAGGACGATATATTGGTGATCTTTTTGGTCCATGGTATTCTGAGGATTTTTCTGTAACATTTTGTTTCAAATGCTGCTATTTTATTTTTCACCCTGTTGATGATTGTCCAGGATTCACATCCATATATTGCCACTGGGAATATGCAAGCTCATAGGAATATTAGTTTTGTTGTTTTGCAGCAGCTCAGCCATATATTTTTCATTTGTATCAGCTTCATTGACACAATAGCCAACCTCCTCCTTCATAATAATCACTGTTACAATTGTTAAGAGAACCAAGGTATTCAAAGTTGAAAACTGTTGACTCTTTCTAATTCGCTGTTGTTCATACTGATTGAGAACTACTAATCTACTACTATGCTTTGCATTTAGTTGAGCATGATGAAATGACCATGAACAATAGCATGACTGGGTTTCATTTGAAACAACTTGTAAGACCAGTTTGCTAAGTTGGAAATCATCCTTTTAACTTGAGACAATTGATAATTCCTGTAAGTTTCATTAGCTGTTGATACACAAAGTGACCAATTAAATCATGGAAAAAGTCAAATTCTTGACAGATGTTGAAAAGGGTTGGGGTAAAAAATTGTTGACATAATTTATGGATAACCTCTTACTGGCAATTTTTCAACTGTGTCCAAGAATGTACAAGTCTGTTTTGTCACTATATGAAGTGCCAAGTTATAGTCCGTTCAGATTCGTTTGCCGAGATGTTAAATTATTTTTATCAAAAACGTATTGTTCATTTGGATTGATCATTTGAAGTTAGGTTCAGAATAATAATGTCGCTATAGAAATATTTTTTTATCAAAGGAATGTGATCCAGTATCAAAGATACCTTATTTAACCTATATTAAAAAAAAGTTAATCTAAATTATAAACAATCGCTGGATTATGTAGATGCTTACATCTCACAGCTGATTATTAAATATAAAGGCATGACCCTCACGGTAGAATGTGCACCGTTCTAAAAGTAGTTGTTTCCACTGTACATTTGTATAAAACAATGTTACATATGGAAATTCCCGTTTAGCACCAAATATTATTTTTCCTGAACTTAGAATTATGTGAAATCAAAAACGGCTATTGACTCGATTTCAAGTCACAAGTCAGAGGCACGTCTCAATATTTACAGAAAGTAGGCGGCACTAAGCATATTACCTTCTGCAAGTCTATGTGAGAATGAATCTGAAAGCGAAATATTTTACTGAGCATAACATTGCTATAAAGATTTATCAATACTTCTGCAGAGAGCGTAAAAAGGGACATCTTTATTGTTCTTTATCAAATCCTGAGAAGAGAACAATGCATATTTTAGGTTTGTGTAAACGTTCATTTGATCGAATAGTGGAAGCAAGCGGATATTTATTGCCAACAAATTCACGAAAGCAAGGAAGGAAAGAAAAGATAGACAGTTTCGATAAGGACCTAGTAAAAAGAGAAATATGTAGAATGTTTGATAAAAACGAAGAAGTGACACTTAGAAAGTTGAAGATTTGGCTGAAAACTAATAACGACATTGAAATATCAAAAACTTTATTATGGAAAACTGTAAGAAATGCAGGCTTCACCTTTAGAAAGTATGCTGGTGGAAAAAACATTATTTGTGAAAAGCCACATCTGGTAGCTCTTAGAAGCAAGTATTTACGTGAAGTGAAGGGAATGCGCGAGAATGGATATGATATTGTGTATTTAGATGAAACTTGGATCAACGCTCATCATACAAATGAAAAGGAATGGCAGTTAGCAGATGGAAGTATTAAAAGATCAGTACCAAGTAGTAAAGGGCAACGTTTGATAGTAGCAGACATAATGGGTTGTTGCAGAATGCTCATCTAATTTTCATTTCAAAATTCATTGACAATAGAGACTACCACTCCGAAATGAATGGGCACATATTCGAAGACTGGATCGAAAAAAGTATTCTTCCAATATTAGATAGACCTTCTTGTCTGATAATGGACAATGCTTCATACCATAACGTAGTGAACGTAGAAGATAGAATCCCAACAGCATCAAGTACAAAAGATGCAATCAAAACGTGGCTAATAAAAGAACACATACCAGTTACCGACAGGTACTTGAAACCCGAATTGCTTAACCTTGTAAAACAGACACAACGAACAAAGATATTTAAAATAGACAAGTTAATTGAAGAACATGGTCATAGATGTTTGAGACTACCTCCATATCATGCACACTTAAATCCTATAGAGCTAATTTGGGCAAAAGTTAAAGGACACGTAGCATCTACAAATACAACTTTCAAATTATGTGATATTGAGACACTTACAAATCAGGCTCTATCAAATATACATAAAGACTACTGGGTGAAATGTGAGGATCATGTGTTACGCCAAGAAGAGGAATATTGGAAAAAGGAAGGTTTGTTGTTTGTTCAGCCGAAAACAGTAATCAACCTATTTGACTCGTCTGATTATGAATGATCATTACTCTGATTAAGTCTACACTAAAAAAAGTTTGATTTGCAAAATTTACAAGTTGATTTGTAAAACATTTCATTGCTCAATACCACCCAAGCAATTCAAAAAAATGTTATAAGCAAACCATCAACCATTACTTATAAAAATTAGCCCGCTTGATTCAATACAGAAGTTCAGATATCTTGGATCAACTATTACAGACAAAATTTCCTTACATGAAGAAATATATGTACTTATTTCAAAGGCAGCGACAACATTTGTGAAACTCACACCAAGAGCATGGAACAATATCAAATTGACTCTACGAACAAAAGATATATTTTAAATTTTTTTACACCTGCCACCATGTAAAATTTTGTGGACACGCCTATGGGTCATCATTGCACTAGATTACTGTAAAATATTTTGTTTATGGTCGAAATAATATTTACATGGGCAAACATCAAAAGAATTCGCCGCTTTCAAATAACCGTTACAGCTAGACATCAAGTAACACATATGTTTTCGCGACATGGACATTTTAACAACGTATGCCAAAATTCATGTGAAATCATCAAGAACTTTTTGAATTATAAATCATAACATCTCGGCAAACGAATCTGAACGGACTATAATAATTTATCAGATATAGTACTAGTAAGCAAATGTTGCATATATATTTCAAAAAAATGTATTAATGTAAAAATGCATAATATTTAGTACTGCAAACCTAAAAAGGGTCCTAATGAGTAATTTGAGCATACAGCTTTACACCTGCTGAAGCCTTGTTTGATCTTTGCATGCAAGAAAAATTTTAGTGAAAATGTAAGTGGCCATCACCTTATATAACTTCCTTTTCCTAGTTCAGCAAATCTAGAATCTGATTACAACTAGTTTGAATGTGCCTATTTCAGAAGATTTTCTCAATATCTCTAATACTCCATCACTCTAAATACTAGTTCATTGCTAACATATTATATGTAAAGCCATTTCAATGTTTTAACCAGAGAAATACCTGTTATAACAAAAATGGAAAATAATATACAGAGATGTTAATACGTACAAAAAGCTAACTGCAGTTTTAAGAAATATATAATTAAATATATATTTTTTCCATAAAAGATTTTCACTAACAAATAATACCAAATTTGTTTCTTCATATGGAAAGCAATAAATTTATGTTATATCCAAATTTAAATGTTTTGTTTATTTTCTTTTTGTTAATATTTATACAATCATAGATGTCATAAATATGTATTGCAGCAGCTGCTTAATCCATGGCTGACCAGGGAATGTCCCTTGAAAATTCTGGCTCACCATACCAAGTCAATTTTGGGTCAGTCATACTGTTTAATAATTAAGACATGCACTAACTCATGAGCTCAGAAAATCTGGAAATCATATGCCTGTGCTATGTGAGCCAAATTTTAAAATATGATGCATGGTGACATCAATTTTGACATCCTTTAAAACATCAATGGACTACAAATAAGGTAATTAACCTCATCCCACATTGAAGAGGCTCAATCTAGCCCACAGACCAAAAATGTTGCTCATCACTGCCCTCTAGCAAGTACTTGGACATCTGGGATTCGTGTATATTGAAAATTTTGCTTAGGCAAAAAATACCTTGTGACCAAGGTTTACATTTAGTGCATACATCGTTGTACAGGTTTTCCACTAGATTTATTAAGTTCTTTAACCATTTTTCTTTTTATATATCTAACTTTTAATAGGGCTGGACATTTTTAAAACACAATTTAAAAAAAAAAATGCCAACATTTGTTATATTTGTGCCATTTAGCCACCTATTTAAATATTGATTAGTTGTACATGCATCTGAGAATCACAGCAATGTGATAAAAAGATGCGTCTTGTGTTCATGAATACAAAAATGTATAGTTTGTATATTGTATTATTGAAAATAAGTATGATAATTCAGAAATTATCAGTTCGGCTACATTTTTTGGATACAAATTTTATTTATTCAATAATTTTATTTATTCTTTTTGGAAAGAACCGAAGATCACGTAAACAACACCTGACTGGGACTTTGAGTCTACATACACTCAAATGGCTGTTGAAAGGGAGAGCAGAACACTTAACCTTTAGCAAGCTAGATTTAAAAATACTGCATGTTGCAGTTTTATTAATTTCTCTTTATATCATGTGCAGTATCAACTATTTGCTCCGGCTTGTGATTTATATATGGTAGTAGTGAATTATGCCGGTGACTGCGCAGTTAAGGTAAAGAGAAGAATAGCAATGTCGCTGTCAAAAGTAAAACAGCTAAAGAAACTAAGGCAGGGTACTAACATAAGAACCAAGTTGTGTTTACTATGAACATGTGTGTTTCCTGTGGCGACATATAGATGAGAACCATGAACACTAAATAAAATAGTGACCAAGAGAATAATATCTTTTGAATTAAAGTGCTATAGAAGAGTTCTGAGAATACCATAGACAGTAAGAAAAATAAACCAGATGTTAAGAACAATTAACGTCCAGGAAAGCTGTCTTCTGAACACCATATTAAGGAGAAATCTAGTTTTTTTGGGTGACATTAATAGACATGATGGCATGGAGTGTTATTGAGAGGGGATTCTTCTTCTTCTGCGTTCGTTCTCAAACTCCTGCAGATTAGCAGGATGTAGTCCGGAGAACTGAATGCGCTGTGTCGTGGTTTACAGCATTGCTGCGATATCTGCGCCTTTCGGCATGACACATCCGACTTCAGCATGGCTTCGGGTCACTGACCCTATATGGGATGGGATAGCCAGCTCCATCCCATAACCTCCTTAGTCATCTCTTATGACATGTATGGAAGGTAAACAGTGTTGCTATTCTTTGCTCCCCTTTCGGGCCCCGGCAAAACACGGACGATTGAGAGGGGATGATAGAAAGCAACAGGGGCAAAGGCCGTCAAAGACGCAGTTGGATACAAAAAACCTTCAAGAATGCCTGCACATGTCACTAAAAAGAAACGGGACAGCTTTATGAAGACCGCAGAGATTTCAAGTGATCCATAGGGAAGACTACATTTTGGAAAGAATATGTCACCTGATGATAATGAGATAATGAAAATTATCTTCTCAAAAATTACTTTTATTTAGTACTTCTGTCTAATCGGTGAAACAAGGTAGCTGATCTTCTAGCCAAAACTGGAAGTCACTGCCATCAACAACAGGTAGAAGATCAGTATATTTCCAGAAATAAGTCATAATAAAAAACTCCATAGAAATAAAATAGAACTAACTCACACGTGCAGCCAAAAAGATGATGCTATCTACTAGATTTGAAGAAAGAAACCATACATTTTAGAGCAGATTCAAACAATACATATATAAAATGTGTTAGTCGTCGTATCATCATCACTACAAACTGGACACATCCATAGTTGCTCCGATCTCTTCCTGAGTGTATCCGCCATTACACTTCTACTGACAGTACCGTTCCTATGCTGGTTGACCATCATTCTACTGCGCCCTCCAAAATGTTTGCTTCTAGCAACACCGTATTTCAATCCCATATCTTTAATCCTGGCCATTGAAAGTGAATCATCATCAAATAAAGTCTCACTCTCGCGTGCTATATCTCTTAATGAGTTCAAAACGTCAGCTTGATGCATTTCTCCATCGCTCTGTGCCACAATCGCGCATGACGCTAGATGATCCATTATTTCATTGCCTCGAACACCCACATGTCCCTGCATGAAAATAAATGTAACCACTTTCAACCTCGCCTTTCTCAAGGCCTCAATCCACTGTTCGCGAAGAGACCCACTTGTACCTTCCTAATCATACTCATAGAGTCACTCAAGATGCAGATCCGCGTTACCTTCTGTGTGTATAACCACTCTAATACCCTGGTCACCACAATAGTCTCCATGGTCATGCTGCTCGTAGTAACCGCAAAGGCACCACTCCCTGATCGTTTTACCTGCACACTGATCTGTGAAGGCCCAAGCACTACGAACATGTCTAATCACAGATCCATCAGTGTATATAATCACTTCCCCCCTCTTTGGTATAACCAAACATATTGCTAGCAGAAATTGCAACTGTCATACAAACAGCTCCATCAAACAAAGCACCAGGACCCAATAGCATTCTAGTAGAATTAATTAAAGCAGGGGCTTATATAGGCATGAAATAGTTACATGGGCTGTTTAATATAATATGGAATACACAAGAAACACCAAAAGACAGAAAAAAATGCTGTAATAGTACCTATCTGGAAGAAAAAAGGCAGCGACAGAGATTGTACAAGGTACAGCGGTATTTCACTTCTAAACAACACTGGAAAAATGTTCAACAGAATTCAAGAAAGAAGGTTGCGAGCATCCATAGAATCACAGCTTAGCAACACTCAAATGGGATTCCGTAAGAACAGAAGTTGTGCAGATATCATTTTTATACTCAGACAAATGACAGAAAATATAACTGAAACCAACAAAGAATTGTAGTCCTATATCGCGTTTTTCGACCAAGAAAAAGCCTTCGACAGAGTCAAAGTGACTTTCAGATAAATTCCACACATACTATGGCGTGCGACAAGGATGTATTCTCCCTTGTTATTCATCACATATATCGATTGCATATTTAAAATTGCCAACATTAATGAAGAAGACAACCTAAACAACCTCATGAGCGATTTTTTTGCAGACGATCAAGCAATAATAACAATAAAAGAACAACTACAACAACATATAAATAGACTCCACACAACATGTAGGGACTGTAACATGAAGATAAACACAGGAAAAATACTGAGGTAATATCAATCGAAAAAACAGAAAGAAACTCGATGACCAACAACTTAAATAGGTGAAAGAGTTCACTTATCTTGGAAGCATAATATGGCTAAAACATCAAATAAATTCAATATAGATGCAACATAGAATACAGGATCTTGGGGCAGATGTCTCCTATTTTCAAAAACAAATATGTGAGCATGAACACCAAAACTACACTATATAAAACAATAATCATAATATCACTATGCTACCAATGTCAAACGTGGACAATAACAACATAATTCAAAAGAAACGTTGTAACAACAGAAATGATTTGTCTACGCAGAATCTACGCAGAGTAACAATAAGACACAGAATCAGAAATGAAAACATCAGAAGACTAACAAACATAATGCCAATTCTGGATTGCATCAGAAGGCAACAGATTAAGTGCTTTTTTTCACATGCTTCCAGACTACCATCAGACATCATCATCAAGTGCCGTCTCCGCATCGAAGGTTGGCTGCAATAGACCTCCGACATCCTATGTCTCTTGTTTTGATAGTGCACTCTGCTATACTGTAACCTGTCCGTCTTGTGATGTGACTCTTCCACTTGTATCTTTGTCTACCTCTTGCCTGCCTCCCTTTGACGTTATCCTCAATCAAGTAAGGTCTTCAACAAGGTGTCATATTTTTAATGTGCACAAAATATTTTATTTGCTTGATCTTTATTTCTATATTTCTTTATTCCTTTTAATATTTCTTTTTTCATATTAAGTGTTAGAATCTCTTTATTTGTTTTCTTCTCTTTCCTTGATGTTCTCCCTATTCTTCTATATATCCACATCTCAAAGGCACCAATATTGTTTTCTAATTATTTATTTAGTGTCCATGTTTCTGAGCCATACATTAATATAGAATAGATATAGCACTTTATAATTCTCAATTTTAACTTGTTTGCAATTTGTTTAGATGTTAATATTTTCCTCATATCATTGAAAGTACTTTTAGCTTTTCCTTTTCTTCCGAATACGATTTTATAAAACTGCATCATTACCATATCTCAGATTATTCAGATTGTAACCTCCAACTGTTAGGCCTATTCCTGGCATGCTTTCTATATTTCGCATAATATCCTCAGTATACAGGGTAAAAATATCTTTACACACCCTTGTCATTCTGTTCGTATCGTACATGGACAAGATACCAAAAGAAGCAGACCAAAGTAACGATTCCACCCCTGCAGAAACATCAAATGAAGTACACATTTCACTAAACCACCTGCTATGTGCAGATGATTAAAGATCAATATACGAATCTGAAGATGAATTACAGCGGCACACACATCTGCCTCATATAACCTGCGAACAGTACAACATAAAATGAAAAAACATATAAAACAGAGACTGAAGATAAGCAGAACATCAGACCTGTTAAATGTATATGTCAATGACACAAAACTAAAACAGGGCTCAGAGTTAAAATATTTAGAAAGCGTCTATACGGAGGATAGCAAACTTGATAGAGATCGAAACAAGATGTCAGAAGGCCAATGCTGTGATTTACTAGCTGTCGCCAATACTCAAACAACCGTCAATCTGCATGACTACAAAACGACTAATGTTAAACAGTATTTTTATATCAAATCTGTGTTCATCAAGTGCCGCCTGCGCAACTATGGTTAGCTGCAACAGACATCCAATATCCCCTGTCTCTTGTTTTGGTGGTGCACTATGCTAGACTGTAACCTGTCCATCTTGTGATGTTACGCTCCCACTTTTATCTCTGCTTACTTCTTGCTCGACTCCCTTTGACTTTACCCTCAAGTAAGGTCTTCAATAAGGTGTCATATCTTTCAATGAGTCCAAAATATTTTATTTGCTTGATCTTTATTTCCTTTAATTATTCTTTCTTCATGCTAAGTATTCTTAAAACCTCTTTGTATTCTTCTCTTTCCACGATGCTCTCCCTATTCTTCTGGATGCATCCACATCTCAAAGGCATCAATTCTGTCTTCTAATTGTTTGCGTATTGTCCATGTTTCTGAGTCATACAGTAATATAGAATAGATGTAGCATTTTATAATTATCATGTTTAGCTTGTGTGTAATTTGTTTCGATGTTAATACTTTCCTCATGTCATTGAAGGAACTTTTAGCCATTCCTATTCTCCTTTTAACTTTTGTTTCACATCTGCCGGGGTCATCTATGATTATGTGACCAAGATATTGCCAGCGTTCTACTTGTTGTAGTTTCTCTTCATGTACGTTTATGTTTAAGCACCTGTTTTTCTTATTATCATGGTTGTTTTTTTGTGTGGATGTTTATATCCTGTCCATATTCTTTACTTGATTTATCGACTTAATATATTAATCTTTGTAGTTCATGTTAACTTTCTGATAACAGAACAGTGTCATCTCCATATATCAGGTTGTTTATTATTTTCCCACTAATCTTGAGCCCTGGCGTTCCTTCTATAGACCCGTGTTAAAAGATATTCTCTGTGTTACCAATGTCAAACATGACACTTGACAAATCCACTACCTATGAAATGACACGTTTGAAGATTATATATCACGAGAAGAGACCGACCGGGAAACGAAGATATCAGGAAGGAAATAGAGATCATCTGAAGTCAAAGCTACATCGAGAGACAGCAATCCTGTTGGGTTGGTCACTTCATGAGAATGGAACCAACGACCAGTCCTTTGTGCATAGTCCTACACCAGACGAAGATTGGACTACAAGTAGTACAAGGCAAGAGAAGACCAACAATTAGATGGGTGGAGACAACAAAGAAACATTAAGGAGACACAGGCTGACCATGGTCAATGCAACACAAATGGCTAACGACATACAACTCCAACTGTCTCCCACGACCTAGCCCAAGCGGAAATGACAATAGATAGATAGGAATATAGAGATAATCTGACACCCATTTCTATCTTTCGGAATTCCCCTACATTAATGTCAACCCTCGTCGTAACTATTTTTTCCAATACATATTTCTTACTATCTTTATATCTTTCCCATCAACATTGAGGTTTTCTAATATTTTTATCATTTCTGAATGCTGCACCTATATTTAGTATAATATTTAAGAATGTATAAGATTAATTTTTAAAGAAATTTGGCCCAGGATCCGGGAGTTTATAACCGGAAATAAGTGTAACAAAGGACGCCTAGATTGTGATTCTGTATCGGACAATTTTAAAAATTAGATATTTATTTGATTCTTTAATTAAACAATTTTTTTACACATGGCACAATACTATAAAACATCTATATTGTATCGTGGAGTTTAGCATACCGATGCTTATGAAGAAAAAATGATTTCAAAGACATAGTATACTTATTGAACTTATTCTGATAAAAAGTTATTGCCAGGTCACTGGAAGATGCAGCAATGTTTCGATGAAATCGATGTGAAGATGGCAACCGATGACAATGAATTGAAAGTTGGTACTCTAATAAAGCTAAACAAAACACGTTTAAGCTTAAACATGTTGTATAATCTCGTAATCTAATTCTAAAATGATTCTGCATGTAAATGTTATCACTTTGTATGTAGTGTATTGTTATTATTGTAAACTGTACTGTGCATGTGGCATGTGCACATTGAGTATTTTAAAGCTGCAATAATACTTTATAGCATATTATAGACCCTATCTCGACAATACATAAAATCAGTGGCAAAGAGAATTGCTGCCATCAGAATGAGATGTTACAGAAGGTTTTTAGAATACCACAGACAGCAAAAAATGTGAATCAAGAAGTGATAAGAACATTAAATGTGGAAGAAGGTTGGATGCTAATAATAGCATGGTAACAAGAACACTGAATTTTTGTTTGCATTATAAAGAGGCATAACTGCATGGAAAATTGATAATGGAAGGTATGGTTGTGGTTAAGGGTCACCAAAGATACTGATAGTTAAGAAATATTTTTTGGTTCAATCCCGGTAATCGAGTTTAGCTTTTTAAACTAAATAAAATTAAGGCAATTTTTCTCAGTTGGTGGCATGCAGATAGTCGAATCTGGCAACAGTCCTTGTAACTGTAACAGACTTATTACATCTCTAGCAAACTTACGATTATGTTAGCCATTTTTAACCTTGGACAGCCGGCAGTCAGTGACATCACATAATTTTGGATCAGCGCGGACTTTATAAAAAGTTGGATGGTAGACTGTTTGCCAGTACAGTAACCATTTTTTTAAAAACATTCTCGTTACTGCGGCACGTCAACTCACTCAGAATGTGAGTAGTTCAGAACATCCATAAAGAAGACTATGTTCTGAAAAGAATATATCACCTGACTCTATAGGCATATACACGACTGTTTTATAACTTAGTGTAGAATATCGTTCCCGGAAACAGGTAGAATGTAACTTCCACAGAACTGGTTAGTTTGCACAATAAAAATTAATTAATATATAGGTGTAGGCCTATGTGGGACAAGGGTATTCCTTGTATGTATGCATGCACCTGGAATCATAGTGCAATACATCCTATAATTGGAACAGTATAAAAGCATACTTCAGAGGTCATAGTCAGATCATCATAAAACATTTTAAAAATTTATAAAAAGTGTAAAGAACTTTCCAAACAAATTCTAGGTTGTAAAGTAAAGTGTATGGAGTAGGCTCATGTCTATGACTTTGAATTGCATAATCAACAACAATATATGCCAAAATCGGATGTGTTGGGTCAGAAAATGCAAATAAAGCAGCTCCATTGTAAACCAACAGCATAACAAACTATATATTCTTTGATAGAAATCACAAGAAATTTCATCTTGGTTATCAGAGAGTGCACGACAAAAGAGCGCACGACAGGACAAAAGAACACATATAAACGAATTATCATTAAAAGCAGAAAATGCAGCAAAGAATGGAAACAGCAAAACATTACATCATATAATCAAGCAATTTTGTAACACAACAGTCACAACAAACAACGTACCCATCAAAGATAAAAACGGAAAACTACTATCAACAACCCACGACCAAACAAAGAGGTGGGCAGAACACAATGAACTATTAAATAGACCTCAACCAACAGCTACTCCAGACTTTGTCAATGACACACAAATGACAACCATGCCAGTATCATGTGAAATTTTCTCTATCACCGAATTAAAATATGCTATCCATAAACTAAGAAATAACAAAGCCGCTGGCGTTGAAGAAATAACAAGTGAGATGCTTAAAGCTTCTAATGATAACACACTACAAAACTTGCTGTCTCTTATGAATGATGTCTGGTGCAATGAAAATCCACCTCAACAATGGAAAGACGGTATCATCATCAAACTCCCCAAGAAAGGCGACCCCTCAGACTGCAACAACTGGCGGGGTATCACCCTATTATCAGTCATAGGCAAGGTCTTCCTAAGCATCATCTTGGAAAGATTAAAGAATGCTGTTGATAAACTACTCAGAGAAGAACAAGCAGGCTTTAGATCAGCTCGCTCCTGCACAGACAACATATTTTCTCTTCACATCATCATTGAAGAATCACTCGAATTTCAATCCCCGCTCATAATCAACTTTGTTGACTTTGAAAAAGCATTTGATAGTCTTCATCGGCCTACGTTATGGAATATTCTACAGCAATACGGTTTTCCTACTAAAATAATCAATGTTATAAAGGCATTTTACACCAACTCACATTGCTGTGTTCAAACAAACACTGAGAAGTCAGAATGGTTCCAAGTTGTTACGGGCGTTAAACAGGGATGCATCATGTCCCCATTACTTTTCTGCGTCACTATTGATTGGGTCATGAGAAAGAGCGCTGAAAATGAGCTGACAGGAATAAAATGGATTAATAATACCGTTCTCGAAGATCTTGACTACGCAGATGACCTGGCCCTTTTGAGCGCAAACCACACAGATGCTCAATCTAAGCTTGACAATCTCCAACACCACTCAAATCAGATAGGGTTGAAAATCAACACATCAAAAACTCATATACTAGATTTTATGAGATCCAACGACAACATAGAAATTCAAAATGTTCCATTATTAAAAGTATACAATTTTACATATTTAGGCACCAATCTACCATTGGATGGAGACTCAAAAGAAATTTTACACCGTATTGCCCTTGCAGCGGGTGCTTTCAATAAACTACGCAACATCTGGATGTCAAACACACTAAGAAACACCACAAAACTCAAGTTGTTTAACTCCAACATCATCCCTATTCTATCATATGGGTGCGAAAGTTGGAAAGCCACAAAAACCACAGATAAGAGACTCGACTCCTTTGAAAAGAAATGGCTATGTACCATTCTGAATGTTAAGTGTAGTGACTTTAAATCTAACACTACTATAAGAGAGGAAAGCAAACAAACCTATATATCTTCCTTCATTAGACAAAGCCGTTGGACTTACATCGGCCATGTTCTCAAAATGAACAGCCAAAGAATTCCCCAGCAGTCACTATATTGGGTGCCACCTGGAGTAAGAAGAAGAGGGAGACCTAGAGAAACTCTACGAAGAACCATTAATAGAGAAGGCATGTCAATGAACCTAAACAACACGCAACAATTGAAAGACCTGGCAACACAAAGACAGAAATGGAAAGCTATGGTTTCTGCCCTATACGCCGCCTATGGCCCTGGAGGAACATAACATAACATAACATCAGAGAGTGAACGCAGAAGAAGCTACAAAACAATGTCATGAATTCTTGTCAGGTTTCATATAGATATCATCATCATCAGGTGTAATGCCGGTTGGCATAGGCGATATGGCTCTCCACAGCTCTCTAGCTCCAGTATTATGTATCAGGATTGCCCGTGTGGTGCCGGGCCCGAAAGGGGAGCATTGAATAGCAACACTGTTTACCTTCCATGCATGTCATAAAAGGTGACTAAGAAGGTTATGGGATGGAGTTGGCTGTCTCATCCCATATAGGGTCAGTGAGCCAATGCCATGCTGAAGTCAGATGTGTCAGGCCGAAAGGTGCAGATATCGCAGCAATGCTGGAAACCATGACACAACGCATTCCGTTCTCCAGACTTCATCCTGCTAATCTGCAGGAGTTTGAGAACGAATGCAGAAGAAGAAGATGTATCAGGATCACTGTTGTTTCCCTGCCATGCCAGATTGTTACACTGTCTAATATTTTCTCACGTTGTCAACCTCTGTTTCTGTTGCGTTCAATATTTCCTGTTATCATTGTGTTCTCCAAACTTCATTGTCTCGTACTGTGGCCACAAAATAAAGATTGTTTTTTTCTTATATTATTGATTAAGCTCTCTCTCACATTTGACTCTTTCAACACCTCCACATTAGTTTTCCTTGCAGTCCATGGTATTCTCAGCATTCTTCTTTAGAACCACATCTCTACTGACTCCAATTTCCCACTTTTCTGTTTGTTTATTGTCCAAGACTACATCCATATGTTAGTATAGGAGTTATATAGCACTACAGAACTCTCTTTCTCAACTTTAATGACAAGGTCATATTACAGAATATATTTTCATAATTCTGAATATTGTTTTTGTCTGTCATATTCTGCTACCCTATATACCACTTTTGAAAAAGTGCAACTTGAAACTCTGTACAAATTACAGAACAATTGCACTGATCAGTGTCATTCCAACAAAATACATCTCAAGATAATTATTAAAAGAATGGAACAACATATGAATGGAGAAGTCAATATATAGTTCAGGCAAGTTTGAGACAGAACAGTGGTACTAGGGATGTCATCTTAAACATGAGAAATTTAAGAGTGTGAGAGAGAAGTCCAGATAGTTCAATGCAGAACCTGTTTCATAAACTATGTAATGAAATTTGACTGCATAACATACCAGAGATTATGGAACATAATGGTAAGCATGGGCTTCTCACACCTTCTCATATTGCTCATTAAAATGATTTATCATGAGTAAGAGGCTTCTGTCCACCTCGAGGGAGAAACATCTGACTGGTTTTAGGTCCAAAAAGGATTCAGAAAGGGATGCTCCTTCTCACCACATCTGTTCAACATTTATACAGAAAACATCATGTGAAATGTATGAAAAGACCCAAATTATGAACAGTTTTAATTTCTTTATATTGGAGGACATGAGATTCCAGAAATTAGGTATGCAGATGACACCCTAATATCAAGAAGCCCCACAGGTTTACAACACATGATTATGTCAGTTAAACATCATAGCCAGGCACACAATATTTTCCTCGATGCAGAAAAGATAAACCCATGAGTTGGAACAAAAACTATCTGACATAGTAATTTTTACAGACTCTATTGTCAGTTTTGGAAGCACTTAAATATACCCTATATGAAAATCAAGATATTCTCGACATAGCAAGAGTAGCCCACAGTCTTATCTCTGCATATTAAATCAGTGTGACCATGCAATGGATTCCTGGACATAGTGATATAGCAGGAAATGAAGTAGCGGACAGACTTACAAAAAAAAAATCCATCAAAATAACAAAAGCAAAGACCTTGTAGTATGGGAACCTTCAAGCAGATTCTCAGAGACAACACCATGGAAATCTGGCTGAACAGATAGGAAATGGGCTGACTGGTTGAAATGTATTTAGTGAAATAATACGGCCTAAGGACAATAACAGCATAAACAATTTCTGCAGGAGAAACCAATCCCTTATCTTTCAGTTTTGAACAGGACGTGCACGGATGAATAACTATTTAAACCGTATCAAACTCTAGCAACTACCCACTTTTAGACACCGCTCTCATCCTAATGAAACAGTGGAACACCTCCTTATGAACTGCCCTTACCTTTCAACTGCCAGGACTTCTACAGTCACCCTTAACAGTCACTAACTTACTGTATGGATCACTAAGTCAACTTCAGAAGACCTGCTCCTTTTTAAGAATGGCATTGTGCTGACAAGAGTAGAATTATTATCAGCATAAAAAACTGATCAGCACTTGGGTATCAACAACTGGTGGCAACATATGGTTTTGAGAAAGAGACATTTACAATGGAAAGAAGAAAAAAAGACATCCCAAAAGATAATATTGGCATTTGAAATGAAATGTAAAAGGTCCTAAGAATATCATAGACAAAAAGATGAACCAACTCAGACGTCCATAAAGACCTGAACATTGAAGAAGACTGGCTCCTCAAAACTATCAAAAGACACAATGGTTTAGGAAGATTAATCATGGACAGAAAAATTCCAGGAAAGAGACCAAGAGGCAAAGACTATGATGGACACAGGATAGCGAAGACCTTCTGAACATAACATTGGAAGAAACTGGGCAGCTTGCACAGAACAAAGAAGCTTACAGAATAGAAATGAGGAAAACATTCTGTAAAGGATATGTCACATAGCTAGAAAGATGGTTATGATTATTGTAAACCTACGTTAATAATAATAATAATAATAATAATAATAATAATAATAATAAATAATAATAAGGCCAATAATCTGTAGGGGTGCTGCACTAGAGACATCAGCATGAAATACCCTCCAAACACCTCTGTCCTCAGCCATTCAGAGGAGTGTAAATCATGCCCAGACCATTTCTTGATGTTATCAAACAATAATTTTCTTTCACCGCCTCTTCTCTTTCCTCTTCTTCTCACCATCAACTGTTCCTTGCAAAATAGGTTTAGAAAGTTAGTCATGTCTCATTATGTGTCCACACCAAACAAGTTTATACCATTTCATCATTGCCAAAAGTGGTTCTTGATCATTTATAACCTGCAAGTTTGTTTATTTGCTGCCAGATGAATATATTACATTTATTATTAAATCAGCATTAATTATTACCAAATTCCAAAGGTAAAGCAAAAATTATGTGTTACTAAAGCAGTTAAAATATGACATATTATTGTGGCACAGTAAAAGAATCCGTTGTACATTAATTGTTTTTTTTCTTAATAGGAATTTTGTTAAAATTTCATCATGGATAACAAGTTTCCCATTTCTCATCCTGAAGTGGGTAAAATAGGTAAACTATTTTTATTTGTGCGTGCGTGTATATATATATATATATATATATATATATATATATATATATAAAATATATATATAAGCCCATTTATTGTTTACTGCATTTTTCTAAAGTTAGATGATTGAAAAATTTGTTCTTAGGGTTACCACAGATTTGGTCCTCAAAAGAATAGTGCTATAGTATATCATCATTATCAAGTGCCATCTCTGCAACGAAGGTTGGCTGCAGCAGACCAACAGATATCCAACATCCCCTGTCTCTTGTTTTGGTGGTGCACTCTGCTAGACTGTAACCTGTCCATCTTGTGATGTTACTCTTCCACTTGTATCTTTGCCTACCTCTTACCTGCCTCCCTTTGACGTTACCCTCAATCAAGTAAGGTCTTCAACAAGGTGCCATATCTTTTAATGTGCCCAAAATATTTTTTGCTTGATCTTTATTTCTTTTAATACTTCTTTTTTCATATTAAGTGTTGTTGGAATCTCTAAATTTGTTTTCTTCTCTTTCCATGATGTTCTCCCTATTCTTCTATATATCCACATCTCAAAGGCACCAGTTCTGCCTTCTAATAATGATATATATTACTGTTACACTATGGGATGCTTGGAAGTTAAAAAATGAAGATCTTGATAAAAGGAGCAATAATGGACAAAAAGAACAGTCTCCTTTCAGGAAAAGAAGACACTTATCAGAGCCATTATAAAATACATCAGTAAAGTGTTATCATATCTGTTAATATTCAACCCAAGTGCCTTAGCACATCAGTGCATTACAAACCTACTGATGCTCATAGTTTTCTCCTTTACACCTCTTCCCACCACTGTGATGCTGCCATTCTGTCATAATTTTTCCCATGTGTCAACTGTGTAGAATGGAAGATGCAGAGAAGAATACACAGCCCATGAGATGATGGACTTCTATCTCCTATACCCTGACAGGGTCCTTATGTCTGCCCTGCTTCAAGTGTGCAGTTTCTTGTGCCAAGACATCCTCAGTGATACTCATAGGACTTCCTTCATGGACAGGGTCAAACCCATTCGAACCTTTCACACACATAGTTCTATCTGTTGTGTCCTGTTCTGGCAATTTTCACTTCTTCAGCCTGATTCCCAGTCACCAGAGTATGCAGTGTTCCATTGCACCCTTCTGGTTACATACAAACAAGACAAAAATCTCAGGAATATCTTGATCCACAGTCATATCATGTCTAATTTCTCGAGTCACTTTGGCACCACCAGGTAGATGCTACACCTGAAGTCACAAAGTGCATTTCCATCAAATTTCCTATTTCTTAACAGAATTTTCACTATTAAAGAGGGTTTTATATGTGTGTCCCATAATGTCTTCTATGTCATCATTTGCAAACATTGCACCATGATGTACATAATAGAGACAGATAAGAGACTCAAAGACCGATTCCAACAACTTCACTGTATTAACCACAAGTCTGTAACTTCGGTTGCACACTTCAACAGCACAAACCATCTGGGTGCCAGTAATGTCCAAGGGCCTACCTTTAAATTAGGGCCCTTGACCTTGGATGAACAGACGATATGTGCATAAGAGCCGGTATATGCACCAATGTGGTACACTTCAGCCTTTTGGTATTAACATGCCTAATTCCCAGGCATAGACATCTTGTTGTATTCTGTCCATTTTCTGTTTGTTTTGTTTTGTCTCTATCATTCTAATTTTTACATTTCAATTTATCATTCATACTCTTTCCAGCTTGTATTTCAACTAGCTCTGTTATTTGATCATGTATAGTGCTTTTACTTGCTGTGTGTTATATTGTGTTCTGGTTAAGACATGGTCAAAATGTCATTTGGTGTGACTTTCCAGTGATGAGAAAAATTTCATTACCTTATTTTTTCAATTTTCACTTGCCAGAATGCAGTTTTGCTACACAGTTGTTACTACCATTTTTAGTATTATTCAGTACGAAAACATGGCTTCATCCTACTAACTAGCAGGAGTTTAAGAATAAATGCAGAAGAAGAACAGTCATTTTAATTTAAGTACATTGTGTTGCTACTTACAGCAATAATTTATAATGTTTTACTTACAGATAACCTCGCTTTGCGAATGATCCCTGGATTAATAAGTAACAAGTACAGGGCTGTAGACTATGCTCGTCTTCATGCAGAATTAAGAGAGAAGAGGTTTGGTTCTATTAAAACATCTATGAAACTGGCAAAAATTGAGAAGAAGTCACAACAGCATAAGGAAAACACTATAATAAAGCAGCATCAACTTCTGTGGCAGAAAGAGTTCTTAAGGTTGCTGCATCTTCGCAAGAAGGTTAGACAATAATGAATGCTATTAATTCATCTTAGGTTTGATATAAATATGAGACATATGGGCCAAATATTAGAACAAATTCTGCAAAGTTAATTTTCATTACAATTGATACAAAACTTATGTTGCTCATACATTGTTGGAATTGTTCAAAGAAAGTAAAGAATTCAAGTCAATAATGGTTAGTGGATTCATCTCACTATTGGTTGAACACAACTAGATTGAACTTTCTCATGGTTTGAAGGTAAATCATTCATATGTACTGGTAATGTGATTCAATATATTAATCTATTTTCTATTCTCTATCCCCAGGTGTATGATGGTAAGAATATCCACACTTATCATTAAGGGTAGGGGTGGTGACTGGGAGCTTTAGCTGTCTATCTAGGCCAGATGTGTCACCTTGGCTGCATTGAATCCGTATTTGTTCAGTGTTGTGTTGATGTTATCTATCCATCTTGTTCTCGATCTTCTTCTGGCCTTGTATTCGGATCTTCTTATGTTATATGTTCTTGTTGTTAGTTGGTTATGGTTCATTCTCATAAGGTGTCCAAACCATTTTATTTGTTCTTTCTCAATTTATTCAGTGCACGGTCTTGTAACAATTCTTCTCTGATTTCATCATTTCTCATTTTATCTAGTTTTGTCACTTTTGCAGCTTTTCTCTGGCATCTCATCTCACATGTTGTAAGTTTTCTCTGCTGGGCTCCTGTCAGCGCCTATGTCTGACATTGATAGCAGATTGTTGGTATAAAAATACTGTTATCATCTGTCTCTTGACTTTCATCTTGATCTTTGGGTTGAGCAGTAATGGTGATAGCTGGTATGTCACTATGTTTGCTTTCTGGCATCTTGTCTCGATATCTCTGTCTAATTTTCCGTTGTCTGTGAATATACTTCCCAAGTATTTAAATTCAGAAGTTTATTTCATTTTGGTTTTGTTTATTAATATATTCACTGGATTTAGTGACTTGCTGATTTTCATTACCTCTGTTGTCTGCATATTTATTTTCATGTTATACTTGGTGCATGTCGTGAGTGCACTAATATGTTTTTGTAACTGCTGTTCCTCTTCGTAGATAAGGCATTGATCATCAGCAAATAGCAATTCATTGATTGCGTTATTGAATTCCTCATCAGATTCTTCTCTTATTGCTGTACTGTTTACTTTCTTGTTTTGGTATTCTTTTGTTATTCTGTCCATGTATATGTTAAAAAGTATAGGTGAGAGCACACATCCTTGTCTTACTTATGATTTTGTTTCGAAAGATGAAGTCATTCCATATGTAGTTCTTACTTTGGCAGTTCTGGTAAAGGGCTTTTATATTTGCTAATAGTTGACCTCTGATTCCATATTTTTCTAGTGTTTCCCATGTAGCATTTCTATTGACTCTATCAAATGCTTTTTTCCTGATCTATGAATATTGTGTTTAGTTCTTGATCATGTTCTAGTACATTTTCACTTAGTTTTTCACATTAGTGGCACCTACAAATACAGAACTAGTTGAGTAGCAATGTCCTATATATGATATGTTTCAGTTATTTGTGTATTATTTAAATGATTTTCAGTGCATTTTTTTATCATTTTTATCAAAAATGATAATCATATTTTTATCACTAGAAGAGCTCATTTTATTATTTTGAAACAAATTAGTGAGAACTATTCAACACAATTGTTGGAGACAATTTATTTGTGGTTTGTATACAATAATAATAATACAAACCTATTTTCAGACAAGCCAACAATCATAATTTCCCTTTATTATACCACTCAACAGTTACAAAACACTTGAAGATTCATGATTTACTCTGAAAATGGCAGCATCATGAGCAACAGTTAAATTTCTTTTCAAATATAGAAACAGTTTTTAGTGAAAGTTTTAGTATTTTCTTGTTTTCTGTCTTTGTACCTATAAATGAATACACCCTTACCAGTCAGGATCATAGTGATACCACATTGGATGCTTCAGCACACAGTCATAGGTTTACCACATTGGATCCTTCAGCACACAGAGTTCTCCAGCAATTTATGTTTTCAGTAATGTGGAGGAGTGAGGAAAAATCTTGTCCTTTCCATTCCTTGATGTTGTCTGTTCATGTCTTTATTTGCCCTCCTCTGCTTGTACCTATGCAGTGGATTAAAATAATAGATTTATTACAGCCTGGCAGTAAACAGGTAGACACCATTGTTAGCTGAAATAGCTAAAATCATAAAGAGAAGTTTAGAGCAGTGTCTTACAATGTGATACACATACCCACATGAAAGGGGAGGGGGGGAGGAGATGCAATTTCAATATTTTGTGGAGTGCCTATTTATACTATGATCTTATGAAATTATAGTGGATTTTATGCGGGGGGGGGGGGGGCGCACACAGATGGACAGCACATTTTTGTGTGGAGATGTTGAACCAAAAAATTTTAAGAACCAAAATACAAGAGCAAACTCTGAAGAATAGGTAGGTTTTAGGATGATTTAAAGCAACTTTGATAGAATAAAGTAGACATATTAGGGAGGTTTTAGAATTATTTTTAAACATTTTGATAGAATAATGCATGACATATTTTAAATTACATACTTTAAACATTATTGTTTCCTCAGATAGAGGCAGGAATAGAGTCACATATAAAGAGAAACCGTGAATCTGACAATTGTGATCAGATCTATAAAGACTTTTCCTACTATCATTCAAGACTTTCATCTGATTTTGATGATTTTAAGAAAGCAACAACAGGTCCAGTATGGAACTTGAGGTCTAACTATTTTCAAATCAATAAAAATAAATAGCAATATAATTTGAAATTGTAAATCAGTTAGTTAGTCAGCATATCATGATACTCCGGACATAACCATAGGTGCTCCATCTTATATTTAGTATGTCTTCCTATCTGTCTGCCTGCCTGTCTATCTATCTATTTATCTATCGCCTTTTATCTGCTTATGCTGTAACGAATTGCAGGATTGAATGTTGATCAGTTTTTGGGCTATTGCATGTCTGGTCACTTGACATGCAGTAAAACTGTGCCATGTCAGAATGTTGGTAACTTCTTCAATCCATCTTCTTCTTGTTCTAGCTCTGTATCTTGCTATTTCCAATTACATGCTGTATGCTCTTGCCGCTGGCCAATAAGGGTTCATTCTCATTTGTTGGGAGAACCATTTCACTCTCAGTTTTTCAATATATTTGACCACTGATGTTGTTCCAACAGTTCTTGTAATCTCATTTCTCACATAATCTCTTCTTGTTCTGTTCACTGCTTTTCTTAGACATTTCATTTCATACATTGGAATGTTTCTCTCTTGTTCTTTAATTAGAGTCCATGTCTGACTTTGAAAACATAATGTTGGGATGAATATTGAATTTATGATTTGCTTTTTTGTTTCCATCGGGATAGATGTGTGTTTCAAAATTGGAATAAGTTCATAATTTACGTAGTTGGCTTTTTGAATTATTGTCTTGAGATCTTTGTCCATTCTTCCATCAGCTAGTATGTCTTTCCGCATGTGGTAACTGCAACTGACTATACCAGTTCTGTGTTGGTTGATAACTCTTCTTTTGATTCTTAAATGCCACTCTTTATGGGCAATACCATGTTTCACTCTCAGATCCTGCATCTGCAGCCCTGCAAGCACTAGATTTATTTCATCACCTATTTATTGTAGTATAGCTCACTGCACTGTGTTCTGCAACTCATAAACTAGTGCAACACCTTCAACAAGTATTAACACAAATTAAATGTGAGAAATGTGTGAAAATGCTGATGGCTAATAGTCCTTTTGCTATTTTGTTTGTATTCTGTAGGGATGATTTGCGATACTGGCTTATGGAGAATCATGAGGATTTGAAATTAGGATCACCAGATATAATAGAAAAACATGCTGAAATCACATCAGTAGCTGCTGGTGTCAGAGATCAACAGAAGAAAGTATTGGAAAAGCTTTGCCAGGAACAGCAAAAACTTGAAGCAGAGTTGAAGAGAGGTTTACTATTTTTATTTGTTTCCATACTCACACAGTGTTGAAACTGTAGAAAGTAACATGGAAATCTACTAATAAATGAATAATGTTACACATAGCTGTATCCTTCTAAATTTGTGCACATGTGTGTGTGTGGGAAAATAAGAATGTGTTTATTTTTGTATGTTTAAACAATGTGGTAGCAATCACTCAATATAAGATTAATGATTATCTGGCAGTACACTCTGAGCATATCCATAGACGCTCTGTCTCTTTCAGCAGATGGGCAAAATATGCACATGCTGATCATTCCTGTGGTGTATCTATTGTATATTTTCCTAGTCCTACCCATCTAGTCCCCTTCTATTATCTCCCTGATTGTATAATACTGTACATCTTATATCCACATAGTATAAAAATAAAGGGGATTATAGTGATTAGTTGAACTAATGGCTTAAGTATGAAAGATCAGGGAATTCCCATAGGAATTTATCATAGCACATGTTGAAGGATATGTTTATTGATATATATATATAGGCCTATATGTATAGGGTAGCCCGGGGTAAAGAGACATACAGGGTAAAATATCGTGGCAGGTTTTCTCCAAATCTATTGGTTCTTCCGATACTGCATGTGACTAGGGCAGGTGTCAGCTTTCCAATCTTTAACGCAATGAAGTTTTATAGGTCAAGGGCAAGTAAATTTTCAACAACACTGAATATTATATTTTCACTATGTTCAATCTATTTTTCAGCAACTTCTCGTACTCTGTCTGCTGTTATCATTACAGCAACTTCTCGTACTCTGTCTGCTGTTATCATTACTGCAACTTCTCGTACTCTGGTGTTATCATTACTGCAACTTCTCGTACTCTGTCTGGTGTTATCATTACAGTAACTTCTCATACTCTGTCTGCTGTTATCATTACTATCGTGGATTTTTACAATATTTCAACTGAGATATATGTTGTGTTGTTAAGTAATTAAGCATATTATCTTGTCAGGCTACTTTATTTTTCATTGGAATTTATGATAGTTGCTAACAATGCGATTTTTTAAAACATATGTTCAAGAAGTCTCATTCTACTGTATACACGTAGCTGTATGTTTTCAATACTCTCACCAATGTTAGATGGATGGATAAGCTATACAGTGATGGTAGTTTGGTCTCTCATAGTTAAGCCTAGTTTTCAGAATACACTAAAACATGAATAGTGCAACACTTTTAAAACAACAATAACAAATTCAGATTAAAAAAGATGGGGTATGGTATATCTTTGTGTCACCAGAAAAAAGTGCACTTATATATATTATACATGCATATTTCCAGTGGCAATATAGGGTGGTGAGGCATGGACATTAAATAAAACATAAAACAATAGCAAAGAGAATCGCTGCTTTAGAAATGAGATGCCACAGAAGATTTATACGTATATCATGGACAGCTAAAAAGACAAATAAAAAAGTGTTAAGATCAATAAACATAGAAGAGGGGTGGATCCTTAACAACATATGTTGTATGATGGTATAATTATCATATAATTTTTATTGACAAGAAGCATGGAAATGCAACCAAAAAGACAAAAATAAATACATAAAATTGTATGATTTTGTAAATTGTGCACAATAGGCCCTATATCAATATATTTATTCTTACAGAACAGCTGATGGGTTTGTTTCCTGATACTTTGTCTAAGCATGCAGTATCTGGTGGAATTCCTAAAGAAGCCATAGACCTGACATGCCCAGACACCAAACTGAAATCTGATGTACTTGGAGAATTCATTATCATTGATCAAAAATATGAATCAGTTATAACTGAACTGAAGCAAAGATATGCATTAGCATTGAGGTAAAATGGTTGAGAGAGATATTTTAGTATGTTAACTTGTAACGTGTAACTTAAAATATTATTGTATTTAGCTAAAGCAGACTCTTTAAAACATTTACTAACAAACTGCTACTTGGCAATGAAAGTCAGAATGGAAGGATTCAATATTATTTATAAACAATGCTGCGTTATGGATGTAAAAAATAAACAATTAATTGTATTTTCCTGTACCCTACATTTAATACTCAGAGTTGATTGAATTTGTACATATTGATCATCAGCATTTACTATTAGTGTAGTAGACCTTCTTTTTATACAGAATATTGACAGAATTTGGGGTAAAAATTCTGAATTTTTGAGATAATTTGGGCTGAAGTACAGAATGACACTTCTGGAAATTGATATGCATAATAAAAATACAATTCTTAAGAAGGTTAAGCTATCAAATTAAGAAAAACAAATTTATTTTAACTGATTCAGCACATAATTATTTTAGAGTCTGGACGGAATAATTTTTTTTATCTCCAAAAATGCTACATACATACACCCATTTGACTTAATTTATGTCTAAAAATTGTTTAATACTCAGATGACAGCATACAAACATGGCCATCATGATATTTATGATGATTTCATGACTATAAATCTAAATATTATTTTTTACTATTTTAGTAAAACATTATAATTTTAGTATAGAAAAATGGTTGTAATTTTTATTAAAATACTGAGATATTATTGATTTTGATAATTAAAATTACATCCGAAAACTCATGAGAAATAATTTGTCAGAAAGCTTCTATTTCATTTTACTATCCTTTTATCAGCAAGAGTTGTCCAACTTCAGAAACTATATCGCAGTTTGTTACTAATTTCAGTACACAAAAAATTGATATTAGCAGTGATTCATCACTAAGCAGCTGTTTTCTGTGAATCTGATGTTTCTACATCTGCTTTTGTTAGCGGACCTATAAGTATGTGATACATAGGACCGACTTATGTTTCAATAATGGGAAAAACTGCCTTTCAGAATATCCGAGTCTAACAACTTGAAACCAAGATAAATACTGAACATCTACCTGTAATTTATTTCATTAACCAGGGTTAAAATAAAATAAAAACACAATAACATAATTGTAAAAATAATAGGAATATACTCATCAGTGTTTTAATTGATCCTTTAGTAATATTATGTACTGTTTGTAAAATCAAATACCAACTAAGCAAAATATAAATTTCAAAAAACATGTATAATAATATGTCCCATCACACATACAATTTTTTTAAATGTGTGTACTGTACTTATATATTCAGCTCAATTAGTGTAATTTTCTGCCATGTTTTGCATAAATGCATTAGGTGTAATAAAAACTAACTTCTATATTTTTCTTCTTCTTCTTTCGTTCACTTGAAACATGTCTATATCTGTAATTCTGTCTCCTTAATAAAACTCACTGTCTTTTGTAGTTCATACAGTGTCCCATAGAGTTTTGATTCCAGTGTTGTTTCCTCTGGCCAATATGTCTGCCTCAGCGTTTCATGCTCAGAACACTCTTGAAGTATATGTTTGGCACTCTGTGCTGCCTGTCCACATGTACACATGGCTGTGTTGCCAATCTTGAACTTTGTATACATGTGACTGCGGAGTCGGTTGTGTCCTGTTCTGAGACGTAGAATTATAACTTGTTCTGGTCTGTTCATAATATGATAGTCATCTTGTGTTGGTGTTTGTGGCTTTCTTATTGACTTGATCATCTGTTTTTTCTGATGGTAGGTGATTGGTATATCTGGTTGGTCTTCGGCAGCACCTTCCTTAGCCAGTTGGTCTGCTTTTTCATTTCCTGGTATTCCACAGTGAGAGGGTATCCACTGCATGGTTACCCTATACTGGTAAGACAATTCGCTAAGTAGTTTTTTCAAGTCTGTTAGTTTTTCAGACTGGAGAGCTTGAAGCACTGACCTTGCATCTGTCAGGAATACCACAGGCTGTAGGTCAGAGTTGGAGTTCAGCAGTTTTTTAGCTGCCACACTAATTGCCTGGATTTCTGCATCATAATTATTGCAGAATTTTCCTGTCGGTGTTCTGATTGTATCTCTAGGCTTGTGTGGATATTCTATATATACACCTGCACCTCCATTCCTCACGGCATTCTGTGCTGACCCATCTGTGTATACTCTGACCCATATATCTTGTGGATATTCCTCATCCAGGAAACTGAGGGTGACTGTCCTTCGCTGCAAACTGTTCTGTTCGTCCACGCTTAGTATTCCTTTCACATGGGTCTGAATATATATTGGCATTCCATGTCTTTCACTCCACGGGGTTTGTTCTGGTACAGGCCTTAAGGGGCTGTCAACTTCAGGTAGGTCTGTAAGTTGTCTGCGGAGTCGTTTAGCTTGATGGATAAAGCTGCTTCTTTTCAGTCGTCCCATTGCTAGATTTTGGAATCTTTCCTTCATTGGATGACTTGGCATACACTGAAACTTTTCTGCCTGAATTAGTACTTTTGTGTCTCTGCGTTCGCCAAGTGTTTGCATTCTTCCCATTTTCTGCATCTCTGCTATGGGTGTTGATTTCATTGCTCCCAACATTATTCTAAGTGCCTGGTTTTGCACTTTATCTAGATCTTGCAATGTGGTGTTTGATGCAGGACACCACGCAGCTGAACCATATTCCAGATGTGGTCTTATGCCTTGCTGGTAAACTTTACTGAGTATATTCCCACTGGCTCCCCATGTGGTTCCACTTAGTTTTCTCAGGATAGCTAACTTCCTCCTGGCTTTTGTTGTTGCTTTGTTTATGTGCTGCTTCCATGTCAGTTTATCATCAAAAGTAACTCCGAGGTATGTGGGTTGTTTGTCTTCTTTCAAGAGCTCTCCATCTATTTTGATATGACCGGCTTTTTGTTGTGGTGAGAGGGTAAAAAGTGTAGTGCTGCACTTATCTGTGTTAATGCTGACGCACCATCTATTAGCCCATAAGGTTATGGCATCGATAGCTCTTTGTATTTGTTTAGTGGCCACTGTCGCATGTTCTTCTGTGCACCAGATCACCAGGTCGTCAGCATACATTGCCACTTTGATCCCGTGTGGTAGTTCAGCAACTAGGTCATTGATGTAAACCAAGAAAAGTGTGGGCGACAGGACTCCTCCCTGGGGGACTCCATGACGCAGTAGAACTTTCTTGCTCTTGCGACCATCTAATTGTACCCTGGCTCTTCTATTATGCAGGTATGCTTTTACCCATTTATACATTCTTGAGCTAACCCTGCAATTTCGCAATTTCTTTAGGAGCCCTTCTTTCCAGACCTTATCAAATGCTTTCCTGAGGTCTATCCATGCTGCTAGTACCAGTTTCTTATCTTGGAAGGCATCCTCAATCTCTTGGGAGAGGTAGGTTGCCTGATCTTCAGTAGAGTAGCACTGTCTGAAACCTGCTTGCTGTGATACCAGAAGGTTTTCACTTTCTAGGTACCACTGCATCCTAAGATTGATAATGCGTTCCATTGTTTTGCATAGACAGCTTGTGAGGCTGATGGGCCTGTAGTTGGAGACTGTGTTGCCATCTTTTCCTGATTTGAGGAGTGGTATCATTATTGCTTCTCTCCACGCCTGTGGTACATTACCCGTGGACCAGCTTGTGTTAAAGATCTGCAGTAGCTTTGCTCTTGCTGCAATTCCCAGGTTTCTAATCATTTCATTGGACACTCCATCAGCTCCAGGGGACTTTTTCATTTTCAATTTGGATATTGCATGCTCCAGTTCTCTCATTGTGATTGGTGCCTCCATGACTTCAGGTATAGGTTCGCCTTGTCCAATGTTTTGCTGGTTCTCTCGAACCTCCTGTTGTTTGTCTGGGCTGACTTTGATGTTATTGTCTTCTGCAAAGGAATCTGCAAAGTAATCAGCTGCATGTTTACCTGTTAAAATGTTTTTATCTTTATAAAGTGTGATCCTGGTATTTCTCCCTGTACCTTCATCATTTAGTTGTTTTACAAGTTTCCATAATTTCCTAGTATCTCTTTCTAGGTTCAGCGACTCTGTTTTTTCTTTCCAGCTGTTCCGTCTGGCTTGTAACTTGGCTCTTTGAAATTTAGCCTTTGTTTGCTGATATTTGTTGTGATGTTCTTGGCTAGGTCTGTTCTCAGCCTGCTTTCTAGATATTTCCATCTCATTTTGCAGCTTTTCCAGTTCATCATTCCAGTAGGGTTTGTAGTTTTTGCGTGCCCCCCTGGGTATGGTTTTACTAGCAGCATGTAGTATACATCTATTAAATTCACTCACTGCTCTATTGATGTCTTTGTCCAAGTTCATGTCCTTAGCTAGAACACTGGTTAAATGCTGGTACATTTTCCAGTCTGCCCTCTTATAGTTCCACCTAGTGAGCGTGCTGCTGTCCTTGGTATATTCATTGTGAATTTCCAGAAATACTGGTCTGTGGTCACTACCCCCAAGCTGCTTTCCAACGATACGTGTGATGTTCCATTCCAGGCCTGGTGAGTAGAATGCCAGGTCTGGTGTAGAGGTGGTGTGCCATGCTCTCGAGTAGAAGGTTGGTGAGTCTGCTGGCTGGTTAATAAGAATGAGATTATTTTCATCCTGCCAGCTCTCAAGTTCCTCACCTCTCTTGTCGATATGATCGTAGCCCCAGCTCTGAGAGTGGCTGTTGAAGTCACCACACACCATAAGCCTTTCTTTGTCTGGAATTATGTCTAGTGCCAATGGTTTATCATTTGGGCAGTAGTAGTTCAGGAGATGGAATTCTGCACTGTCTGTTTTTAGGTGGAGCATCTGGTATTCTGCCCCATCCATGTATACTTCCAGCTGACATGCACTGATATTGTTTTTAACTAGTGTCAGAATTCCACCCTTTCGCCTGTCTTTTCGGTCAGATCGGTAGCACTGGTAGCCTCTGATTTTGAAGGCTATGTCGCTGCTGAGGTGTGTTTCTTGGATACAGCATATATTAACTTGTTCTTCACTGAGGACATTTTCAAGTTCCAATTTTTTGCTGTATCCATCTCTTTTACTGTTGACACCCTCAGCATTCCAGTGCATTATTTTTATTGGTCGTTTGTTTGTTTGGCCAGTAGCTCTATTCCCTTGCCTCCTGGCTCCTCGGGGCAATTGAGAAGGACTTCCAGTAACTGAGGTTGGGCCCTTTCGAGGTATAGGGCCCGGCACCGTCCCTGCCTGAACGTCCGCCACAGGGCAGGCACCATAACGTTTATTAGATGCAGACATGTTTCCATTGTGTTTTATGCGTGGCAACCTGATTATCTGTGCGCCTTTTGGCTGGTTGCCTCCGTCTTCAGCACTCTGCTTACTTGGGCCGGACTATGGTCCTGCTCGAGTGGGAGTGCCCGACCAGTCTTAGTTTCCAGCCTCTGATGGCTGAACTAAGCCCCATCACCACTTCAAGGTTCTGGCCTCGATGGGGTAACTTCTATATGATTTCCAATTCATATAAATTTTGTTCATTGTCATTTATATAATTTAAGCAACATTTTGTATTAACAGTTACAAATATAATTGAAATCTATGGACTAACACTTCATTGAAAGATCACATTTGTGATAAGGACACACATAGAATTGTATTTTGAACAAAATGCTGTAATGATGCATTACTTTATCATTTAATTTAAACCGGTTCTTTCCTAGTACACGGGTCCCAGTAATTTAACGGTGGTAACAGGAGTAGGTGTTCTGTGCTTGATGACATGAAGATGGTTACAGTGGCGGTTGCTGAATCTTTAGCCAGTTTTATCGATGCTTGCTGTAGCATTTACATATGATCACATAAATGACAATGCAGTATTCACATGTAAAGGCCCCATCAGTGGTGAAAGTGGCCTTAGGAAATGATACGGAGTGTATTTGAACCACATAAGGACATGTATAGTAATGACTGTATGGGCATCGAACTGTGCTGAAATGGTCAGGAACAGAAGACCTAAGGTGGCTGTGGATGAAAATGTCATTAATTTTTTGGCCCGTCTATAATAGATAATCAACGATACCAACCACCAACGATAGATAATCGTCTTATTTTTTAGTTGGGTACCCTCATGCTATTTGGACTCAATTCTGACCACTCTTTTATCTAGTTCTCAGTTGGTGTGGTCTTTGTCTTTATTCATTATGTTCTGTCATTTACATCATATTTGTGTACGTTTCATTTCCACATATATTTACGTTTTTATGTACTTCCTTTTCCTATCCTTCCGGCATCTCGCATCCACATTTCACTTGGACACCTGTGTGTGTCATTGTCATTTCTACTCAATGTCTTTTGATGTTATGTGCATATCTTGATAAAGACCTTTTGGTCGAAAAGTCAATTATGTCCTGTGTATTGTTATTTGTATGATTATATCCTATGTATTGTTGTGTGTATTATTCCATGTGAGCATCAGACAGTAAGTAATAGTGTGTTAATCATCGTTCAGTAAGACTTCATTACCTGTATCTCAGGTAAATACTATTTTCAAACTGTTTTACCACAGTATTACCTTTTATTGATTGTCCTTTTATTATATTAGTATCTCAATTTTGAAAACACAATAGGCCTAGGTCTAACTAATAAATGTTAACATGATTCATAGAATCAAAATTATTCACAAATTAATAATAATGATAAGACCCATAACCCGTAAGGGTGCCAAACTGGATACATTAACACAGAAAGCTCTCCAAACAGCTCTATCCTCAGCCATTCAGAAAAGTGTAGAAAAATTACATCCAGACCATTACTTGATGTTATTTATCCAGGATTTTTTCTATCCTCCTCACCTCCTTCCACCATTGACTGTTCCTTGCAAAATAATTTTAGAAAAACGAGTCATGTCTCATTACATGTTCAAACCTAACAAGTTTATGCCATTTAACTACTGCCAAAAGTGGTTCTTGATAACAATAAAGTTGTTTATTTGTTGCCGGACAAGTATATTTGTTATGTGTTCTATATAGCTAATTATTAACAAAAGTCTGCAGCACATGTTTTCAAAAGACTAAATTCTTCTTTTTTTGTCTGCATTGAGTGTCAAACTTTCACATCCGTAATAAATGTATACCTAGCACCAGCGATTTGAATAGATTGATCTTTACTGTAATACTGATCTTATTTTTTCTAAATCATATTTAACCTTGCTTGGCAGCCATCGCCATCTTAAAATCTTAACTTAACCTTTATGACGCTTATGTAAACACTTGTCTGCACACACAAAAAATGGTGGCCATCGCCGTTGTCGACAGACGTCATCCAATGAAATATCATGTTAAATAGACGTACCAGAGCCTGATTGGTCAATGCACATAATCAGGAAACATGCGCAATTGAAGCCAGTACATTTCTACATCTGTCATGATCATTGTGAAAATGTCTAGGTAGAAGTAACACGTTTTATACCAATTAATCTGAGCACATCTGCACACCGGTACAATGCCATGATGGTGAATCAGATTTATAGACCGTTGTATCATTGTATTTTGAATAAAATAACATTGAATAGTGACTTGAATCATGAATTATTGGGTTATTTAGTTTCACAGTAGTGAATATACAGAATGCCATGTTGGTTTGGGGACTTGTAGATGTTTGATATCGAATATGTTGAAGTGGCACCAAAAATGACTCTAGGCCTAAGCTCAAAGAATGGTTTTACTTCAAATATATATGTTTTATATAGTTCCCCCTGGCAATATTTTGATAATTTTGCAATGAAAGAACATAAATACAACAGATTTGTGTGTGATTTAGTGTACAGTGTTGCCAAGCAATTCGATAAGTAAGAGAAGTTATTTCTTTAACTAATTTTTGTGTATTTATTTGTTATAAAATACATGTTTTTGTGAAAATCATCTTTACCACTTTCTCATACGTCTGGTATCACACACACATGTACATAAATTACACCAATATATGCAGAATTCAATTCTTTATTTATATGTGCAAATATTATTTAAATATCTCTAACAACCAAAACATTATCACATTTTCAAAACAGCCACCATCAATAATGCAAATTCTCAAAAAAGAATCCGGTGGCAGGAAGACATTTTGAATTTTTTAATCCGGCTTATTAAAGGTTAATCTCACTTCCCTAGTTACCCTCATTCACAAATTAAAAGGGATTGATTTGCACATGATATGTTAATAACAAACCTCCATTTTCCAAATTTCTTCCTATTATAAGAATTGTAAACACAAGATGAAAAAACTGATATAAAACATAAATCTGATGTAATCTTCTGCCACATGCATCAAATTTCACATAGAAAGTGTTTACTTCCTGTTGGAAGTACTTCTGGTTAGTCTAAATGTCTAAAAATGAAAAAAAGGCACATTCTGAACTAATCATCTCATGAGATGAATCGATGGAACTCAACCATCTGTCAACACAGATATTACATTGGAGTTGAACAGTCATAGTTTAATATATTTACTTGTTGTTGTTGATTTCTAGATATTTGTTAGGTGGTTGGATGCACTTGATGCCAATGCAATTCTGGTAGAAATCTGATCAAAATAATATATTAAACAATAATTAAAGCACAGCTTGTATAGGACATTGCTATTTAATTATTTTTGAATCTTTAGGAACTACTAAAAATAGAATGGCATTGTTAGCGCAATATGGACAATATCAGCTTTCAAACAACGAGAAAGTTAGACAGAGTTGTGTCTCTGAAATGTGGCCACTAAACCACCCTACGAATGAGCCAATTATAATATATTTAAGCATCACTAAATCATAGATTTTGAAATTCCTGTTGACTGGTTCCATAAATGTTTACAGCTATTCAAAGAACTTGAATTAACTGCTATTGTGTTACCACTTTGAAAAATGTATATGACAAAATGCTAGATAATTTTTTAGTGATTGCTAAGAAAAAATTCAATCTAAAGGCATAATACATCCTTCTTGATACTCTGGGTAAATACCAACTAATTATTCACAAAAATAATGGCATGTTTATTTGGGTTTAAAATCCAAGCAGGAGATTATTCCTTGGGTAATTAATCTGGAAATTTCTGGAAAAGTGGACTTTTCTACCACAGTGAATCTTTTATTAAATAGTTAATCCTTGAACTATGTTTTTCAACAGTGTTGCTGGGACCGAAGGAGAGCAAAGAATAGTGACACTGTTACTTACCATGCATATGAGTAGATTCAGGAGTTTTTGGGGTGGAGTTGGCTGTCTCATTCCATTGAGGGTCAAAATGACTCAGAAGACATGTTGAAGTTTGATGTATCAGGCTGAAGGGCACACATATCACAGTCAAGCTGTAAACTGTGAAAATGAATTCAGTTCTCATAATTATATCCTGCTAATCCACAAGAGTATGAGAATGAGTGCAGAATAACTATGGTTAGGTACTAACCAATCATCATACTTCTATATTTATCTATTTGGGAACATTAAATATTATTAAAATTAATAATCATACAGTATTTATATCTTCTTATAGTACTTGCTATGTGTCTGTGGTTATAATTTTTTTCCATATCTTTCTGTCTCATATAGGCCTACTGCCTGCATTTCAAATTCTGACGTTTCTGTATATCATGATGTTCTTTTTGTCTGTTCCTCTTGCCCTTCATTTTTAATCCCTTCTTACTCTTCAGCTTTCCTTCCTTCTTGCTCTCCAAGTTCCCTCCTCTCTTACTTTTCAACTTTAATGTTAGAATGTTCTTCCCTTTTTCCCATCAGATGACTGTGGACAAAATGTGGACTGCCTTCATTTGATACAAATAATAAATTCTCTTCATGAGTTAACTTCTTTCAAGAGATCTTCATTTTTAATCTGTCCAATATGTTCTCTTCATTCTTATAGATTTTAAAATAAATATAAACATTATTTATGAATTCACAGCAAACTTGTTGAACTATTAGCTGTTAAGTTAATATAATTTTGTAATTGTAACATATTGTAAGTTTAAGTAGATAAATATTCTAAGGTATTAAAATACTACTCTGGTTTTAGCTCAGATGAATTTGGTGGCTGGGACCCAGATGACCATTTTAAGTTTGTTGCTATCTACGATCAGCATCCAGTAGAACTACCTAATCGAAGAATGCTTCTATTTGATCGTCTCAAACGTCAGTTACCAAACAAATCTCATTCCATTTTGGTAATAAATCAGTGCCTATTACTATTAAAATATATTTGTTGAAACATTTGTATTTTTACTAAGTGATTTGTTCTTATTTATTTTATGCATCATTTATTTTACTGGTAAATGCAAGAAAATGAAATGAGCTTGATGTTTTTTCAAGATTGAAGTATGTAGACACTAAAAGTTAAAGTTTTAATCATGGGTTAAACTATGCAGAATGTTTAAATTCTGTCATGCTGAAATATACAAAGAATACATTGACTTTGTGGTATGAAAATGTTTATAAGTATATTCAAAACAGGATATTTTTTTGTTGAACTATTCTTAGTGCATATGAAACATGTAGATTATGAGTATATTGTTAGAAGATTTTAAACTTATTTACATCATAGCTTTATTATTTGAAGATGGTTTGATGCAACATCCTATTACTCAAAGTTGCTTATGCATTGATATTACTCCATTGCATAGAGAATCATCTTCTCTATGCAATGGAGTAATATCAATGCATAAGCAAATTTGAGTAATAGGATAGTTAATTAGTTAGTTAGTCATCGAATCATCATCACTGTAAACTGGACATGTCCATAGGTTGCTCTGATATCTACCTGTGTGTATCCACCATTACACTTCTACTAACAGTACAGCTCCTATGCTGGTTGACCATCATTCTTCTGCACCCTCCAAAATGTTCACGTTTAGCAACACCGCATTTCAAACCCTGATCTTTAATCCTGGCCATTGAAAAGGAATCATTACCCACACTAGTCTCACTCTCGCGTGCTATATCTCTTAAGGAGTTACAAATGTCAGCTCGATCCATTACCCTGTGCCACAATCGCTCATGAAGCCAGTTGATCTGCTCTTTTATTGCCTCAAACACCCACATGCCCTGGCATGAAAATAAATGTAACCACTTTCAGCCTTGCCTTTCTCAAGACCTCAATTCACTGTTCACGAATGAGACCCACTTGTACCTTCCTAATAATACTCATAGAGTCACTCCAAGATGCAGACCTGCGTTTCCTTCTGTGTGCATACCCATTCAAATGCCATGGTCACTGCCATAATCTCCATGGTCATGCTACTTGTAGTAACCGAAAAGGCCCCACTCTCCTCCCTGATCGTTTAACCTGCGCACTGAGCTGTGAAGGCCCAAGTACTGCGAACATGTCTAATCACAAATCCATCAGTGTATATAATCACATCTCCCTCTTAGGCATTCTCACTAACCAAAGCCTGCACTTCTTTCTCCACAGCTGTGGGACACCATTCTCTGCATTCCCTGCTAAGTGATATTACTACTCTCAAACGGGGTGCAAAGGGAACGCATTGCTCTAGGCGGACCCAGGGTTATCAGATAACCAAGATCCCAAATGTACCTCCACGCGGTGCACCCTGGAAACAGAAATACAGCAGCTCGAGCTGATTCTGGCCAAATCATTTGGGGATCGTGTCCGAGAATGTGGAGGTAGCAGATGGAAAGAGATTTGACTGCACAAGAGACAGACAATATCTCAGACACCACCAGCATCACCACATATAGCGACACTGTCGACATACAGTGAAGCTAGTCAGTCCAGTCCGAACATTGGAGGGGCGGCCAATGTAAAATGCACGTGAAGGTAGATGCATGGTGAGAGACAAATAGATTTCATACCGAGTACAATGAAACAATGAAAGGGCAGAACAGCGCTAGAGGGCAGCGCGAACTGCAAATAGAAAGTGAAAAGTCCCTAGGAAAGGGGAACTACAAGCTCCGTCAGCTCGAGACGAGCTTCTAGTTACCTGTGTTTCTTACAGGCAGAGACCCAGACCCATCCATTGGCGTTTGGTAAAGCAAGAAGACCTAACCCAACTCTTATGTCGAGCCTTCCTAAACCGGAAATATGCTCGCGAAGAGAAAGGGTTCTGTACCCAATGGGCTTAGGCACAAAAGGGACAACATGGTAGTCCTGGCCCAACTCTACTGTCAAGGTTTCCTATAACGGAAATACACTTGAAGAGAGAAAGGGTTCAGTACCTGATGGGCTCAGGCGCTATTGGGACAAGGACGCTCAGCTCGAGAACGCCTTGCTCTCAAACACGTGGTGTGAGACTCGAACTTGGACAAGGGGTACACGATGTCGGTGAACGACACCTCGGCTAAGAGGGCGAAAGAGCCAGGGTCCAACTCCTCTGTTGAGTTCTTCCCCTTAAGGAACCAGGCTCACGGATGAGAAACGGTTCAGTACCCAATGGGCACAGGCACAGCACGTCCAATTACACGAGGCAAGTTCATAGACAGTGGAACACCTCGTGCGAGTCAGATGAGAGCAAAAATCGTCTGGGCGAAGAGTCGCCACTACGCGTGCCTGGAGACAGATATAGAGGCTGTCACAGGCTAAGGGTAGCCCACCCGAATTGTCAAGGCATGCCGAAATCGGATGTGCTAGACCTACAAGGCGCATAACGGTGGCACAACGTAATTACGCTCCCGGCGGAAATCGCACGGATATCTGTGATGGTTACAATGGAGCGAACGCAAAACAAACAAACTACTCTCAAACAAGTTTTGAAATCTGTGGGTAGACTTATCCATTCCACACATGTTGCCACATCTTGCAATCTGCACACGCTTTGTATGACATCCTCAGCATGTCCCATCCACGACTTCCCACATCTGCTGCCCTTAACTTTCTGTATTTCGAATACAACAAGTGTTCCTTATCTGCATGTATTTGAAGGTATTTGAGTAATGGGATGTTACATCAAATCATTTTTATGGATGTGAAGCTAAGGACAGATAAGAAAACTAATGTAGAAGTCCTCAGAGGTTGCTGGAGTAAAAAGATAAATTATAGCAAAAATTAGAAGTAGACAGTTAAGAAGCATGCCACTCAGCATGGAACTTGATTGATTGAAACATGTTTAGATCATGGTTTGACACCAAAGTTAGATGTCTTTGGCCATTGACGCAAATAGAACAGGGACAACACATTTCCATTTTCTGACTATGTCCTGCTGGAAATTTAGAAAGAACATTCTGCTACAAGAGAGATTCAATGGGAGTTTGAGAATGAATGAAGAAAAAATCTTCTTAAAAAACTGGTTTTATTATTAGTTGATGTTAACATATGGAGATCATTATTTTTTTAGAAGATATAAATATATGTAAATTATGACTTTATTATTCAACATTTTTAAGACTATTCAAATCATGACTTTAATGTTAACATAACATTAAACAATAGTTATCTTGCTTTATGGCATATGCATAAGCTATACTGAAGATTTGTATTACATTATTTTCAGTCGGAACATGAAGACTGGTGGATGAATTTTAAATGTTACCATGAAAGGCTAAAGGTGATCTATGCAGACTGGTCAAGACATAGACAGGAACTTGTTGATAAAACTCAGTTTGTATTTGCTGAAGCAACTGCAGCTGTTGAGCTGGAAGAAGTTCGAAATGAATACTACCAGCGCCAGAAAGAACTTTGCGAGATATTGTATGAGAAAGTAGGTAAACGTTCATGCAAATTATATTTTGTCATTAGTGGAAATACTCATACCATCTGCTGTCATTCAAAAGATTGAGTCAAAATCTTGTTATGAGGTCTGTTCATGTCACAGAATAGATAGTGTTGTTTTTAACTGCATTAAGAAAGTTAGGTGCTGGAAATAACTGGTAATATATTGACAATCTCGACATTGATGAAGAATGCCATTCTTCCAGCACTTGACGCTTGGTGAGGCCATTTCATCTTACTTCCATTTTATTGTACTGTGTTTTTGTTTCTTGATGAAGATGCAACAAAACATACCATATTTTAGGACAAATGTCACTTTTTTTCAAAAACAAACATGTGAACATGAACACCAAAACTGCACTATATAATATGATCATCATATCATCATTATGCTTCCAATGTCAAACGTGGACACTAACAACAAAAGACAAAAGAAAACTTGTCACAACAGAAATGACTTGTCTATGTAGAATTCTCAGAGTAACAATAAGAGACAGAATCAGAAATGAAAACATCAGAAGACTAATAAAAACTATGCCAATCCTGGATTAAATCAGAAGACAACAGATTATGTGGTTCTCACATGCTTCCAAACTACCATCAGATAATGCCCCTCAAAAAGCATTGCTATACAGACATGATGGATACAAAGCCAGAGGCAGACTATGCAAAAGATTGGTCACAGAAATAAAAGAATCAATGCAAATAAACATATATTAACTTTCATTACTGCATGTTTTCCTGTGAAGGAGTGCACACAAAATGTTATATGTAAACATATATGAAGCACACAAAAAGGTCATCTTCAGATAACTCTTCTATCCCTGACGCTGCAAGGCATAAAGGGGTGTAATGTGAAAAGAAAAGGAAAGAAACAAGATGAAGGTACTTTGGCAGCAATGTACAAATTATCCGTGTTTACATAATTTGTGTCTGGTACAATTTAATACTTATTATTTTAGTAGATTTTATTAATGGTAACATATAATTACTTATCCATATTATCACTTTCTATTTGCGATACTGTCTCTTAGTCAAATATTCTCTGGTCTATTGGTTATTAGATCATATGACAAATTGTATAATAGAGACTACTACTTCTGCTCACAAAGAAAGTAAACTGCAGTCTACACTCATGATTCATCTTGAAAAGTAAGAATAGAAAATCTAAAGATACACAATATAAAATATGTCTATTCAAAAAGGCTCAAATCATTTTTATTTAAACAAATGAAGAACTAGTGATGTCCTCATGTCCTCATTATTTTCATATATGTACAAATTTCTCCAGTACATTAATAGACAGTGTAATCTAAGCCCCAATTTCCACAAATCTATTTTTATAAACATTTTTTTCACATGACAGCGGTTACCAGTTTTTCATACATCTGTTATTTTTCATTGTACAACTAAGTAAGAGGTATACAATATTTTAATAATTAGTGCTCCTTTTAATAAAACTATCATAACATGTTTATATAATGTTATGTTTGTGTTTATTTATCAGTTCACTAATGGTAAAACATCTTGTATGAGCTAGACATAGTCAATCCAACAACCCAAGACTAACCAAACTCTTCTCCCTATATAAGTTCTTTTGAGTGGTCATACCAGTTGGCTGACCATTGACTGAGTAGTCCTTTTCATTGACTTGTAACACAAACTATATTGTTTGTTTTTGTTTTTCGTTCGCTCCATTGTAACCATCACGGATATCCGTGCGATTTCCGCCGGGAGCGTGATTACGTTGTGCCACCGTTATGCGCCTTGTAGGCCTAGCACATCCGATTTCGGCATGCCTTGACAATTCGGGTGGGCTACCCTTAGCCTGTGACAGCCTCTATATCTGTCTCCAGGCACGCGTAGTGGAGACTCTTCGCCCAGACGATTTTCTTGCTCTTAGTCTGACTCGCACGAGGTGTTCCACTGTCTATGAACTTGCCTCGTGTAATTGGACGTGCTGTGCCTGTGCCCATTGGGTACTGAACCGTTTCTCATCCGTGAGCCTGGTTCCTTAAGGGGAAGAACTCAACAGAGGAGTTGGACCCTGGCTCTTTCGCCCTCTTAGCCGAGGTGTCATTCACCGACATCGTGTACCCCTTGTCCAAGTTCGAGTCTCACACCACGCGTTTGAGAGCAAGGCGTTCTCGAGATGAGCGTCCTTGTCCCAATAGTGCCTGAGCCCATCAGGTACTGAACCCTTTCTCTCTTCAAGTGTATTTCCGGTGTAGGAAAACCTGACAGTAGAGTTGGGCCAGGGCTAAATCGTTGTCCCTTTTGTGCCTGAGCGCATCGAGTACGGAACCCTTTTTCTTCGCGAGCATATTTCCGGTTTAGGAAGGCTCGACATTAGAGTTGGGTTAGGTCTTCTTGCTTTACCAACGCCAATGGATGGGTCTGGGTCTCTGCCTGTAAGGAACACAGGTAACTAGAAGCTCGTCTCGAGCTGACGGAGCTTGTAGTTCCCCTTTCCTTTGGACTTTTCACTTTCTATTTGCAGTTCGCGCTGCCCTCTAGCGCTGTTCTGCCCTTTCATTGTTTCATTGTACTCGGTATGAAATCTATGTTTCTCGCCATGCATCTACCTTTTCGTGCATTTTACATTGGCCGCCCCTCCAATGTTCGGACTGGACTGACTAGCTTCACTGTATGTCGACAGTGTCGCTATATGTGGTGATGCTGGTGGTGTCGGAGATATTGTCTGTCTCTTGTGCAGGCAAATCTCTTTCCATCTGCTACCTCCACATTCTCGGACACGATCCCCAAATGATTTGGCCAGAATCAGCTCGAGCTGCTGTATTTCTGTTTCCAGGGTGCACCGCGTGGAGGTACATTTGGGATCTTGGTTATCTGCTAACCCTGGGTCCGCCTAGAGCAATGCGTTCCCTTTGCACCCCGCAAACTATATGAAAAGTAATCAATGTAAAGCTGAAATCAGCCATAAGGAATGATGTAGTCTGTAGGACCTATATCTGGAGAAGGATTTTGTCCCCAGGAGTAGGTCTACTGCTTCTACCCAGGAAACTTCATCCAGTTTTTAATGTTCAAAGATACAATGGGTTATAAATCTAAGTGCATAGAATTGATATGCACTTCATGCCTGTTGACAGAGTTGAAATTTGTCACATGCTGGAAAAGTCACACAAATCAAAGGCATAATGAAAACAGATATTCTTGACCTATAGACCTATACCATAATTTAAACCAAAGCACAAAATATTCACTCTACAGCTCAAACCACTTGAAAAATCCTGCTGTTTAGTTGATAGTGAATTCAAAGAAACATAAGTATTAAGTTATGTTCACGAGAGTATTTATGAACTGATATGTTTAATTATGCAATACATTTTTCAGGTAACGGAATGGAGAGAACGGAAAATGGAGGCCATGCAGCTTGAAATTCAGTTAAATGAGGAAAGAAAGAAACAAATAGAGTTGAAGGAATTAAAAGAGAGAGAGGCAAAGATACAGAGAAGGACAAAAGAAAAAGAAAATGTGTGTAATGACTTTTCAACTCTTTTAATGATTTCTCATCTTATGCTAGGCCTATATAAAATCCCACAGAGGATTCAAATAGTATATATGTAGTGAAGATGCGTTTTAGGAATGTTAAAACAACTAACAATACTAAACATCCAATAGGGCCATCTCCAGAAAACTCTTCTACTCATGACGCTGAAAGGCAACAAAGAGTTTAGCGAATAGATAGATAGAGTAGTGAAGATGCAACTTAGCCCCTTAGCTGCTGAGGTATTCTTAAGAATATGATACAAAACCACTACCATTTTGTGGAGATCCTCCTCTTCTTAGCTTTCCAAGGAAAAAATCTGTCTAGAAGCTTATAATAAAGCATCCAGATGAATTGTTTCCCTGGGAAACTAAGAAGAAGAAGATCTCAGCAAAATAGCGGCAACTCCTCATCTTAATGATACCTCCGCATCTAAAGGTTAAAGAAGAAACATTACAAAATTACAGTAACATAAGGTGGGAGATATTGTGGTTAATGGCAGAGTACTGAAAAGCGATACAGCTGACCTAATAAGGAAGTCATAGATCTGCTAAAGAATTAAAAATTATGCCAGAGGTGATCGTTGTATAGGTACAAAGAATGATGGAAAATTAAAAAAAATATATTCTATGATATTTATAGTTATATGGCACACTAAATACTTGAAAACACTTTATGACATCCACCATTCTAAAATCTAGGAACAATAGCTTCAAAGCATTTGGAAGGGCTGTATAGTTATAGCTGGACCTGGCTAACTTCTAGAAATGGGTACTAATGTGTATGGGAAAGTAAAAGGGGCTGTCATGATGCAGACACATAGGCCTATCACCTAGCAGACTAATGCACTTTTCTGTCTCTAGTGACCACACCTAAGTACAATATTCACAGTTATTTCTAGCCAGCCTCTACTCCAAGAATTTAGATTAGGCCTATAGGCCTAATAGAAATTTTGGTTCTTGTATCCAATTAGTGTCTACCTGTGTGATTATTTCCATTGGCTATGTTTATCAGTTTATGTTTATAATTTATATATAAATTTAAATATAAATATATTTAGGTTTAGGATTAGTTATGTAAAACATCCCTAACCCTGCAAAATGAATATTTCAATTAATTATTGATAAAATATTTAGATAAATTAACCACAACATCCGTAGATAGGCACTAATTGGATACAAGAACCAAATTTCTTATAACAGTTTTTCGATATTTCTATAAAAGGTAAGAACATTTACATCCAACTGCAATTTCATTCATGTGATATAATTTGTATACCAATGATTATATTTGGAGTAAAGACAACTCCTACATCTGTTTTATATTTTGCATGTGTCAGATCTACCATTATCATGAAGCACTAGAAGAGGAACGCAGAAAACGAGAACAGGCAGCAGAAGAAAGACTGAAGGAACTAATGAAGAAAATGGAAGAACAGGCTGTTTATGATAAAGAAAGAATTAAATTCAGGTTGTAATTTATACCGATATTTCACATAAAACTTGATTGTGGGTTTTGAAAATTCCTATATTTGATCCCTTAGTTGGTGCCATGCCTCATAAAAAAGGGCTCAAAAGGCATAGAAGATTGACTTCATTGTACTCAGTTTACTCCATATATATGCAGAGAGTATCATTCATAGCATGAAACTTCGTAGCTTCATTCGATAATCCACTGGCATTCTTATAATGCTTTGAAAGAAAATCTCCTATATTGAGATCTTATTAGTTTTAATAAGATATATTTCACACTTTTTGTTCTGCCTTTAAGTGCTGAGGTATTTATAACTTAAAGCATAGCCTCTTCTTGATCAATCAACCTTTGTTGTTAGGGATTTCATCACATGGAACTGCCATTTTCACAATGTATATCATCATCAGATACTGAACTATAATTTCTGAAAGAGTGTGTCGTGTAGTAAAACATCACCTGAAACTTTGTGAGTAAATCCTTTCCTTACCAGCTCACAGCACTGCTCCCAAGGACTATTCTGTCTTCTCCATAGATTTTGTCATACCACTTTCTAATGCGGCATGAATAATTTGTTCCTGGTTATTTTTTAAACACAATGCAGTGTTGCACCCAAGAAAAATATTAGCACTCTGTTCCTGGATTTACCTGCACCAAAGTACTGGTTTATCTTATAGGAGAGGATTCTCATGTAAAGTATTCTTTTCACCATCATTTACATATCTTGACAAATAGCTAGAAACTGTAATCAATGGATACCTGCATAGTATACAAGATTTAAAACGGTATAAGATCACCATTGAGGAACTCATGGAAAGTGTGTAGCAGACACCAGCACAGAGAGAACTCAAGAAACTTTGCTGGAGATGGATAGAACATGTAGAACTTATTGAGCAGATAAACAAGATACTTGTTGAGAACCTATGATCAACAGATAGACATATCTTGGAGTTTATCATTAAGATCATTTTATGGGTTTGTCAGTAGCAGCCATTTCCAACCTAGATGCTGGTGAGACACTGTACTTCAAAAGTTTCATGGGCTAGTAGTAGCATCAATAGATAATATTGCATATGTGTGAGCAAATATCATTCCATCATCATCCTCAGCAGCTGAACTTACATTTATAAACCAATGCATTATAATGTCTTGATAATGAAGCTCATATATGCCTGTTTCTGAGAGGCACTGTGTGGATGTGCTATTAGAGTTCTGGTCAGCATTATAGCTTTTGGAAAATATTTCAGCCTAGCTGTAATCTGCAACACAACAAACACCAGTTTTACTGGTAGGTGAACAAAGAAGATTGAAGTGGTCATGAAATAATTACTAAAGGCAGTTGCTAAGAAATTCAAACCTAAATAATCACAATATAATGTTTTTGTCTTCCTATTTAAATATAATTTTTAGGGAAGAGCAAATGTCTAACAAACTTGAAGAACAAAAAAAGAAACAAGCTGAAAAGGCGAAAGAAAATGAAGAAATGGAAGCAAGACTTGAAGCATTAAGGTCACAGGTACTATAGTCTCTTGTGTCATGTCAGTATAATGTCATGAAGTCATGAATATTTGATTCTTGGTTACCATATATTTCTGAATGTAAGCTGGTCTGTTTAAGCAGGGGATGTAACTTTAATGTTCAAAATGTGACCAATATCAGAAAACTGTGTACCGTATAAATCAAAGTATAAAAAAATAATACCTATAATAATACTGTGAAATCCTGTTATTACAAGAATGAAGGGACAAGAAAAATATTGATAAAAGAAAAATATCACAAACGCAACTGTAGCAACGGTGAGACGCACAGTCATTTCTTCCATTGCTCCACACCACTACCTGTGCTCACATAAAATATAACATCAAAGGTAATATAGGGCAACCTTTCCCCAGAGGCATTTCCAGCCTCATAAAACCTGTACAGCCACCAGGTATAATATAAAAATTCCATTATAGGGTTATTTCCAGACACTAGAGTTTTATCTCTTGACCACCAGGTACCAGAGTGTTCATAGATATTGGATTCATTCATTCATTTAATGGTATCTTAGCAACAAAGGTTGACTGCAATGATAGCTTCAGCCATTACCAAAAATTCAAAGCCAAGTCAATGAATGGATCAGGTCATCATTTAGCTTAGCTTTGAGATTTGCCTTTAATTGCACATGGAACGAAAAGGTGAGAAAACAATTTTTGTAAAGACAACTGAACATCAGAAGATGCATTTCACTGTTGTTTTAGGTTGCATGGCAGATGGGGCATGCTTAATCCCCCCTTCCCCCCATGTAGTTTAAAAAAACACAAGACTCTGCCTAAAGTGGGTGAAATTCCCAAGTTGTGTGTTTGTCTGTATCCATGTGAAATTCCCAAGTTGTGTGTTTGTCTGTATCCATGTGAAATTCCCAAGTTGTGTGTTTGTCTGTATCCATGTGAAATTCCCAAGCTGTGTGTTTGTCTGTATCCATGTGAAATTCCCAAGCTGTGAGTTTTTATGTATCCATGTGAAATTCCCAAGTTGTGTGTTTGTCTGTATCCATGTGAAATTCCCAAGGTGTGTGTTTGTCTGTATCCACGTAAAATTCCCAAGTTGTGTGTTTTTATGTATCCATGTGAAATTCCCAAGTTGTGTGTTTGTCTATCCATGTGAAATTCCCAAGTTGTGAGTTTTTATGTATCCATGTGAAATTCCCAAGTTGTGTGTTTGTCTGTATCCATGTGAAATTCCCAAGGTGTGTGTTTGTCTGTATCCACGTAAAATTCCCAAGTTGTGTGTTTGTCTGTATCCATGTGAACTTCCCAAGTTGTGTGTTTGTCTGTATCCATGTGAAATTCCCAAGTTGTGTGTTTGTCTGTATCCATGTGAAATTCCCAAGTTGTGTGTTTGTCTGTATCCATGTGAAATTCCCAAGTTGTGTGTTTGTCTGTATCCATGTGAAATTCCCAAGGTGTGTGTTTGTCTGTATCCACGTAAAATTCCCAAGTTGTGTGTTTTTATGTATCCATGTGAAATTCCCAAGTTGTGTGTTTGTCTGTATCCATGTGAAATTCCCAAGGTGTGTGTTTGTCTGTATCCACGTAAAATTCCCAAGTTGTGTGTTTTTATGTATCCATGTGAAATTCCCAAGTTGTGTGTTTGTCTATCCATGTGAAATTCCCAAGTTGTGAGTTTTTATGTATCCATGTGAAATTCCCAAGTTGTGTGTTTGTCTGTATCCATGTGAAATTCCCAAGGTGTGTGTTTGTCTGTATCCACGTAAAATTCCCAAGTTGTGTGTTTGTCTGTATCCACGTGAAATTCCCAAGTTGTGTGTTTTTATGTATCCATGTGAAATTCCCAAGTTGTGTGTTTGTCTGTATCCATGTGAAATTCCCAAGTTGTGTGTTTGTCTGTATCCATGTGAAATTCCCAAGTTGTGTGTTTGTCTGTATCCATGTGAAATTCCCAAGTTGTGTGTTTGTCTGTATCCATGTGAAATTCCCAAGTTGTGTGTTTGTCTGTATCCATGTGAAATTCCCAAGTTGTGTGTTTGTCTGTATCCATGTGAAATTCCCAAGTTGTGTGTTTGTCTGTATCCATGTGAAATTCCCAAGTTGTGTGTTTGTCTGTATCCATGTGAAATTCCCAAGTTGTGTGTTTGTCTGTATCCATGTGAAATTCCCAAGTTGTGTGTTTGTCTGTATCCATGTGAAATTCCCAAGTTGTGTGTTTGTCTGTATCCATGTGAAATTCCCAAGTTGTGTGTTTGTCTGTATCCATGTGAAATTCCCAAGTTGTGTGTTTGTCTGTATCCATGTGAAATTCCCAAGTTGTGTGTTTTTATGTATCCATGTGAAATTCCCAAGTTGTGTGTTTGTCTGTATCCATGTGAAATTCCCAAGTTGTGTGTTTGTCTGTATCCATGTGAAATTCCCAAGTTGTGTGTTTTTATGTATCCATGTGAAATTCCCAAGTTGTGTGTTTGTCTGTATCCATGTGAAATTCCCAAGTTGTGTGTTTGTCTGTATCCACGTGAAAGGTTGTTTGAATGAAAGTCACACTCTGAAGCACATCTCACAGAGAAAATGGAAAAACAATGCTGTGAGATAGGTCTGTCTATATTTGTTATTCCTGGGAGCCTTACCTCCCTCCTGCAGCCAGTAGATGTGTCCCTTAACATAACCATTTAAGGACAGACTTGGAGCAAAAATGGAATGAATACTGTCATCCAGTTTCGCTGTGATGAAGTGTGGTAACATACAAAAAATGCTGATATCATTAGAATCACTATTGGATGAAAGAATTGTGGTCGGATATTCCATCTGAAATGAATCCGATCTTTCAAAATGTTCTCCATCAGCAATGCAATAGATGGAAGTAAGGACAATGCTATTTTTTAGGATGATGCAGACAATGTACTTGGTAGACAGTGAGACAGACTGATGAAATTTACAAACTGTTTCAGAAATCAGACAGTGAATTTAACTTAAAAAATCAGACTTAAAGAATTTAAATGATTTTTGGCACCTGTAAGTTTTTTCCTGTTGTAGTCATATTTGACTGTATTCTGTGTTACCATTTTTGTGTTTCTACTAGTAATTATTTAAAATAAATTTTATTATGCTCATATATAAGTCGTATATATTCCCCCTACAGCAATAGCGAAAAAATATATAACTCTCAGCTTATATTAAGAAATATATGGTATTATATCTGTTATTGTTTGTCAACCATTTTTGTTGCTAGTGTTCATCGCTGATATGAGTTTTACTTGATTGTTATTTTTCATGTTGTTAGATGTAAACTTTTAATATTGAAAATAAAATATATCTTGTACAGGAAATTGCTATTAAACTGCTGTTGAATTTTGAGGCACCACTAATAAATCCAATCATATCACCAGTACAATGTGCATGTATAGATTTTAAACCACAAGCTGATTCAATGTGTTGGTGAGGTGAGCTCACTATCAACTCTGCTTCCAAGTTAATGGTCAGATGTAACTTCTGTCTTATTTTGTTAGTTTCTCAAAGTGCACAGTCTTCTCTTCTAAATATACGAAAAACACTACCACATCCTTCTGCTAGTTTATATTAACCAATTTTGAATTTTGACCTCATTCAATGCCCTGACATTTGTTTGTTTAGCTGTCTGTGTTATCCTTGTTTAGTAAAAGCTCAACCATTTGTTCACTTTCTGTCATTATTAATGATAAATGCATTGACCATCAACCAATCCTCTCCAAGTATTCTTTCCTACTCTCTGCAATTCTTGAAATGTTTCCTATTCTTCCTTTATCTACCTGTATAAATTTTCTCTATGTGATTTTTGGTCTGTCTACTCTTCTCGCTTCCTAGAGATTGCATTAATGTACTTGTCAGGAATTTTTGTAATATGTAACCCAATTCATTTCAAAGTTCAGCCTTTGGATGCATTACAGAGGCCCAAAATTCTAACAATAGTAATTCTGTGACCTGACATTAATGTTGTAAGAGGTGACTAGGGAAGGCTATCCCATTCTGTAGACAATATAAGCAAATCAATAATGAAGAAACCAGACCATTTTCTGTGAATCTATTATATCATATTTTCATTACCAGATGGACATGTATGTGAAATCATTCCTTTTCACAAACATATTTATAGTTATCTGTTTTGTTTATTTAAAAAGGGTCTTCGACCGCAACTTTAAAATCACCATTTTTTATATCATTTATATTTATTACTGTATGCATTTGTATTTATTAACGTTTTATTAATGGTAACACATTTCCATAATTATCCATGATAATATCAAAAGAAATTCAACAAATCTAAACTACATGACAAGAAAAAATATTAGATTAAAAATCCCTCCTTTTTTAAAAATCTCCTGTTTTTTTTTGTGTGTGTGGCAATAATTGTGTGAAGTAGCATGGCTTTACAATGAAAGGAGATCTGGAAAGTTGTATTCTCAGGTCAGTCATGCTGTCAACTCAGCAACTATCTTTGAATGCCGTATTCATTGAGTTAGAGAAGGAAGAGAACTGACCATTTCACATGTAACTGATTAAGTTTAGTACCGTGAAGTCTCTAATATTGTAAACAACTATAAATGACATATAATTGTTTTTCTAAATCCAGTTTTGTAAATTGATTTAGTAATTTAGCATTGTTATTACTTTTGATTCTTTTGCGCTTTATATGTATAAACTCAATTAATTTAAGTGTAGGCTTATTCTATATAGAATATTGCTTTTCAACCTTGGTAGTTTTTAGAGATCATCTGTTTTCATGAAATTCAGAAATTATGAAAGTTTTTGGCATGTTTTCATTCTGTTGTGTTTTTAAAAGATGTATCTATTTGACATCTCCTTACAGACTGTTGCTGTCACTCTTTAAACCTTTCTGTTCTATATTAGTTGTCCTATTTATCCAGTTTTATATTTAAGAAATTCTCAATATTTGTGTCTGTCAATGTTTTATGTAACCTCTTTTTCTTTTACCAGGTACTTGCCCTTCCTAGATTAATCTTTCTAATTCGGTTTTTGAGCAAGATGAGGAACAAGAAACCACATAGGCTCTATTCAACATGCAGAACATGATTGAGAAATGTAGAGAATAGATGACCTACATATGTGTTTCATAGACAACACCAAGGTGTTTTATTGTATTAAACATCACCAACTATGGTCCATCATCGAAGACATGGGCTTCCCCAAATACTAAAACATCTTATTAAAACACTATATCACGAACAATAATCAGCAGAAGAGTTAAAGGGGAAACATCAGAGTGTTTCGCTGTACAAAGTGAAGTGAGACGTGCATTCTATTCCCATATATTTTTAACTTCTATGCAGAGAATATAATGAGAAATATAAGTGAAGAACAACAGAAAAATGAGTTTCATTTATTAAATATCGGTGGGTACAAGATTCTAGAAATAATATATACAGATGACACAGTCCTCCTTACTATGCATACTGAGAGACTGAAACAGCTAACCACAGCAACAAAGAAATACAGTGAGACACAAAATCTATATCTAATATAAAAATTATGACACCAGATAGAACAAAGAGAGCTAGAATGTGAAAACAAATTTGAATATTTGGGAGCAAATATAAACAGCTCCGGAGATTGTTCAGTTGAGATCAAAAGAAACTCGCAATTGCGAGACAAAAATTAACACAAATGAGAAAACTATGGCAAATTAGAATAATGACACTAAAATGATCCTTTTAAGATCACATGTTTTCCAAGTGACAACATATGGATGTAAGACTTGGATTTTAAACAAGACAACATTAAAAATCCATTTGAAATAAAGTGCTACAGAAAGATCCTACAGATATAATGGACAGAGAAAAGGAAGAACATTTTAAAATGACTGAAACTCAATGAAGAGTGGCTTCTAAATACAAGCATAAAAAGGAAGCTACAGTATTTTGGATACATAAAGAGTCTTGGCGGCATCATAAGGCTGATTCTGGAGGGCAGAGTGCCAGGGAAGAGAAAAAAACCTAGAAAGTGATGGACCAGTGACATCAAAGAATGTATAAACATGTCTCTGGCTAATACAGGCCTGCTTGCCTGGGACAGAGAAGTGTTCAGAGTATCCACAACGAAGGCAATGTTCTGGAAAGTATATCAATCAATCAATCAAAAAACCCATAACCCTTCAGGGTCGTAGGGGTACCACATTGGATGTTTCAGCACACAGAGTCCTCCAGCGAATTCTATCCTCAGCGATGCGGATGAGTGTGGAAATATCTAGCCCTGTCCATTCCTTGATGTTGTCTGTCCATGTCTTTATTTGTCCTCCTCTGCTTCTTCCACCCTCGACAGTTCCCTGCAGTATTGTTTTTGACAAGGAATCGTGCCTGCATACATGTCCGAACCATGCTAGTTTTCGTCGTTTCACTATTGAAAGCAATGGCTCCTGGACACTTGCACACATCTCTACTTTATTTCTTACGTACACATTGGTCTTATGTTCCCTGTAGGAAATTCGTAGAATTCTTCTGTAGCATTTATACTCGAAAGCCTGTAATCTTCTCTCCATGTCCGCAGTGAGTGTCCAACTCTCACAACCATACAACACAACAGAAAGCACCAGCGACCTATACAGTTTGATTTTCACTCCAACACTGATGTTGCTTTTCCAAATCACAGTTAGCCTTGACAAGGATGCTAAAGCCATCTCCAGCCTTATTTTTAGTTCTGCTTTGCATTTACCATCGCTTCATATACTGGATCCGAGGTATTTGAAGGTATTCACCTCTTCAAGCTTATGTCCATTCATCATGATATTAGTCTGGTTTTCTGTGTCTCTGCTGTTTATATATCACATGATATATAATTCATTGTGTCTTTTTAAATTCCCCCAAAATGTTAACTTGTATTTTAAAATATTTTACAGAAGCTAATATTCATCTATGTTCAAGTCTTTGTAGACATCATCTATGTTGGGTCATCTCTTTGACCATGTTAGTCTTGGAACCTTTCTATAAAAGCACATTTAAAATGTGATATTTTGTGGTCAGTTATTTTTTTTATACATTTCTTATTTTTTATACAACTCTTTCTAATTATTTATTTAATCTTTATGAACAGGTACGGATTGTTGCTGAGAGTGATCCACTGAGAACTATTCAAGGGACAAAGGTAGGTAGTTGAGTGTTATAGTGCAAGAAGTAGGTAGTTGAGTGTTATAGCGCAAGAAGTAGGTAGTTGAGTGTTATAGCGCAAGAAGTAGGTAGTTGAGTGTTATAGTGAAAGAAGTAGATAGTTGAGTGTTATAGAGCAAGAAGTAGGTAGTTGAGTGTTATAGTGAAAGAAGTAGGTAGTTGAGTGTTATAGTGAAAGAAGTAGATAGTTGAGTGTTATAGCGCAAGAAGTAGGTAGTTGAGTGTTATAGAGCAAGAAGTAGGTAGTTGAGTGTTATAGAGCAAGAAGTAGGTAGTTGAGTGTTATAGCGCAAGAAGTAGGTAGTTGAGTGTTATAGAGCAAGAAGTAGGTAGTTGAGTGTTATAGAGCAAGAAGTAGATAGTTGAGTGTTATAGTGAAAGAAGTAGATAGTTGAGTGTTATAGCGCAAGAAGTAGGTAGTTGAGTGTTATAGAGCAAGAAGTAGGTAGTTGAGTGTTATAGTGCAAGAAGTAGGTAGTTGAGTGTTATAGCACAAGAAGTAGGTAGTTCAATGTTGTAGCAGAAGAAACATTGTTTATCATAAAGAAGCACGGCCATGTGTACATGTGGACAGGCAGCACAGAGTGCCAAACATATACTTCAAGAGTGTTCTGAGCATGAAACGCTGAGGCAGACATATTGGCCAGAGGAAACAACACTGGAATCAAAACTCTATGGGACACTGTATGAACTACAAAAGACAGTGAGTTTTATTAAGGAGACAGAATTACAGATATAGACATGTTTCAAGTGAACGAAAGAAGAAGAAGAAATCATAAAGAAGTACTATGATTGAGATGACTTATATGCCATGAAATTTTGTACAACTATTTCACACACACGAAAATGTTAAAACATGACAGTATATACTTACAGGTACATTTTAGCGGCTCCTATATTCAAGCTCAGAATCATACACAAAAATAACTCAAATCATTTGAAACTAGAATCAGTATCAGAATTACTATATAGTTCATGGAATTCATTTTCCTTCATGAGAATATCAGGATGGAAATTGTCACCCTCTACCTCACTGCTAATCACCTCATTCCATTTTGCCCATAAGTCTGTCATTAAATAGTTTGTTAGAACAAATATCAAAGGATTTAGGTAAGGTCCCAACCTCCAGGAATAAAAGCTAGAGATGACTTCACATCTTATTGTAAATCCTAAATAAAGTAAAAAGGTTAATGTGAAAACTTAACTATCAAATGTAAAAATAAATAATTAACAATGAAACAAATAACAAGGACAATTATCCACATATTGGTCCAATCTGGACCTTTTTCAAGAAACAAATGTCCTGATTGGACAGATACCTGGATAATTGCCCTTGCTCTTTGTTTTATTGTTATTTATTTATTTTTTACATTTGATAGTTTGGTATTCACAGTAACCTTTTCACTTTATTTAGGATTTGCCATTTGTTTACTGTGGCACTTTCCATTTTGTTGGACATCCTCAGATATTTTGGTTATTTATATTCATCTTATTGTATCAGTTTTCTACTTTCTATAAGTTTGACCTTTGTTTTGTCTGTTGTCATAATTTTTTTTCTTTGTGTTTAGATATAGATTTTCCCGCCGAAGACGGATGTGTCGGGCCATTGGCGCAAATAAAACGGCGACACAACGCATTTCCATTTTCTGGACTACATCCTGCTTGAAATCTAGCAGGACCATGATCCTGCTAGATCCAGTGGGAGTTTGAGGATGAACGCAGAAGAAGAAGAAGATATAGATTTTGAATCTCGCTGTATTTCTTTGTTGTTGTTATTAGCTGTTTCAGTCCATCAGGATGTGTAGTAAGGATGACTGTGTCATCTGCATATGTTATTTCTGGAATCTTGTACCCACTCTGATATTTAATGGATGAAACTCATTTTCCTATAATTTTTCTCTTATATTTCCCATTATATTCTCTGCATAAGATGTTAAAAATATAAGGGAATAGAGTGCAACCTTGTCTGACTCCACTTTGAACAGCGAACCATTTAGATATTTCTCAATCCACTCTTATTGCTGCTTGTTATTCGTGATATATTGTTTCAATAAGTTGTATTAGATATTTGGGGAAGCCCATATCTCTCATGACGGACCATACCTGGTGATGTTTAACACAATCAAACATCTTTTAGTATTGGAAACACATATGTAAGTCTAAGATTTTTACATTTCTCTACATTTCTCAATTATGTTCCTCATGTTGAATATGTGGTATCTTGTCCTCTTCTTGCTCAAAAACCAGCTTGAACTTCATGAATTTCTCTTTCTAATTTGTGTTGTATTCTTTTCATTATGATCTACAGTAGTATTTTTCTAGCTTGACTAGTGCTACTGTTCTATAGTTGGTACATGGTTGAAGGTCTCCTTTCTTTGGCAAGGATACTAACTTTTTCCATTCTTCTTGCCATATTCTGATTTTCCATATCTTGCAGCATAAAGTATGGTATATTTGAACGCTGGAATCTCCACCAGAGTGTATAATTTCTGATATGAATCCGTCATTATCTGGTTTTCTTTTTTTCCTTAACATCGTTTCCTTTTTTTCAGATTTTGGATTGAATATCTGACCTCTTCCATTGTAGGTTCTGGTTCTTGTTATAATTCATTGATGCTCTCATTTGGTGACTGGGTTGTTCCTTTATACATATCTTAAACACATACTTAGATATATTGATTGTCGTACATTGATTATGTTTGATATATTGATATACATATGTTGATTGATATCTTGATATATACTTGATTGACATACATATCTTAACAGTATTCCTTCCATCTATGTAAAATATCTGTATTCTCTGTTAGGGTATCCCTTTTTTATCCCTTAATACTCAAAGTGCAGGCTTGAAGTTAATCTGTTGTAATATTCTTATAACATTGAACAAATTCTTGTTATTTCCTTGTTGTCATTGTTCATAGATTTCTCTGCATGTATTCTTTATATATTGTCGAACTAATTAGTTTCTTAATTTGTTTTGATATTGCTCTGTAGCCGGATTTACATTTTTCGGATGATTTGCACCTCCTTCTATCTTCATTTTAATTCATTGTTTCTTCTGAGCTGTTTTCTTGATTGCTGTGTATTTTTTGCATTAGTATTTATTAAATAAATGTTTCTGTAGAAAGACAGACATATGTATGACTGAACAGAAAATCTGGTAATGGAGAGCATCATTGCTGGTAACGGGAAAGGGTCATCCAAGATGACAATGGGCAATAGACATTTTGTTGTTTAGATATGTCCTCTGCTGTAGCAGGTCAACTTGTTTAGAGTCATGAGGAGTATTCATAAAGAAGCCTAAAAAATATAACCTATTCTGAGGCTGCATTCAATAGTGATAGTTGTTTGGAATTTTGTATGGAGATATGTAACATGCTCCAAATTTGAAAATTTACAGGCATGGGAAGCTCACCACAAGCAGGAAGATAGTGATGAGAGACATATGTTGATGCCATTATTCAAAGTAAATGGATACACTTCAAATCAGGTATTACATTTTAAAATAATTGTTACTTCATGTCAGCTCCCAATAAAAAGAAGTACAGAATAATAACAATGCAACATACCTTGCATGTTGTAAGTAGGGTTTGGCTTATGTTGTACTCTACAACAATGGTTCTCAACAACTTGAAGGGTGAATCCATGGTGAAAAACATTGAAATCAGAGAGTGGGGGGAAGATTAATCTAAGTCACATGATGGCGATTACCTATATTTAATAAAACTTAGTACTGTATATGTCAGTAGACCTAAAAGATTTTCTCAGTCCTAAAATGGATTTTTTAAGGACACAAAAAACATTGCCTCTGAAGGAGAGGTGGTTCATTTAGAAAATAAGATGAAAACCACTGAAGAGCAAATTCATACAAAGACTACAAGTCAGGCCTGTTGATCCAAACAGAACAGATATTGCATTCAAGCTGTAAACGACAATGCAGGACATTCTGCTCTTTATACTAGATTCTGCCACCGATAGGCATAAGAATGCCCTAGTCTATCTTATCTTGCTTTTTATTCTTTACTTACCCTGGTATATCTTCTCTCATCCTTCATCCTTTTCTATCATCATCTCTCAGTTTTCATCCTTTCCATGTATTCTGTCATATTTTTAATCTCCCCCCCCCCCTGTTATTATCTCACTATTCTTTTTTTTTCTGCCGTATCTCATGCTTCATCCTTATGTAGATGACTACATCATCATAAATCATTCATAGATATGTATGGGGAACATAGTGGCAGCATATACATTTCCCAGAAAGAAACATAGAGGGACAAGATTTTGGAATATCTAATGAAGTGGAAAAACTACTAGCCAACACTGACATGACATTTACTGATGATAAAGAAACTTTCAATATTCATAGTTTAATGTGAATATTTTGATTTTGACACGCAATTAATAATAGTGAGTCAGAGATTATAAAAATTCAGGAATAAAATGTAGCATAAGTCTGTGTTTGTTTGGTTTAATTTCCAGAAATTATGAGCAATATAGCTCTTGTATCCTCTTATGTAGTGGGGCTTTATTCAAACCTGAAGAGTTCAACTCTTATCAGTGTGCAGAAGCCTCATTCTCAAAAGGGGTAAAATATAATTGTAAAGATCAAGTGCTGATGGACTTCCATAATCGACCGGGTACTAGAATTTCATTGTTGCATGATGGTTGGTCTGATGGACCATTGGGGAGACCTTCCATATTCATATTTTGTAACATAAGTAGTAAGGGGTATCTAAGACAACAGATATAGAATAAACTCAGCAAGCCACCTTCAGCACTCAGAATGTGCTGAATTCATCTGCAGAAAGTGAATTTGCTGAATTCATCTGCAGAAAGTGAATGTGCTGAATTCATCTGTAGAAAGTGAATGTGCTGAATTCATCTGCAGAAACCGAATGTGCTGAATTCATCTGCAGAAAGCGAATGTGCGGAATTCATCTGCAGAAACCGAATGTGCTGAATTCATCTGCAGAAAGCGAATGTGCGGAATTCATCTGCAGAAAGTGAATGAGCGCCTATAGTTCTGTCCAAGATATAATAAAGTCAGCTCTGTGAAGCACTAACCAATAGTTTTGTACTCCACAGATAACATCAGATCACAGAGTGAGGCTGGAGCAGAAGTTACGCGATGCAGGGCTTCACACAACAGAATATGCCAGACAGATTATTCGAACTGCTACCCCACCAAAAGCTCCACGTCGTGATTTACAACACACTTTTAAGTTTCAGGATCAGTGAACGCTTGTCTGTTATGGTACTATACTGAACATTAGTTCTGCTGGTCTTAAGTAATTATTTACACATGAATGACCTTGTTAAATTTCTTATTAGATGATCTTTAAAACATAACTAACCCTAACCCCAAACCCTGAAAAATTAATATTTCAATTAATTATTGATTTTTTTAATTGATATATTTATATCAATTAACCACAAAACACGTAGGAGGCACTAATGGGAAACAAGAACAAAATAGGGGGTTGAACTTTGATCATAGTACCCATAATCTCTTAGGTATAACCCCCCCACCCAAGGAGATTATATCTACAGCCCTGCTGGTATTCACACATTTTATTAAAAATAAAAAGAAGGTTCAAAAGTCTTAGAGGATTGACTTCACTGTACTTGGTTTACAATATGTGCTCCGTCACTCCTTCACAACCTCATTCACTGACAAATCCTTCATGACGTCATTCTCAATGAATTGGCATGCCGCCTGCCAAGAGTACGACTCATAGCACATATCTCTATAGCTTCAAGTGATAATCCACAGGGATCTCATAAAAAAATCCACTTTGTAAAGAAGATGACATGAGCCGGATTCGAACCCATGACCTCTTGAACACATGGTGAACAGCTTAACCGCTATGCTAGGGAGATTCCCGCTGATTTTGTTAAAACAAAAGCAGTTCAGTAATGAAACATGATAATTGTACCATTCCATTGTGGTGGACAAACTGCTAATTGTCATCTTTTTGAAAACATTTTTAACTCTTGTTCTTGAAGTATCTGTAACATTAGAACAACATTTTAACACACTTGATAAGTCATCCATTGCATTGCCATAGCTTACTAAGTGAAAAGCTGCAGTTTCTCCCTCTCCCCTGTCTTTCTCTTCTTTTTCTGTTTGTGATTTGTAAGTCCTAAATAATTTTGTTGTCTTTCATAAACGGATTGTTTTCTTCTATGTAATTGACTATCCAACTTAACATTGTCTAATTTTAGATCATCTGGTTTGCTAGCAAGTTTCTTTTAGACAATATTATATATGTAATCTATTATTTGGTTGGTTGCTGATTCATGCTGAACTAGCATTCTTTTTCTCTGTTCATACTCAAACTCCTGTTTGTAAGCAGGGTGTAACCCAGAAATTTGAATGAGTTATGTCATCTTTTACAACTTGGCTGTGATTTATGCACTTTTCAGCCTGACTTCAGCACTGAACTAGAGTGAATATTACAGTTTATGCCTAAAATTTGCACACACAGAATGAATAACACTAAGGGGAAGAGCAAAATCTGGAATATACACAACTTATAATCAAATCATCATAGCTATCATACTATATTAGACATGGTGTGTATTGTATTAGACAATATGGAAATACATAGTTTTGCTTTGCACCAGGAAACATGTTTCCTCCACAATTTCAAGGAGCCAGCATAAAAAACATAGGATTATTTGGTGAGTCGAAATAACACACAGCTGAATTAAGTCTACTGTACTCTTTTCCTAAGAATATAAGTCTAAATATATAACTTGTATAAGTTATGTTATTTTGTTCTGAAATTTGAAAGTGAACATGAGAAAGTGAGCACAATAATGAGCATGAGAAAAATAAATAGAGTGAGTGAGCATGTAAGATATTCTGAAAAGCTACAGGTAATGATGTATTAACATTAGAAAGAGACATATTTCCTCTACAATTTCAAGGAGTCAGTATAAAAACTCAGGATTATTGGGTGGTCCGGAGTATCACAAATCTGGATTATAGTCTACTGTACTCTTTATGAGCAGTGCAGTAGCCTAGTTGATAGTGAGCTTGCTTGCTATCACTGGGTTACAGTGTGCCAGGTTCGAAACCACATCCGGACACACAAAAAATATGGATTGTGATTTCTTGCTTGACACTACCACTCTTCCAGTTCACTCAGCTGGAAATGCTAGTAACTGTTTACATCAAACCCATAGATAAGTGGAAGTAAGATTTGGAGATTATCACACCCCACCCCACCCCATTAACAAATCATAACATGTTTTTAGTACTAGGAACTTAGCCAACAGGTGAGTAACTCCACACAGGTGAGTGCAAAAATGTCAGCAAATTTTCCATTAAACAGATTAATTTACAAAAAAATGCCTTTTTTAAAGGAAAACCCCCCCCCCTTTAAGGAAAACATACCTACAGCCCTAATTTTAACGTCTTGGTGATCTGTAAAGGAAGTTAGCTATCTTTGTTTAAGCGCCAGGGGATCACGGGACAATAATTGTCCCAAAAGAGGCCATGGGGAAATAAGGTTGAGAACCACTGTTCTAGAACTTTTCCATGCCTAGAAGACTTCAACTCTCACTGGTATGCAATTCTTTGAGAAGAAGTCTATACCTCAGAGGGGGGTCAATATTAGGACCTATACAATTTTGTTTTAAAATTAACAAAGGATATTTGTTGATTTTTTGACTAAAAATGAAAGACACTTTTCAAGAAAAGGAAGACACATTATTTTTACTTTTTGTAATACATTTATTAACACATTTGATAGCAATTACACAGATATTTATAAAACGATATAATTATTTTAAAAAATTATCATAATATGTAGTTGTGCACACTTTTTCATATATGTCTATCAAGCATTTAAGTTTTCATTCATTTTAAGTTCTAGAGGGATCATTCTGCCCAAAATACTTTCAACATTATGTATTTTATCCCAAATTCTGTATAAATAGGCATAATATATATTATTCATTATATAGGAGTCCATACTTAAGCCTTAAGTTAAGGTAAATACAGATTTATTCAAGGAAACATGAGTATATTTTGTACAAAATACAAAAAAATATGTGCAATGTAAATTTTTAATGAGAAATATTTAGTTATGAATATTATACTTTTCACTGAACATAATATTTTTTTCAGTAGATATGAATTTAATTCTAAATAGTCATGGGACATTGAACGTGAAACATTTTATATTTAGGGTATTATTAGGGTATAAATTAATTTTATAATTATTTTATTATATATTGACGTAAACATATTCTTTAATAGATTCAAGTCCATTAACTTTCCATTAAGGAAAAAGTCTCTTAGCATTAGCATTAGGCCCCTATGTTCAGAAATGGCAAAAAACATATTAATTTATCAACAATAGTTCAAAATGCAATTTTACATTTCTGTATTGGAAAAAGAATTTTGTTGAACAAGCTGGACAGAAACACATTTTTGAAAAAAAATCTGGCTGGAAATAAAATTTTGATGGCCAAAGTCGAACATGTCCAGCCAATCTGGACGTATGGTAACACTAGTCTATGTGTGTATAGAAGGCATGTTCCACCATCTTGTATGCAGACATCCAATCACATAAAAGTCTGACAATTTGGTGGTGATCACTTTTTACCACACAATCTTGTATGATTGCATGTCTTTAATATGGCCTATTTTTTCTAAGATAAAACTGCCAAGTTGATACTTTCTGGAGAGAGTTTAAAGTAAATCTGGCTTTGTTTATTCTAACAATGTTGCTTCTTAAATATGCGAAACTGTGGATTTATTAAAGTTCAATAAAATTAAACTTTTTAAAATATTTTTCCTTAAATGTAATCTCCTGTTTATCTGTTTAAATTGATATATAACACCATTTTCTGTATATAAAATATTTTATGATGACTTAATGAGCATGATTGTGAAAGTGTGGGCGAGGTACATTTGGGAACATTGGCTGCATGTGGTGAAGAATTCCTGAGTGCGGAAAGTGAAATTTATTTTCGTGCCAGGACATGCAAGAGACCGGAGTAATGAGAGAGCAGATAGTTTGGCCACACACGCTGCTACCTGCTACTACGGCTGTTGGCGGAGCAATGGATCTGGAAGACATTTTGAATGCCCTATGGGAAAACGCACGCACAAATGACTGTATAAGAGACAATAAATCTTGTTCCATGACTAGAATAAGGGTGCTTGGTTTGAAATGTGGTGTCCCTGTCCTGTTAGCAGAAAGTGATAATGAACTACGAAGACTAATAGATCAGGCCCGTAAATCAAATAATGAATATGGACTGAACATATACATTCAAAAAACAAAAGCCATGATAATTAGCAAAGTCACAAAAGAACAAGTGCTAAACATAAAAATATATGGAAACTACAACAAGTAGAACATGATCAATATCTTAGACACATAATCACAAATGATGGCAGATGTAAAACAGAAGTTAAAAGGAGAATAGAAATGGCTAAAAGCACTTTCAATGACATGAGGAAAATATTAAAATCTAAACAAATTACAAACTAGCTAAAATTGAGAATTATAAAATGCTACATATATTCTATATTAATGTATGGCTCAGAAACATGGATAATAAACAAATAATTAGAAAATAGAATTAGAGGTGTGGATATATAGAAGATAGTTTATAGAACAGTAGTACTTCCAGTGCTGTTATACACCAGTGAAACATGGACTATGTATAGACGTCATGTGAAAAAATCTCAATCACATGAGAGTCGCTAGAAAGTCACAGACAGACCAAGATCCGTCTACAGTGGTCATTCCATGCCCGAACTGTCCAAGGACATTTACAGTTTGAATAGGGCTCATTAGCCATTTACGAACTCATAATCAAGGACATAACTTAAATTTAATTTTCAATAGTGGATGTAACAAATGGTCATCATCACTTGTGATGGACGAACACCATATGGAAGAATAGGGAGAACATCATGGAAAAAGAAGAAAATAAAGAGGCTCTAAAAAAACTTAATATGAAGAAATAATTATTAAAAGAAATAAAAGTCAAGCAAATAAAATATAATGGACACATTAAAATACAGGGCGTACCTTTAGATACATGCAGAAAAGGAACATCCAAAATACAGAAAGTTAAAGGTAGCAGACCCGAGAGAGAAGTCGTGGATAGAACGGGCTGAGGATGTAATACAAAGCGTGTGCAGATTGCAAGATGTGGCAGCAGGTGCGGAATGGATATTGTAGGTCTACCCACAGATTTCGAAACTTGTTTGAGAGTAGCAATAATATTTAGCAGGGAATACAGAGAATGATGTCACACGGCTGTGGAACAAGAGGCTCAGACTTTGGTCAGTGAGAATGCCAAAGAGGGGGATGTGATTATATACACTGATGAATCTGTGATTAGACATGTTCGCAGTGCTTGGGCCTTCACAGCTCAGTGCGCAGGTAAAACGATCAGGGAGGAGAGTAGGGCCTTTGCTGTGACTACGAGAAGCATGACCATGGAGATTATGGCGGTGGCCAGGGCATATGAGCGGGTAGACACACAGAAGGTAACACAGGTCTGCATCTTGAGTGACTCTGAGTATGATTAGGAAGCTACAAGTGGGTCTCGTTCACGCACATTGGATTGAGGCCTTGAAAAAGGCGAGGTTGAAAGTAATTACATTTATTTTCGTGCCGGGACTTGTGGGTGTTCGAGGCAATTAAAGAGCAGATCAACTGGCATCATGCGCGATTGTGGCACAGGGCGATGGGACAATGGATCGAGCTGATATTTTGTACTCCAAAAGAGATATAGCACGCGAGTGTGAGGCTATTGTGAATGATGATTCCTTTTCAATGGCCAGGATTAAAGATCTTTGTTTGAAATTCGGCGTTGCGAAAAGTGAACATTTTGGAGGGCGCAGAAGAATGATGGTCAACTAGTAGAGGACCGGTACTGAGAGCAGAAATGTAATGGCGGATACACTCAGGAGAGATCGGAGCAACTATGGATGTGTCCAGTTATAAGTGATGATAATGCGATGGCTAACTAACTAAAAGACATGACATCTTGTTGAAGACCTTATTGAGGATGATGATGATATTCCTCCTTCGCAAGCGAATAATATCATGGGACGAAAAACAATAAATGTGATGAACAAGTAGAAAAAAAAATTTGAGATTGTCTCATTTGGTTTGTGCGTTCATAGATGCCCGATGAGTCCGATTAGTGCAAGTAAAGTACTATTGCAGTGCACGCCGGATTGCAGAGGGTGTGGGACAGGAGAGTTTAGTAAGAAAATAAAGATAAACAGTCGCCAAGGATGATGAGTTTGTCAGATTTGGGGGTTCCTGGATGATTTATTTCAAGTTATCATAAAACTTTTCTTTCTGTTCATTGGGGTTCGTCATAGTCGGGGCATATTGAGGTTAAAGTCGAAGGAAGGTAAGCAAGAGGTAGGCAGAGATACAAGTGGAAAAGTAACATCACAAGATATACAGGTTACAGTCTAGCAGAGTACACCACCAAAACAAGAGGCAGGGGATGTTTGAGGTCTGTTGCAGCCAACCTTCGTTGCGGAGACAGCCCTTGAAATATATATATATAGGACCTATATATAAAATCACGTGACGTTCTTTCCAGAACTTTGTCTTTGCAATTGATGTCCCGATCCCGACTCTACCCTGTGCCAATCTGCCTGCTTCATCCAGCGATATCTTTATACAGTCTTTGATGTCATCAGTCCATTTCCTTCTAGGTCTACCTCTTCTTCTACTTGCCGAAATTCTGCCCACTAATATGTGTCTTTCCATGCCATTGTTTTTTGTTTTTTTTATGTTCGAAATATTTCAGTTTTCTATGTAAAATTGTATTCACCAACCATCCTTCCTAATCAGCATATTCAAAACGTCAATGTTCCTTTTCTTTTCTGTCCAGAAGATACTTAATATAACAGTTATAAAATTCCCTATAACAGTTCTGTTATAATGTTGATATTCTTTTTGTCGTTGTTCTTATTTATTGTCCAAGTCTCGCAAATGTATGTTGCAACTGGAAAAATGTATGATCTAAGAAGTCTTTTTATAACAGTTTTTCTATATATTTCCATTTCTTTTAATTTCGTTTCGCTGTCGCCAATCTTTTCCTAATTTTCATTGTAGGCCCTACAATCGCCTAAGCTATTTATATTTGCACCCAGATAATCAAACTTGTCGACGTTTTCCAGTTTCATGTTATCTATTTTAATTCCTGGTGTTGCTTTGGTTTTATCTGTTGGCATGATCTTGGATTTCTGTATGTTTAAATGAAGGTTTTGTTCTTCGCTGTGTGCTTGTGTTTTAATGATCATCCTTTCTAGTCCTTCTACGTGTGTAGTTAGAAGTACCGTATCCTCTGCATATCTTATCTCTGGTATTTCATATCCTCCTATATTTAGGGGATGAAATTTTATGTGCTCTTTCTTGTTCCTTACTTTCCTCACGTTGTTTTCTGCGTATATATTATATAAGTATAGCGATAGAGTGCAACCCTGTCTTACTCCACTATCTACCAAAAACCATTCTGAGATATCACCATCAATTCACACCACTGCTTGTTGATTATGGTAAAATGATTCAATAAGATATGTTAGATGTTCTGGAAAGGGAATTTCTCTCATTATTTCCCATAGGTGCTGATGTACACAATCGAATGCTTTGGCATGGTCCATAAAACACATGTAAAGATATGTTTAGAATTCTCTACATTTTTCGATAATATTATTCTCATATTTAATAAATGATCTTTTGTGCCTCTACCTGACAGATTAATCCATTTGAAATTGGCAAGAAGAGATTGGAACTGGCATATTGTAAAATAACACGGTTGAAGAGCATATGGAAAAGCAACAAAATAGAAACGAAATTGTTAATGTTGTGTGTCATGTGACGTATTCCTTCCAGAACGTTGTCTTCCCAATGAACTCTCTTCTCTCTGTCTTGGGCGACGTGGCTTGCATTTTCTAGCGATGTATTCATGTTATCTTTAATGTCGTCAGTCCATCGTCTTCTTGGTCTGCCCCTTCTCCTCTGCCCAGGTACTCTTCCCTCCATTATTTGTCTTTCTAAACAGTTATGTCTCTTTATATGACCAAACAGGCGTAGTTTTCTTTTTGTTATTGTGTTTAGTAACCAACACTCTGGAATATTCAGTGTGTTTATAATATCTGAGTTGCTAATGTTACGAACTTTTATTTTTCCGGTTGCAACATACGGCTGTGAAACATGGACTCTAAGTAAAACAGCGGCAAAGAGGATCAACGCCTTCGAGCTGAAATGCTACAGTAGGATACTTAGAATATCATGGAAGGAAAAAATCAGAAACTCAGATATTATAAACACATTGAAGATTCCAGAGTGTTGGTTACTAAACACACAAAAAACAACACAAAAAAAACGACACCTGTTTGGTCATATAAAGAGACACAACTGTTTAGAAAGACAAATAATGGAGGGAAGAGTACATGGGAGCGGAGAAAGGGCAGTTCAAGAAGACGTTGGACTGACGACATTAAAGATAACATGAATACATCGCTAGAAAATGCAAGCCGCATCGCCCAAGACAGAGAGGAGTTCAGAGAGTTCATTGGGAAGACAACGTTCTGGAAGGAATACGTCACATGACACACATGACCGAATTCCTGCGTGTACCTCATTAACGTCGGTTTCTAAGTTTTTGCTGTATTCTTTTCATAACTATTCTTAGTAAGATCTTGCTCACTCGGCTAATTAATGCTACTGTAATATATATATATATATATAAGCCACACTTTGTGTAAAATAAATTTGATTATTATCTATAGGGATGCTTTTTGAGTGTCAGGGCACTGCACCGTACTTTTTTTTTTAGCAAACTTTGTAAAGACAAGTTGAATTTGACTGCCCCGATGAATTTTTGTGGAGACATTTTTTTATTTTTTTTTAAGAAGACGAAGCGCCCTGCTACCTTTTGTTATGCCTGCACCCCTGATTATATAAATATAATTGTCTCTCGTCTCTGTCCACAAATAATACTTTCCCCGAGTATCATTTAAGAAAATGTATCAAACATTAATTTTTGTGTATTCACATAATACAACAAATACATGCACGCTTATACATGCCACACCCAACAAACTTGTTAAAGACCTAACGGTTCGAAACGTTGAAAATGTGTATTGTAATTTGTATGTTTTCGTGTTTACACCTCACAACCCGTTACTCTTAGTGATAGTCCGTCTGTTGTGTTCAAGTGAAACATAAAAAACATCACGAGACTGACAGGTTACAGTATGACGGAGTGCACTATCAAGGCAATAGGCAGGGAATGTTGGAGTCAGTTGCAACCAACCTTCGTTACTGAAAAAGCATGTAATGATGATGATGATATAAACATAAAAAACGGGCAAATACCCCCATCCTCTTGTTAAAAAGTGGTTTTCCCTAAGGAAAGACCATTGGAAAATCCCACAAGAAATTTTCTTTAAATGATTAAAGCTCCCCCTTCCTACCGAAGACGTATACACGGTTTTTTGGCAATATAACATATTCAAAGAAATTATAAAAGCATATATACAATTGTCCATGTTACATTATTTCAACAAAAACAAGAAGCAGAATAGATCAGGCAAAAACAACATTCAGAAAAATATATTGTGTAATATGACCTTGTCATTAGAGGTGAGAAAGAGAGTTCTTCAATGCTATATAACTCCTATACTAACAAACATATCGATGAGAGTCTTGGACATAAACAAACAGGATAATGAAATGAGAGGCAATAAAGATGTAGTTCTCCAGAAGAATGATGAGAATACCATGGACTGCCAGAAAAACTAATGTAGAGGTGTTGAAAGAGTCAAATGTGAAACGGGTCTTAATCAATAATATAAGGAAAAGACTTATAAGGAAAAAAGTCTTCATTTTTTGGCTACTTCTTGAGATAGGGAGGTTTGAAGAACATAGTCACAACAGGCAAGACTGAAGGCAACAGAGGGCGACAACGTGAGAAAATATTAGACAGTTTGACAACCTGGCACGGCAGGGAAACAACAACGATCTTAATTCATAACGCTGGAGATAGAGAGATGTGGAGAACCATGATCGCCTACGACAGCCGGCATGGCACATGATGATGACATTGTGTGTTCTAAATAGGAAGTCGGATGATCATGACGCGGCCTGTGAATATCAAATGGCGTTATCATGCTGATGCAGTATAAAGACCTGTGTGAAGAAAGGTAAATATAAACTGGAAGGTCGATTTTGATTATTTTCGTGAATTCATTGCTTTGTTTTGCCTATTTTTGGCATCAGACTCTAAGTATATAAATAGTGACCAACGAATACACAATAATAATGAAAAACGCCACGAATGAAGTCGTGTTTACTTTCGCTACAAAGGTCATCTTTTCAATGAACGGTCTCGGCGTTATCAGTCAATTTCGTTTCGCTTACTACTACGCTGCGTAAGTTCTATTTTTATCGACGCGAAAGCGTAGTGTTCGTGACGTGACCAACCAAACTACGGCATTCTGTGTCGGATATCCAACGAGAGAGGATGTTATACTTCTGCTCTGGATATATCGCTCGAATTTTGCTGGAGTAAATTTGCATTTTATATTGTGACCCGCGTTAAAAAAAATTCCCGTTTTACATCTGAACGTATAAGTGTAAGTAACGTAAATATATGCTTGGTTGTGCGTATTAATTTATGTAGTGACTGCGTTGAAGACTTCGCGTTTGTGCGAAATGGCGGTAAAAAAGTAGGTCACATGATAGTAGTCAGTAGGCTAGGTCGACGTTAGGCTAGTGACCTGATGTGGAGGTCAAGTTACTGTGATCAGTGCCTACTATAGGGAAATAACACTTTTAATTGTCATGGATACTGGCGACTAAGGCAAGGAGGTGTTGAGATCCCTATTTCACTCCATAGTATCTGCTGTAATAAAGGCTACCGACCAGGGCCGTAGGCATCGGTAAGGGGGTTGGGTTTAGTTTGCCTTAAAAAAGTAATTGCTTTTTTTTCGTGGGAAGTTTTATCTTTTTTTGGAAAACCTTTAAAAAAGAAGGAAAGTTGAGGGGGGGGGGGGGGTGTACTCGCATTTTATTTGAACCCCCTTCATCTTCGACTTGATGAGGAAGATTACCTCGACTGTTGGGAAGGAATAAACTTCATTTGCTGTAGCATGTTTCCAGATTGCAAGAAAGGCATGGCAATTACCTCCGGAGTAGAAGGCTGCTCAGCCCGTGGTATTGAAGTCTACAGGCAAATTGAATTAAACAGTCATGGACTGGCAAAAGCTCTGAATTTCCCCATAACAAATGTTAAGTACGCCAGTTTGTTGCCGGCTCGAGAGGGGAATAAAGAATAGCAGCACTGTTACGTGCTATGAATGTCGTAGGAGGCGACAAAGGAGGTTATGGGGTTGAGTTGACAATCTCTCAAAGGGACAAAGTGTCACATAAATCATGTTGAAATCGAATGTGTTAGGACGAATGGCCTAGATATCACAGAGAAGCTGTAATTCAGGGTACAACTCGTTCTGTTCTCTGGATTGTGTCATGTTAATCTGCAGTAGTTTGAGAATGACAACAGAAGAAGAATATCAATAGAAACAACCTGGAGTTTGAAGTAAAACTCCCTGGTATAGGCAATACGAGTGATATCTACTAAGCCGATATTCTGTCATCATCTGTGTGCAATGAACTGCCATCCACCTCTCACTCAGTGTGCAGCGCGCATATCGAGTGATACGGTGCTCTTACCTCGCAAATGTAGAATATTGGATGTGTTGGTATATGCGTCTTTATCGGAATTTCGTTCCGTTTAATTATGTTAGCTATTTGTTCCATAGAAACATGTGCACTGACTCTTGTATTGTACCCGTTTAGTATATTGAACTGTGAAGAATTAAATGCAAATGAGAGATTTTTAGTGAAATCAATATTACAATGTGACAAGTCTTTGTTGAATCGGGGATTAAAGCCTCCATTGCAGAGACATCTTTTCAACATAAGACAGGAGTCTATGCTGGTTATGTGCCAATTCCAGCAGTTAAAACAATTGTATATTCTAGTCAGTACGTATTTGTTAATTTACTGGATTTCGTTGAAATTGGGATTTTAGGAGAAATAATGACATGATTAAACAGAGATTGCTTGTTGAATATAGTTTTCCAGATTAGTGACACAAATTATCTGCAAATTGACCAATGAACTGATGAAATGAGATGAGTTATGCTTTTGTAGGATGACTGATGAAGGTGACATTAATAAGTGATGTAATAGTAGATTTTATACTAGGATATCAATGTTGCCAGAACATTCTGTTGAAAATTAAATCATTACAATAAACAAAGTGTTTTTAACCCCGGATGAAAGTAGGCCGATATTTTGATTATATCAAAGCTCATAACTAGAAATGATATTGGAGGCTGCAGTTCATCATGAACTTTGACTTCAAACTATTTATAACAACGCAATATTTAATATAATTCATTATATAATTTGGGATTTCTGGCTACTGATCATTTTTAAGAAATAAGCAATATTGAAGCAGCACTTGCTGGGTTTATGTTAACATGGCACATGCTGACACACATCAACTTGTTTTGTTTTAATGTCAACATAAACTCAAATGTGTACAATTTGTAGAGATTTTCACTTACTTTGTGGACTTTAAAAATAACCAGTATTTGGGCCTGACTTCTTTAGTCATACTACTGTACTGATTATCTTGGATTGTTGGAGTATTCAGTCAGGGTATATGTTAGCAGTGTACCTCTGTTGTAATCCACACCCAACTTTTCATCTGATAGTAATTGCCAGTTACATAGGAGACTCAAAAGACAGAAATATCATATATCAATTTTTACCAATGTCTAGCTCTGACGAAGAGAAAGATATGCTCAACTCTTTAGACCAGTGGTTCTCAATCTGTGGGTTGCAACCCCATTGGGGTCAAATGGCCCTTCACAGGGGTCGCCTAAGACCATCGGGAAAACACATATGAAGTAGCAATGAAAATAATTTTATGGTTGGGGATCACCACAACATGAGAAAAACTGGATTAAAGGTTTGCAGCATTAGGAAGGTGAGAGCCACTGTTTTAGACCAATAGTATATGAGATTATCTTTCTGTAAGACGACGATGATGATACCTTTCCATGTCCAGCATAAAGGAACTGGACTTGAAATGTGGCATGAGAAATGAGCACTATTGTGAACTGAAATTAATGTTGGTTAGCCAACAGAGAAATGGAGCTGTTAGTCATTGTGTAATTGAGGATATACTCATGGGAAGATAGGAGCACTTATGGATGTGTCATGTGTGCAATGTTTATCTTCTGTTAAAAGCAAACTAATAAACAGTCGGCTACTAATACTAGTTTTAAATTTGATTGTCGGATATGAAGTAAACATTTTCATCAGTTAAGAATTGATATAAAGGAGAAAACTTTATATTGGCAGAAATTTTGAAAGAACAAGTGAAAATAGAGAGATTTTTTGTTATGGAAAAGTTATTTTTGTTTTTAATAAAAATAGAGCACATAGTTTATTTAGTTAGGCTACTGATGTTCGCACAGATTCACAGATGATGTATACATTCATTCATCTCCCCTATTCTTAATGTGAAGAATAAGTGCTACAGGGAGATTTTATTTCCGGGCTATATAAAAATAAGGTTACAGGAATCTGTGGACACACACATGGGACATGTATCATTTTAAAATAAAATAATCAATAAAATCTTCAATATGTTCCCTAAATCACAGAAAGTCACATTGTTTATGAAAGGTTAAACTTTGACAGAAGATGAAACACCTACAAATCTTGGACCTCAGATTTAACTGATTCAGCACGTAATTATTTTAGAGTTTGAACGCATTAATTTTTTTAGCTCAAAAAATATTACATATATACGCCAGCAAAAAACATTTTCCGTGTCTAAAAATTGTTGAACTATATCATATTATATGTCAAATTACAGGGAATTGGATGAACTATAAGATATTGATGACTGGCATATAAAAAGCTATGTATTGCAAAAGTTGTATAAAATAATATAGACATGCATATAATTAAAATGTAAAATTAGATGACACAAAAATTTCACCTATGCGGAACCACAGACCACAATACTTTTGACAGAGCATTCCAAATAACCATAATTTGTTGGTAATCCACTTCTGGATACATAACATTTTACAAAATTGATATTTGTTTATCGGTTTGTGAATTGTTCCCAAACTCGTATCATGGCCTTCGGCTAAGAAATTTTATAATATTGCAGATATAGGTTAGTCAAACTGAAATTATGAAATTTAAACATGATTAAAGTAAGATGTGTTATATGTCTATTCAAAGAAAAGTGGAAGGACTTTATAGATATGTAGACTGTTATAGCAAATGTATGTTAATGTTAAATTTAAAGAAAGAAATATCCGCACGCACAAAATAAAAATATGAAAATGCGAGAAAATAAATTTCACTTACCAAGGATCCGCTTCAGCAATAATTGTCCTAGAACTTTCCTCTTCCTTTCATCATATACGTAATCCAATTTCGAAAACACAATAACTTATAAATGCTAACTGGATTTATAGATTTTTAGTTATTCACAAATTAGCAATGTGACCCCCCAGTTTAAATAATATGAATAGAAAATATAAATAGTTAAAATAGTGTTCACATGCTACACATCCATAATGTTTATGCAAATATATACAAGATCCCAGATAGCAAAAATAGAAATGTTATATTAGTAAAAGTAAAAAAAACTGTGTTAGGAAAATAATTACAAACACACAAGTACCCAGGTACATGATGCTTCTATTATATGCTGTGATACAGCTTGAAACAGTACTTAGGACAGAGAGCAGGATTTGAAGAGCAACCTTCACAAATAAATTGGCTTCTAGACTTTTTACACTGAACACAATATTTTTGATGTCCAGTATATGTAATAATATGGTTGGCTCCTTGTAGCCTTTCTACTTGATGTGAGATTCTTGGTCTTCCACGTACAACAAGAGAGGATCCAAGTCGTACATTGTCTGGTGTTAAAATAGCCGCTGCTCTGTTCAAGTCATCAATAAGGGATATTTTAAAATCAAGCATGTTGGTTTTCGTTTTATCTTGCCTTGTAAGGCTATATAAAATTAAAGCATTTGCCTGGCAAATCTCAAGCATCCAGTGAAAGATTTTTTTCCACCATTTATACGTCTTGCGATTGAAATTGCCATAGTACGTCAACATTTGGTCGACTCTGTCACACCCATTCATAGACTGGTTGTAGTCATGGATAACTTTTGGCTTTGTTTTCTGTGTGTTTCTTCTTCCAACAACAGTAATACTTTCAATTGAAGCCTTAGAAGATATTATAACAACAGGATTTTTTGCCTTTTTGTCCTTCCATGCTGTGACTAGAATCGAGTTGTTGTCGTCCAAATAGCTCTTTGTTTGCAAAAGATTTAATTTTAATGCTTTTATTTCCAGGGGGAAATTTTTCCTATTTTTGTTTAAGGTTCCTGTATAATAGGTTTTCTTGGAAAGCAAATAAGTTATTAGCTTGTGGGTTGTATAGTATCGGTCAGCAAATATATGGTGACCGGTACCTAGCGGAGACAGGAGCGTTTGAAAAACTTTGACCGCCATTCCTCCATCAAGATCTGCCTCTGGATCGTAAGATGTTTTACTACCAAAATATGGTAGCAAATTAACCACATAACCAGTTGTGGAATCACAAAGTCCAAATACTTTTATATATTTGTGGGGTTTGGTGCCATTATATTGCTTATATTGCCACCGGCCGGTGAAACCAACAACCATTTCATCTAGTGACAAATTTTCATACGGATAAAATGCTTTTTGAAAATTGGACAATAGTAAATTCATAAAAGGCTCTATCTTTGCTTTATTTTCTGAAAGAGGTTTAGAACAGTGCAACATTGTATGATAGATGCTCAGAAATCTGTCACGAGTAAACATTGAAGGAAAATATTTTGTGTCAAATACTGGAATTGTTGACCAATAGTGCCTGACACTTGGACGACGATTGATGCCCATTCCAATCAGAACTGACAGAAATTTGGTCATTTCATACATTGTTATTGGTGTCCATTGGGAAAAAACAGATCTCTTTTTAGATGGATTGTTGATCATGCATTTGTGTTCAGCAAATGAGTTTATAGAGTTAATGAGTAACTCTAAAACATCATTTGTAAGAAGAGTCTTCAGGCAGTCAAGTGGTGTTGATCTTTCATTAAGATCAGCATTGACACCGGGTGTATGCCGTGGCAAAAATCTAAAATTATTATTAGTGAAACCTTCACTGACTTCTCTCCACGTACATTTAGGAGGTTCTGCCTCAATTCTTCTTCTTTTCACAGAGGAACTACGTGGACCTGGTTGAGGAGACGCCCCCTTTTGAGCAGGATCTGAAACGGTATCTACTTCATCAGAATTGTTATCTAATCTATCAAAATCAAAACTTGCATCTTCTATGAATTCTTCATCAGAAGTACTATCATTATCACTTTCATTGTCCCAATCAACTGCACTTTCTAGCCATTCTCGGGCTTGTACAGCACTCATACGTACAGAACGTGCTGATGACAAACCTTGGCCATTTTCTATGTTGCTTGCCATTATGAGAATTATAAACACGATAAATAAACTAATTTATAACAAATAACTTCGATGTACAAATATGCCACGCTCGTCTTATTTGATAAAGATAAGTGTTTACTTCCTGTAGGAAGTAGTTCTAGTTAGTTTAGGTTACTCTAAATTTCTAAACAAGACAAAATATTTCATTACTTGTATAAGTCATTTCGGCTGGAAGACATAACGGTTTCTTACTTCTATAAGTTGCGTCGGCCGGTATGTGTTAAGACATAGGGCCTACTTTGAAATTGCACACTGATAATTGCCAAACAAAATTATATATGATAACAGTACACATGAAAAAAAATGGCTAAAACAGTTTGTGAAATCAGAGGAGACTAGCTGGTAGTTTCAGACAGCACAAATGCTGAGGAAGAAGAAAATTTAAAGTTGCAAAAGTTTTTGCACAATTAGAAATGTTTGAATTTTGTTGATAGCTTGTTACAATAATGGTTATTTTCCTTTAAACTTCAACCACTGGTTTATGTCAAAATAGTGGCTTAAAAAAAAAAAGAATAATAAGATGAAGAATTTTTTTATAGGTACCTTTTTAAAAATTAGTTGACAACACTGTGAAAACATGCATTTGTGAAACAGACTGCCTTTTTCCTTGAACTTTAATTTCAATTAAATTTGATGAATTAATAAACAAGTGTGGGGGGGGAGTGGGGCATTTGGGAATTATCAACTTACCCTAATCTTGAAACATCAATCTCAATGTAAAGTAAAAAGTGGCAAATCAAAAATGTATATCTTATACCGACACTGTATATCTTATCTACAGTGTATGAGTTTTAAATGTAATATAATTTCTGATGACTTCAGTGACTTGAGAGAGGCTATAAACAACAACACTTATGTAGGTAAAGCTAAAATACAAATGTCAAAAAAAAATGAATGACCTTATTTTAGTATTCAAGTGGGCAAATGACGAAATTGTGTCCCGAAAGATGGCTACAGACCGAAAAAAAAGGTTGGGAAGTCTAGTCTAGTGGTCTAGTCATACTTATCTTAAACTTTGAGTTTGTGCAGACAAGTTAGTATCAAGGTGTTGCGAGCTCGAGTATCCTATAACTAGTAAAGATAAATCAAATTCAGAATCAAAAGGCGCAGATCACTGTTAGGACAGGTATAAGGACCACAGAAAAGGAGTAAATATTCTGCATTTTATTAGTTCTTTTTCTCTTTTTGACACACTCAACCAGGACCGGCTTTACATATAAGCTAAATAAGCTATAACTTAGGGCCCCAAAAAATTATTTTTGGCCATGATATATAATATCTGGACTTATAAAGGGCCCCCACATCTCAAATAGCTTAGGGCATTATCAAGTCAAAATACGGCATTGCACTCAACTGAAGCTGTAGGGAGAAAACTCTGTCGGACCGTAGTCAATGTTTGAATGATGATGATCATCATTTACACTGATGGGTCCAACACCACACATTGAATTTTTTTGCAAGGTCATGTAGTAAAACTGTGAACGTCAAGCCTTAGCCATAACTGTAATCAGCCTTAGGATGATTATAGAAGCTGTAAAGGAAAGGTGCTATGGCTGTTCTCAAAGGACTACTTTCATGTATGTTTCTGTGCTAACTGAATGAGCATGCTCTGCAAGGTTAAAACCAGGAACTTTCATCCAGTAATGTGTTGAGTTAATTATTCCTCTAGGGCCAAAGATGGCACATAGTGTGGATGTCATAGATTTCCATTTCTCTCGTTTCATTGCAATTTTCTTTAGGTCTTTATTGTTTCTGATATCAATGGTCAAACGTTCAATTGTAATAGTTCTTCTTAAATTTTCTTTTGGGCTTCCTTGTTTTCTCTTGCCCTTTGGTGAACAGCAAAGGGGAGTCTTTCAGTATTCACTCGCAGCAGGTGTCCGATGTAGTTCCAGCGACACTTTCTAATATAGGTTGATATTAAATATAATGTATTGAGTCATTAGAGGGAAATCTAAACTAGAAAAAAACCACAATTTTTGTGCTGGATAATTTGAGCATAGAGGGTAATGATAAACTTGACAAGCATGGTTACTTTATTAAAAGTAGGTTAGTGGACAATGAGAACATAAACTCAATGCTCTGACTGTTGTTTATTAGAGGATTCAGAAGTGTGAATCAGGGTTGCTTTTCAGACCAGTAGATTAAAGTTTAGATTGAAACAGCAAGGACAGAGAAATACAACAACGATATGAAATAACAAATAAGTTAATATCAAACTTGAATTTTATGATGATTTCCTGCTCCCCTCAGATTGATTTAATTTACAGAGATTAGGCCTATACACTGGCTGTGTTTGCTGTGTGCTGATGACCAAAACTGATTAATTCAAACCTTTGCTTTAGATGGTTATTGTCCTTTTACTTCTTTTAACAGTTCTATTTTGCTATTAGCAGATCACAGTTTGTGTAACAACTTTGACCACATATTTTATTATTTACTTTGTTGCATTTGCAGGTAATATGTAGACATCATCATCATGATACACCCATGGTTTACCTAAAATATATTGCTCAAGCTTATGGAGCTAATTTCATTGGATATCTTAGATAAATCAGTAGCAGAAACGAGTAGCCTGTGTGATGTGAATACTTCAAAGTCTGGCCAGTTTATCATTTGTGGTGAGACAAAGACTTCAGACTCAGCAAGTAACAAATTAAGTGATGATGATTCAATACAAGAAATGGGCAAGACAACTAACAACAGTTTAAAGCATATAATTGGTGCTAAAGACATTTTAGTGTCAATGACTCCACAGAAGCTGTGGATTTCAGAGTCATTGATACCAAGTCATGTGAACAGATTTACTAGTAATCTTGATGACTGTGTGCAGAATATGAAGTTGAAAAATTTGGAACTTCAAAAAATTGTTAATGAAAACATTCAAAAAGGCTCCTGTAGTAATGATCGGAGTGATTTTGATATCGGTGGTCATGACATGAAATATATAAACAAAAATAATGTAACGCTAAGTATGACTAATCTGTCTAATACAGAACCAAAATTACAGAGCTCAAACTTAATTATTGACCATGAGAATAAATCTCTAGATGTCCCCGTGGATATTCAGGATGTGAAATTACAGAATCAAAAAGAAACTTCATGTATATTCGTCTGTGAGGCTCTTGTTCTTGATCATCCATATGCTCTTTCACAAGGTCAGATACAGCCACCAATGCTTGAAGAAAAGGACATTGATATGTGCTCTGACAGCAGTCTTCTATCAGAAGAAGCAGATCAACACTACCATAATCTGGCTATAGATTGTAATTGTCCAAAATTTAGAATAAATGAAGAATTATCAGATACCACTGTAGACTTTCACAAAAAGTTTGTCAGTTGCTCCAGCTTACTGTCACCGTCATCTTCAGCATCTTCACTAGTTATGGACTTAACATCAAGATCATCCCACTCACTTCTCAATGGTGAGGAAAGTGGTAGCATATATACTGGAATCAGTTCACCGGAGTCAGAATTGGGTGATCATAATTCAGCCACCCATAGAAAATCTGAGTTGAAAAATGAGAAGCTTAGAGTATCGGATCCTAATAATTTGGAGCTGGAACCACTTCTCAGACATAGTGATGACACCAGCAATAAAAGACATGATTTAAAAATTCTGTCAAGTTCACATTTCATCAACTCATTGAATTCTACACCTGCTTTTCAAAATCTCCACTCACTATTTCAGCCACCCACTTTTGATTGGGATAGATCAGAGGTAGACTCAGAAATACAGGATGATAGCTCTACTTCAAGAACTCCAATAAGAATGTCCCCAGATTGCACACATAGGATAGCTGACTGGATACACCCAATATTTCATGATCACGACTATGCGAAAGATACAGAGTCCATAAGTTCTACTGATGACTTTGGCAAGTGTGAGCCATTTAACACTTCTTATGACTTAGAAAAGTGTAAGAGGAGGAAACGGAAATTTAAGAACAAGCTTGATGATGTGAATAGTGAAAAGATAATTAAAACTAAATATCTTAAAAAAGAGTTACTCAGAACGGACAATCTTATTAAATCATCTTCAAAGATTGAATTGATACCAGGTGATCCTACTGTCGTAAAAACAAATCCTGTTGGGCGGCCGAGAAAAAGACCAGTTGAAAAAATAGTTGAAGAAATTGACCCAGAGACCGGAACAAAATTAAAGATTACCGGAAAGTTTCAAGATCAGTATGTGTATTATTTATCAAAGTCTTCCAGGACTACAACTAGAGGAAGACAGACATCACTATCTCCTCTTACAACTGATAAAGTTATTATACCAGCTCCAAACCCAGGGGATATTGTTATTCCCCACCTAACAGATGAAGAAATAGAAGCAGTGCGCTTACGGGGACGCAATGCTTTAAATCTCCCAGAAAGACCCAACTTGACAAGTATCTCATCATATCCACTGCCTCTTAATTCAGTTAACCCACCATCAAATCACTGTAGTGAATTTATATCAGATGTAGATAGTCATATTGTCAGCACTATACTTAGTATGGAGAATGACTGTATTGCTTCTGCAGTAACAACAGAGTCATCAGAAATTATTAGCACTGCATGTTTGAACCCAAACCAGCCAGCATTGACCGAAAGTCTGAGGCTCATGAGTGGAGACCCCAGCCTTACATCAGAGCATGTCCTTAACTACCTCCTTAGTATGGTGAAAGATGATGGAATATTTGGCAATGGACTTGGATTTGATAGTAACAACTTGGGTGCTTTTTCATCCTTGCCACTAGATAGTATTAATGCCAGATCTTGTTGCTTAGGAGATCCTGAAAATGCAGCATCTGTAGATCTGACATCATTAGGTACCAGTGTTGATCAGAGTCTTAGTTCAGGGCAAGATTTCTTTGACTTTACAAAGCCTATACAAAACATCAGTTCATTTAATAGTCAGACATTACTTAACACTATTCATGAAACAGATAAGCAGTCTCATAGTCACAAAGACTTTATAAATGAAAGTGTTTGTCATCCTGATGATTTATCTGCATACATATCAGAATCTAGGGAAACTTCAGCTAATATAAATGGAGATTCTCACAGTTCAATGAAGAGCATCTTTGAATCTGATTTGAATTCATTAGGTATTCCACAGACTTCATCATGCATTCAAAGGCTCACATCCATTGAGAAAACATTGGATTATCTTGGTGTAAGAGATGATGGTTGTGTTTTTGACACAGAGATCAACCACAATATTGAAACTTCTCAGGCAATAGCACAATTTTCTACATTAGCTGATGAGACACCATGGATTGTAACTGTTACTTTGTATTTTAATGACGTGCCTGCCATTATGGTCAACAACCAACCTTACATTCGTCTGGTGGATATCCACAAACAGATACTACCAGCAAAAGATACGGGTATTCTTAAAAAGCGCTGCCAACTGCTCAATGTACCAGTACTCTGCTGTACAGAAATGCAACGTTACTTCCTTGTGCAGTATGGTAGAGGTTACAATTCTAAGAGCATGTTGATTGTTTCAAAAGACCATGCAACAGATTTAGTGACTTACTATGCCACACCTCAGCCTCGAATGGCCAGGAATATTGAAGTACATCACAGCAGATCTAGTGGAAGTGATAAACATGTGGATGATCTGTTTTTAAGAGGTAACAAACAGCATAGAAGTAAAACTGCAAGAAGTACATCAGATTCATTGAGGTAAGTTTGTGCTTTTAAAGCAATTTAATATATGTACATACAGGTAGTGGAATTCCTCTATAGCACACTTCCTTTTATAACAAACTTCCCTTTTTAACAACATTCTTCAAAATCCCCAATTATATTTTACTGTTGTTATGTACTGTATATCTATACTATATATATATATTGTTTGTACTGTATATATTTGTAGGAAATATCGGTTCAATCACTTATCATGTGCTTACCACACTCACAGTATTTAAGTAATCTGCCAATTGCAATATCTTTAGTAGTTTGTGATGTCACTCTGCTGGTTCATTTTTATTAGCGAAATGGCTACTGTATTGGTGCTGAACTAGCCTTCATTCCAGCATGAGTTCTTCGGCAGGAGTTGTGACTCTGGGTCTTTCACTGCGCTGCTGGTCTGCCACTGAGCCAGTTTATTGAAATCGCCTCCAAAAGCGACTAATGATGCTTCTAATCACAATAAATTGTCTGGCCACTACACTGTGTGATTGCCCAATCTGTAAGCGTCCAATGATGATGTATTGTTGTTCTGTATGAGATGAACCATTCTTGCGCATTGAATTTTCAACAGAGTTTATTCTAGGGCTGTCACATCTTTTATAGGCATTCAATGATATGGTCAGAGAGTTGTGCGTTCATTAAGTTTCATGGGATTCTCATGAACCTGTCATAAGTTATTGCTAAAAATGTTGTCTTGACCTTGACCTCTTTCATGAGCTCATAATCATGAGGTGAATACAATTCAGGTAACCACAAGAAGTTAATGACCAGATGGACACAGTCGATAGGTTAAATGATGTCCAATCAGCTAATATTTTTTATAAAAGTCGTCTTTTCTCTGCTTATGCTGTGAGATGTAGCAGGATTGAATGATGCTCGGCTTTCAGGCTATTGCACGTCTGGTCACTTGAGGCTATTGCCATGTCAGAATGCTGGTAACTCCTTCAATTAACCTTCTTCTTGGTCTTCCTCTGTATCTTGCTGTTTCCATTTTCATGTTGTATGCTTTTTTCCGCTGGCCAATAAGGGTTCATTCTCATCAGGTAGCCAAACCATGATGTTGTTCCAACAGTTATTGTAATCTCCTCATTTTTCTCATGATCTGTTTGTGTTCTATGCTGCCTTTCTTAGGCATCTTATTTCACACGTAATAAACTTTCTCTCTTGTTCTTTAGTTAAGAGTACATGTCTGAATTTGAAAACGTTGCGATGAATGTTGAATTTATGGGATTCTCCATTGGGATTAGATGTGTGTTTCAAAGTTGATGTAAGCTCATAATTTACATAGTTGGCTTTTTGAATTTGTCTTGAGCTTTCTGTCCATTCTTCCATGGGCTGTGAAAATGCTACCTAGGATATTTAAATTCCTGCACTTGTTTCAGTAGTTGATAATTTATTTTTATTGTATTGGGTTTTCTGCCTATAGACATAACCTCGGTTTTTTCTGTGTTTATCTTCATGCTGTGATTGAGGCAGCTATTGTTGAGTAGGGCTAAGGGATCTTGAAGCTCGTCACTTGAACTGTGGAGTAGGCACTGATCGTCAGCAAAGAGTAAAGTTATGTCATTTGGACATAAGCTTCTTGTGGTGTTTCTACTGCTTTTGTAATATTATCCATATAAATGATAAACAATAATAGTGATAGACACACCTCTGTCTAACTTCTGATGTTACTGAAAATCACTTTGTAAGTCCTGCATTTGTTCTAACTGCACTTTCAACTATATTTTTATATGGCACTTACAGTCTAATAATGTTCCTGTTATTCCATACTTTTCTAGAGTTTTTACTTAACTGAGGAAAGCAGTAACCTAGTTGATAATGAGCTTGCTTGTTATCACCGGGTTACAGCGTGCCAGGTTGAAAACCACGTCCGGACAAAAAAAAATCTGGGTTGTGATTTCTCGCTTGACACGACCACTCCTCCAATCAACTCAGTTGTAAATGAGTACCTGATGCATGAGTTAGGGGAGGTAAAGACAGCAAGAAAGGGAACTGGCCACCCCACCTAATAGTTGTTGCAGCTTAGTACATTAAGAGTTATTTTCATTCCCGATAGCAGGTTGCTGCCATGGGACATACCTTTAACTTTTTTCCTATAATACTCCAGAGTAGTTCTCTATTTATTCGGTTGAAAGCTTTCTCCTGATCTATAAAAGCAATATTCATTTGGTTTTTGTGTTCTATTGTCTTTTCACTAATTTGTCATAGCGAACATATTGCATCTCTAGATCCTTCCTTTTCTGAATCCGAACTGTTCCGGTCTAAGCACTGGATCAACAATAGATCTTTTTCTTTTCTCAATAATCTTAGCGAACATTTTACTGACAGGTATAAGCAGGGAGATACCTCTGTATGTGCCACAATCTTGTTTGCTTCCTTTTTTCTTCCATATTGGTACTATGATTGCTCTTTGCCAATCTGTTGGTACAGTTCTTTCTTTCCAAACCTTTCTCAGGATGTGAAGTAACCAAGTTACTCCAGTCTCTCCACAGGTCTGTATTGCTCTGATTGTTATTCCATCAATTCCCACCTTATTCTTTGGGTTATTCTTGATAATTTCTCTCATTTCTTGTTCCAGGATTTCAGGATGTTCTTCATTTGAGTATGTTAGTTTGAATGATGTTTTATGCATATTTTCTTGTATGTTCAGGAGGTCATTAAAATATTCTTCCCACCTTTCTCTGATCTTATCCTCCTCATATATGGGAATGCCTTGCCTATCGATATATATTTTGTTGTTTGAAAAGGTTGGTCTAGTAGGCTCATTTGTGCTATGACTTTATAGAACTTTCTACTGGACTCTACACACAATCTGCTTAGGTTTTCTCCATATATGATCAAAAATTTTCCATTTTCTAACTTAATTACTCTTACAGCATCCTGTCTTGCTAATCTGTATCTTATATAATCTTCTTCTGTTCGTGTACTCAACCAGGTCTTGTACTGTTTCATCTTAGTTTTCATGGCTTCTTCAACTTCATAATCCCACCAAGCTGTTTTATTCGGTACTCATCCTGTATATATAGTGCCACAGTGTTTTGTTAAGCATTGTAGAAAGGTGTTTTTGAATTTTTACAATGCTATTTCTATGTTGTCGTCTGATACGCACATCTCTGTTATTGCTGTTGTCATATCTATGTTTATTTGTGTGTGTGTTTCTGAGCCATTCAATTTTCTTGTGTCAATTGTTTGTGTTTTCATTGCTTTTCTGGCTATGTGTTGTTTTCCCTAGGTGCATGATTACAGGGTGATGGTCTGTAGTTACTGTTGTGTTGGAATGACCTTGGCATTTCTAACATTGTCTGTGATGTCAGTAAAATTTTTCTGAGCAGCTTGATCCGCATTGTTCCATTTATACCATGTGTATATTTTACTCTTTTTATGCTCAAAGAAACTGTTAGTGATGTAAAGCCAGTGTTCTGCATAGATCTCTAATATATGTTGTCCATTGTAGTTGCTATCTCTGTTGTTATTTGTAAATGGGCCTAGCTGTTTTTCCCATGGTTTTCTTCTTTGCCCTATGTGACTGTTGAGGTTTCCCATTACAAATAGTTTGCTTGGACATGTTTGTGCGATGTCATTTCTGCTCGTACATGTTTGTGTGGCGATGTCATTTCTGCTTGGACATGTTTGTGTGGTGATATCATTTCTACTCGTCTTCTTTTGATGTTATGTGCTTATCTTGATAAAGGCCTTTTGGTCAAAATGTTGATTATGTCCTGTGTATTGTTATTTGTATGGTTATATCATGTGTATTGTTGTGTGTATTATTTCGCATCCGACAGTGTAGTGTGTTAGTCGTCGTTCAGTAGACTTCATTACCGGTTTCCTATGTAAGTAGGCCGTAGGAGTTCTTACTATCTAGTGCAGATTTATGTGAAAGCTGAAATCCCCTACCGGTTTACTGGACCTGTCGTAGATTCATCCTTGAATAAACAATTAAAATATCATAATTTATTCATCTTTCGAAATTATCACTCTGTTTACGTCGCCATCTTAGAACTACTGAAAGTAACTCCAAAAAGTTGCATTTTTTTTTTGAACAGTATATAAATAATAATGCTTTCATTTTATTGTGATGAAATCCTTCTTGTGATCAATATTTATATTAGTAGTCACCATGCCTACATTAGTGATGAAATATTTACCCGTTTGTTATCCGAGCAAAGAATAGCAACCGGCCGTGCATGTTGTAAGAGACGATTGAGGGTGGTGGAATTAGTTGTTTCATCCCAGGAGATCATGTGAAAAAGACCCCAAAATACATGCTGTTTCTATGTGCGGGGCCTGAAATGGGAGCAAAGAATATCGCCCCTGTTACTGCCAAGGCATGCATAAGAGATGACTAAGGAGGTTTGGAGGGAGTTGGCTGTCCCATCCAATAAAGGTCAAATTGACTCATACCATGATGAAGTCGGATGTGTTGGGCTGAAAGGCACAGATATTTCAGCTTAGCTGTAAATCATGATGTAACTAACGCATTCCTTTCTCTGACTACATTCTGCTGACTTGCAGGAGTTTGATAATGAGCGCAGAAGACAAAGAAGACATGCTGAATTCTAATCGTTCACGTCGAAAACCTAGATAGGCCTATCACTGCCAAACTGTAAACTGTGGCAAAACACATTCCGTCCTCTGGACTACATCTAGATAACCAGCATAAGTGTGAAAAAATATATAGAATAAAAAGTGGTGATGTAAGCAATTGTCATTATTCTAAGATTTATTGAACTGAACTTTTGCCAGACCACCTTAATGGTGCATTTCTTTCACAAAACTCATGGCTCTAGCATTTCCTGAACATCATTTATGGGGTAATGAACTCATTTTAACATTTTCTCCCGTTTTGTGCTTTTGAAGTAACATACTCCATTTTCTTGATGGTCACAATCCATCTCATTATTTGTGTTGATTTCTGTGGATCAGTTTCACGTGAGCTTAAGTTGGGATCCATGACTTTCAAGATTAGACACGCAGCAAACAACTTTGTCAAAAATTGCAGAAATGATTTAACACTTGGGTGATTTTGAAGCAATACTTGCTGGGCTTTCTTCCTCCCCCTCCTCCATAGAAAAAGCAATAGGTTTTTGGATGGTCTCCATGGGTTAATAATTCATGATTCTTGCATTGTAAGCACTCAGTTATATACAGCTTTTAATGCCCAAAGTCTGTTTTTGTAGCAAGTTACTGAAGATAATATATATTTATTTATAATAATAATTTTATACTTTAATGGTTCTATGGTTGTTTCATTTTGAGACATTCTCAATGAATTTAATTTATAGAAAACTTTACAGCTCAAGATAATCAGATACGGTTCTTTTCACAACCACTAAAGCTAGGATTTAGTTTAGTGTGTTTGTGCATTCAGTTTTTGTAAAGATACTCTTGGTTAAAAAACGTTATATATATAGGGGTCTATACACACACATATATTTTTTTAAAGGTAATTTAGTGTTACAACTTCAGTAATTACTACTAATGCGGATGTTTTGCACCTGTTGAACATATTAATGGTTACAAAAAAATGAAAACAAACTTTGGGCGGTGGGGGGGGGGGGGGGAGAATGCTAAATGCTGACGCTTTTATTGAAATATGAAAATAAATTGTTAAAGATACTTATTTATGGAAAAATAAGTTGACAGCTATATATATATATATATATATATATATATATATATATATATATATATATATATATATATATATATATATATATATATATATATATATATATATATATATATATATATATATATATATATATATATATATATATATATATATATTCAACAGTAGCCTACAGGTTCCAAATCTTCTGTGTGGCGACCTCATTTTATAGATAAAAATTATCCTTGACTTTGACATGTGTAAAAACTTTAAATAGGGTAACGCCTTTGTTTAGCTGGGCTTGAAAGAGGAGCATAGAATAGTGACATTAACTGCCATGCATAGTGTGTGAGGCAACTAAGGAGGATTTTGAGGCTGGCTGATGTTGGCTGTCCCATCCAGGGCTGTAGACACGTTTTAAGTAAGGAGAGGGTTTTACCTAAAAAAATGTAACTTTCCCGTTTTTGTGAGTAATTCCCCCTTTTTGTTGAGAAATATAATGGCCTTTTTATTGCACTACATTAAAAGAGATGTTTTACAAACCTTTTTGTTACATTCTGTGTACTCAAAGTGATTGCGAGATGGCTTTGTTTGAACTCCCACCCCTATCTACAGGCTTGGTCCCATCCTATAGAGGGTCAAAGTGATCCGAAGCTATGCTAAAGTCAGATTATAGATGCAGATATTGCAGCCAAACTGTAAATAATTATGTTTTTCGAAAAAAAAAACATGTTAATTCAAGTTGCCCGGCAATAACCACCTTATTATGGAAAATATATAGGAGTATAATATTAAACATTGTAATTAGTCCTGCTTGATGATGTTTGATCAACATTAGCATGTCTTTTAGTCATTTCCTTGACAAATAGCATTTATAATATTATCTACTTGTTTCAGTTTGACAGCATCTGAAACTCTGGAAAAATCTGTGAATCCACCCCGTCATAGGGACACATTACAGGCATGTGAAGTCGTGACAAGTTCCTATGGCAAGCAAACAAGACACAAGAAAATTAATTATTTAGATTTATTGAAGGGTGCTAATAAAGGGAGATTATCTGAATCAGTCATCCTGAAGACAGTAGATTCTGTAGTGAAATCTGTCTCTGATCATGTACACTTCAAGAAATCAGTCAAAAAAGTTAAACAGATGTTGAGTGATACTTTACCTTGTAACAGTATAAGCAATGGTAAGAGTAAAAAATGTGCACCCATTCAGCATAAGAAAAAAAGTGAAATTAAATCTCATGTTATCCAAAGAGTTAAAGGAAACAAATCTAAGAAGAAAGATAATTGTAGTTTGGAAAAAGCACTTGATGTATGTTCTGATGTTGACATTGGTGATAGTGTTGACATGTCACAGAATAAGAAATGCAAGCCTTTCAAATTGAAAGTAAAAAGTTTGTTTAATTTTGCCAGGCAGCAGAAGGGGTTCTCATCAGATGAAGAAAAATCATTTTCTGGAAACAACTCCATGTCTTCCGCTACCACAAGTAGACCTTTAAGAGTTCTGGCAATAGCCCACAAGTCTTCATTGTCTGACAGCATTGCTGAATCATATCTGCCATCCCAGGCTGCAGATATTCATCTAGACTTATTTGTTCAATCAAACTCTGCTTGCGTTTGCTGTGCAACATGTAACCAATTTCTGTCAGTTCCCCATTTCATGCAGCATCATCATGTTCCAATCAACAGTCCACAGGTTGCTACAGAGACTGCACAGCGTATCTTAGTACCTCAAAATAAAGAGAATATCTCGCAGCATGAACAAAAACTGTGGGCAGAGTTTCACCATCTTCAGGAAGCCATTTGTGGTTTTGGTGAGGCAGATGATGAGATAGACAGCGATGGTATTGAAAGTAACAGCGAAGACAGTAGCTCATTAGACCTGTCAGATTGTAACGATGTTGACAAGAAGTTATCAACATCAGCCATCTCATCGTTAAGTGTAGAAAGTACTTTACTGAGTATCGGAAGTAACAAGGAAGAACAGTCAGATTCTCAGTTATCTTCTATGTGTTGTGTTTCTTCTTCATTCTTTGGAGATAGTGAAAGCCATAATCCTTTAGAGTTATGTAATAAACCATCAACAATTTGTTACCCATCCTCTAATGAGACTATAAAACTCCCTATTAATATTCTCACTAAAACTGGATTACTGCAGCAGAGAAAAACCAACTGTGGTTTTCTGATGTTGGACTGCATGACAGAATTAACAATTTAAGTACACCTAATACAAGAACAAGTACACGGAAACGAAAATCAAAACAGTTGTTTTCTATTGAAAATTACTATACACCCAAAAGATGGATGTTTGGTGAGGAGCTTCATTCACAGCAGCCTTTCCGAATTTGATTTATAATTTGATGTTATTACTAGCCATCTAAAACTTTAATATGTCTTTGAATTAAACATTGATGTTCTTATGTTCTGTTATAGAAAATGTAAAAGATAATTAACATATGATTTTGTTTTTGTACTGGTTTAATGGGATAGCTATAGTCTCCACAAAGTCATACTTGGTAAAAACCATGGCAGAAACCTGCCATCAGGGATGAAGATAACTCTGCATGTGCTAAGCCGCAGCAATTATTAGGTGGGGATGGCCAGTTCCCTTCTTTCCTTGTTTACCTTCCCTAACTCATGTGTCAAGTACCCATTTTACAGCTGGGGTCGACTGGAGTGATTGTGTCAAGTGAGAAATCACAACCCATATTTTTTTGGGTCCAGACATGGTTTCAAACTTGGCACACTGTAACCTGGTGATAGTAAGCAAGTCAATTGCATGACAATGGATTTATATATATTTGCAATTTGTCATACTGAATGATGAAAAATAACGGTAAAACTGTTCCAATCCTTATGAGGCATTTGTCTGCAATAAACTATACCACAGGTTCCCAACCTTTTACGAGTCTTGACCCAATTTTTAAAATTTTTTAAATGGCATATTATATGGAAACTAAATGACCTGAAGCCTAGGCACATTTAAGCTGTTGTTATTGCTTTGATTCCCAGAAATTATGATGAGCTCTTATTTCCTATGTGTAATGGGGCGGTTTCTCCAGAGTTTTATATTATACCAAGAAGACTACTTCCAGAGGTGTGCAATGTATTGAGAAGTCTCTTACTCAGAGTGGATAAATTCTAGGGGTTTTATGGTTTTTCTACCTTTCTGCAATATGCAGAGTTGGAGTCATGGGCTTAAGCTTCCCTGTCAAGTCTCCTTCCTGTCAGAGGTGTCCATAGCAACCCAGCTCACTCTGTACCATGGTCACTGGTATGAGTGGGAACAGCCATCTATGCATTCCCCGTTATCCAAGGGGGCTCTCCAATTATGACAGGCTAACATATTTGTCTGATTATTGATTCTCCCAGGGAAATGTCACATCCTGCGAGACCTAGAGCTGCTTTTCACCACACCCCAAGTGCCACCTGTTCATAGCTGAGGATACCATGTACACATCTGCAGTTTGGACCATATTCATGATTGGAGCTCATATGACTCCCAGCATGATGTGTAATGCTGGATTCTCTCAATGTTACACTACAAAGGGAAACTTAATTGTACAGATGAAAGGCTGTGAGGCTTCCACAGGAGGAAAACTT